>OY974083.1:9393606-9993606 GCA_963854165.1 Sylvicola cinctus
GCTAAAAAGATGCCGAATTTCAGCGAAAAATAAGCGAAAACAAGTGAATTTTTGTTAAATTTATTGGTAAAAACTGAGCATTTTTCAAATATTCTACCAGGCTACCAGGAATCAGCAGAATCTAGAAGGACAACCACTTATTTTAATTGAGAAAATTGTTGCCAAATTTAACCCGAAAATTCGATAAATTCAAGCTAAAAAGATGCCGAATTTCAGCGAAAAATAAGCGAAAACAAGTGAATTTTTGTTAAATTTATTGGTAAAAACTGAGCATTTTTTCAAATATTCTACCAGGCTACCAGGAATCAGCAGAATCTAGAAGGACAACCACTTATTTTAATTGAGCAAATTGTTGCCAAATTTAACCCGAAAATTCGATAAATTCAAGCTAAAAAGATGCCGAATTTCAGCGAAAAATAAGCGAAAACAAGTGAATTTTTGTTAAATTTATTGGTAAAAACTGAGCATTTTTTCAAATATTCTACCAGGCTACCAGGAATCAGCAGAATCTAGAAGGACAACCACTTATTTTAATTGAGAAAATTGTTGCCAAATTTAACCCGAAAATTCGATAAATTCAAGCTAAAAAGATGCCGAATTTCAGCGAAAAATAAGCGAAAACAAGTGAATTTTTGTTAAATTTATTGGTAAAAACTGAGCATTTTTTCAAATATTCTACCAGGCTACCAGGAATCAGCAGAATCTAGAAGGACAACCACTTATTTTAATTGAGAAAATTGTTGCCAAATTTAACCCGAAAATTCGATAAATTCAAGCTAAAAAGATGCCGAATTTCAGCGAAAAATAAGCGAAAACAAGTGAATTTTTGTTAAATTTATTGGTAAAAACTGAGCATTTTTTCAAATATTCTACCAGGCTACCAGGAATCAGCAGAATCTAGAAGGACAACCACTTATTTTAATTGAGAAAATTGTTGCCAAATTTAACCCGAAAATTCGATAAATTCAAGCTAAAAAGATGCCGAATTTCAGCGAAAAATAAGCGAAAACAAGTGAATTTTTGTTAAATTTATTGGTAAAAACTGAGCATTTTTTCAAATATTCTACCAGGCTACCAGGAATCAGCAGAATCTAGAAGGACAACCACTTATTTTAATTGAGAAAATTGTTGCCAAATTTAACCCGAAAATTCGATAAATTCAAGCTAAAAAGATGCCGAATTTCAGCGAAAAATAAGCGAAAACAAGTGAATTTTTGTTAAATTTATTGGTAAAAACTGAGCATTTTTTCAAATATTCTACCAGGCTACCAGGAATCAGCAGAATCTAGAAGGACAACCACTTATTTTAATTGAGAAAATTGTTGCCAAATTTAACCCGAAAATTCGATAAATTCAAGCTAAAAAGATGCCGAATTTCAGCGAAAAATAAGCGAAAACAAGTGAATTTTTGTTAAATTTATTGGTAAAAACTGAGCATTTTTTCAAATATTCTACCAGGCTACCAGGAATCAGCAGAATCTAGAAGGACAACCACTTATTTTAATTGAGAAAATTGTTGCCAAATTTAACCCGAAAATTCGATAAATTCAAGCTAAAAAGATGCCGAATTTCAGCGAAAAATAAGCGAAAACAAGTGAATTTTTGTTAAATTTATTGGTAAAAACTGAGCATTTTTTCAAATATTCTACCAGGCTACCAGGAATCAGCAGAATCTAGAAGGACAACCACTTATTTTAATTGAGAAAATTGTTGCCAAATTTAACCCGAAAATTCGATAAATTCAAGCTAAAAAGATGCCGAATTTCAGCGAAAAATAAGCGAAAACAAGTGAATTTTTGTTAAATTTATTGGTAAAAACTGAGCATTTTTTCAAATATTCTACCAGGCTACCAGGAATCAGCAGAATCTAGACAGACAACCACTTATTTTAATTGAGAAAATTGTTCCCAAGTTTAACCCGAAAATTCGATAAATTCAAGCTAAAAAGATGCCGAATTTCAGCGAAAAATAAGCGAAAACAAGTGAATTTTTGTTAAATTTATTGGTAAAAACTGAGCATTTTTTCAAATATTCTACCAGGCTACCAGGAATCAGCAGAATCTAGAAGGACAACCACTTATTTTAATTGAGAAAATTGTTGCCAAATTTAACCCGAAAATTTGATAAATTCAAGCTAAAAAGATGCCGAATTTCAGCGAAAAATAAGCGAAAATAAGTGAATTTTTGTTAAATTTATTGGTAAAAACTGAGCATTTTTTCAAATATTCTACCAGGCTACCAGGAATCAGCAGAATCTAGAAGGACAACCACTTATTTTAATTGAGAAAATTGTTCCCAAGTTTAACCCGAAAATTCAATAAATTCAAGCTAAAAAGATGCCGAATTTCAGCGAAAAATAAGCGAAAACAAGTGAATTTTTGTTAAATTTATTGGTAAAAACTGAGCATTTTTTCAAATATTCTACCAGGCTACCAGGAATTAGCAGAATCTAGAAGGACAACCACTTATTTTAATTGAGAAAATTGTTCCCAAGTTTAACCCGAAAATTCGATAAATTCAAGCTAAAAAGATGCCGAATTTCAGCGAAAAATAAGCGAAAACAAGTGAATTTTTGTTAAATTTATTGGTAAAAACTGAGCATTTTTTCAAATATTCTACCAGGCTACCAGGAATCAGCAGAATCTAGAAGGACAACCACTTATTTTAATTGAGAAAATTGTTGCCAAATTTAACCCGAAAATTCCATAAATTCAAGCTAAAAAGATGCCGAATTTCAGTGAAAATAAGCGAAAACAAGTGAATTTTTGTTAAATTTATTGGTAAAAACTGAGCATTTTTTCAAATATTCTACCAGGCTACCAGGAATCAGCAGAATCTAGAAGGACAACCACTTATTTTAATTGAGCAAATTGTTGCCAAATTTAACCCGAAAATTCGATAAATTCAAGCTAAAAAGATGCCGAATTTCAGCGAAAAATAAGCGGAAACAAGTGAATTTTTGTTAAATTTATTGGTAAAAACTGAGCATTTTTTCAAATATTCTACCAGGCTACCAGGAATCAGCAGAATCTAGAAGGACAACCACTTATTTTAATTGAGCAAATTGTTGCCAAATTTAACCCGAAAATTCGATAAATTCAAGCTAAAAAGATGCCGAATTTCACCGAAAAATAAGCGAAAACAAGTGAATTTTTGTTAAATTTATTGGTAAAAACTGAGCATTTTTTCAAATATTTTACCAGGCTACCAGGAATCAGCAGAATCTAGAAGGACAACCACTTATTTTAATTGAGCAAATTGTTGCCAAATTTAACCCGAAAATTCGATAAATTCAAGCTAAAAAGATGCCGAATTTCAGCGAAAAATAAGCGAAAACAAGTGAATTTTTGTTAAATTTATTGGTAAAAACTGAGCATTTTTTCAAATATTCTACCAGGCTACCAGGAATCAGCAGAATCTAGAAGGACAACCACTTATTTTAATTGAGCAAATTGTTGCCAAATTTAACCCGAAAATTCGATAAATTCAAGCTAAAAAGATGCCGAATTTCAGCGAAAAATAAGCGAAAACAAGTGAATTTTTGTTAAATTTATTGGTAAAAACTGATCATTTTTTCAAATATTCTACCAGGCTACCAGGAATCAGCAGAATCTAGAAGGACAACCACTTATTTTAATTGAGAAAATTGTTGCCAAATTTAACCCGAAAATTCGATAAATTCAAGCTAAAAAGATGCCGAATTTCACCGAAAAATAAGCGAAAACAAGTGAATTTTTGTTAAATTTATTGGTAAAAACTGAGCATTTTTTCAAATATTCTACCAGGCTACCAGGAATCAGCAGAATCTAGAAGGACAACCACTTATTTTAATTGAGCAAATTGTTGCCAAATTTAACCCGAAAATTCGATAAATTCAAGCTAAAAAGATGCCGAATTTCAGCGAAAAATAAGCGAAAACAAGTGAATTTTTGTTAAATTTATTGGTAAAAACTGAGCATTTTTTAACTTATTCTACCAGGCTACCAGGAATCAGCAGAATCTAGAAGGACAACCACTTATTTTAATTGAGAAAATTGTTCCCAAGTTTAACCCGAAAATTCGATAAATTCAAGCTAAAAAGATGCCGAATTTCACCGAAAAATAAGCGAAAACAAGTGAATTTTTGTTAAATTTATTGGTAAAAACTGAGCATTTTTTCAAATATTCTACCAGGCTACCAGGAATCAGCAGAATCTAGAAGGACAACCACTTATTTTAATTGAGAAAATTGTTCCCAAGTTTAACCCGAAAATTCGATAAATTCAAGCTAAAAAGATGCCGAATTTCACCGAAAAATAAGCGAAAACAAGTGAATTTTTGTTAAATTTATTGGTAAAAACTGAGCATTTTTTCAAATATTCTACCAGGCTACCAGGAATCAGCAGAATCTAGAAGGACAACCACTTATTTTAATTGAGCAAATTGTTGCCAAATTTAACCCGGAAATTCGATAAATTCAAGCTAAAATGATGCCGAATTTCAGCGAAAACAAGTGAATTTTTGTTAAATTTATTGGTAAAAACTGAGCATTTTTTAACTTATTCTACCAGGCTACCAGGAATCAGCAGAATCTAGAATGACAACCACTTATTTTAATTGAGAAAATTGTTGCCAAATTTAACCCGAAAATTCGATAAATTCAAGCCAAAAAGATGCCGAATTTTAGCGAAAAATAAGCGAAAACAAGTGAATTTTTGTTAAATTTATTGGTAAAAACTGAGCATTTTTTCAAATATTCTACCAGGCTACCAGGAATCAGCAGAATCTAGAAGGACAACCACTTATTTTAATTGAGAAAATTGTTCCCAAGTTTAACCCGAAAATTCGATAAATTCAAGCTAAAAAGATGCCGAATTTCACCGAAAAATAAGCGAAAACAAGTGAATTTTTGTTAAATTTATTGGTAAAAACTGAGCATTTTTTCAAATATTCTACCAGGCTACCAGGAATCAGCAGAATCTAGAAGGACAACCACTTATTTTAATTGAGAAAATTGTTCCCAAGTTTAACCCGAAAATTCGATAAATTCAAGCTAAAAAGATGCCGAATTTCACCGAAAAATAAGCGAAAACAAGTGAATTTTTGTTAAATTTATTGGTAAAAACTGAGCATTTTTTCAAATATTCTACCAGGCTACCAGGAATCAGCAGAATCTAGAAGGACAACCACTTATTTTAATTGAGCAAATTGTTGCCAAATTTAACCCGGAAATTCGATAAATTCAAGCTAAAATGATGCCGAATTTCAGCGAAAACAAGTGAATTTTTGTTAAATTTATTGGTAAAAACTGAGCATTTTTTAACTTATTCTACCAGGCTACCAGGAATCAGCAGAATCTAGAATGACAACCACTTATTTTAATTGAGAAAATTGTTGCCAAATTTAACCCGAAAATTCGATAAATTCAAGCCAAAAAGATGCCGAATTTTAGCGAAAAATAAGCGAAAACAAGTGAATTTTTGTTAAATTTATTGGTAAAAACTGAGCATTTTTTAACTTATTCTACCAGACTACCAGGAATCAGCAGAATCTAGAAGGACAACCACTTATTTTAATTGAGCAAATTGTTGCCAAATTTAACCCGAACATTCGATAAATTCAAGCTAAAAAGATGCCGAATTTCAGCGAAAAATGAGCGAAAACAAGTGAATTTTTGTTAAATTTATAGGTAAAAACTGAGCATTTTTTCAAATATTCTACAAGGCTACCAGGAATCAGCAGAATTTAGAAGGACAATCACTTATTTTAATTGAGAAAATTGTTGCCAAATTTAACCCGAAAATTTGATAAATTCAAGCTAAAAGATGCTGAATTTCAGCGAAAAATAAGCGAAAACAAGTGAATTTTTGTTAAATTTATTGGTAAAAACTGAGCATTTTTTCAAATATTCTACCAGGCTACCAGGAATCAGCAGAATCTAGAAGGACAACCACTTATTTTAATTGAGAAAATTGTTGCCAAGTTTAACCCGAAAATTCGATAAATTCAAGCTAAAAAGATGCCGAATTTCAGCGAAAAATTAGCGAAAACAAGTGAATTTTTGTTAAATTTATTGGTAAAAACTGAGCATTTTTTCAAATATTCTACAAGGCTACCAGGAATCAGCAGAATCTAGAAGGACAACCACTTATTTTAATTGAGAAAATTGTTGCCAAATTTAACCCGAAAATTTGATAAATTCAAGCTAAAAGATGCTGAATTTCAGCGAAAAATAAGCGAAAACAAGTGAATTTTTGTTAAATTTATTGGTAAAAACTGAGCATTTTTTCAAATATTCTACCAGGCTACCAGGAATCAGCAGAATCTAGAAGGACAACCACTTATTAAATTTAAAATTTTAATAAAATACCAGTTTTTAATAAATATCTATATAAACACTCAAGCATGGTTATCATAAAATATTAAGGGAATTTTTTGATAAAATTTTCATGGAGTATGAACTTTAATTTATTATTAAATTTAATTGAGAAAATTGTTCCCAAGTTTAACCCGAAAATTCGATAAATTCAAGCTAAAAAGATGCCGAATTTCAGCGAAAAATAAGCGAAAACAAGTGAATTTTTGTTAAATTTATTGGTAAAAACTGAGCATTTTTTCAAATATTCTACCAAGCTACCAGGAATCAGCAGATACTAGAAGGACAACCACTTATTTTAATTGAGCAAATTGTTGCCAAATTTAACCCGAAAATTTGATAAATTCAAGCTAAAAGATGCTGAATTTCAGCGAAAAATAAGCGAAAACAAGTGAATTTTTGTTAAATTTATTGGTAAAAACTGAGGCTTTTTCAAATATTCTACCAGGCTACCAGGAATCAGCAGAATCTAGAAGGCCAACCACTTATTTTAATTTAGAAAATTGTTGCCAAGTTTAACCCGAAAATTCGATAAATTCAAGCTAAAAAGATGCCTAATTTCAGCGAAAAATAAGCGAAAACAAGTGAATTTTTGTTAAATTTATTGGTAAAAACTGACCACTTTTTCAAATATTCTACCAGGCTACCAGGAATCAGCAGAATCTAGAAGGACAACCACTTATTTTAATTGAGCAAATTGTTGCCAAATTTAACCCGAAAATTCGATAAATTCAAGCTAAAAAGATGCCGAATTTCAGCGAAAAATAAGCGAAAACAAGTGAATTTTTGTTAAATTTATTGGTAAAAACTGAGCATTTTTTTAAATATTCTACCAGGCTACCAGGAATCAGCAGAATCTAGAAGGACAACCACTTATTTTAATTGAGAAAATTGTTCCCAAGTTTAACCCAAAAATTCGATAAATTCAAGCTAAAAAGATGCCGAATTTCAGCGAAAAATAAGCGAAAACAAGTGAATTTTTGTTAAATTTATTGGTAAAAACTGAGCATTTTTTCAAATATTCTACCAGGCTACCAGGAATCAGCAGAATCTAGAAGGACAACCACTTATTTTAATTGAGAAAATTGTTGCCAAGTTTAACCCGAAAATTCGATAAATTCAAGCTAAAAAGATGCCGAATTTCAGCGAAAAATAAGCGAAAACAAGTGAATTTTTGTTAAATTTATTGGTAAAAACTGAGCATTTTTTCAAATATTCTACCAGGCTACCAGGAATCAGCAGAATCTAGAAGGACAACCACTTATTTTAATTGAGAAAATTGTTGCCAAATTTAACCCGAAAATTCGATAAATTCAAGCTAAAAAGATGCCGAATTTCAGCGAAAAATAAGCGAAAACAAGTGAATTTTTGTTAAATTTATTGGTAAAAACCGAGCATTTTTTCAAATATTCTACCAGGCTACCAGGAATCAACAGAATCTAGAAGGACAACCACTTATTTTAATTGAGAAAATTGTTGCCAAATTTAACCCGAAAATTCGATAAATTCAAGCTAAAAAGATGCCGAATTTCAGCGAAAAATAAGCGAAAACAAGTGAATTTTTGTTAAATTTATTGGTAAAAACTGAGCATTTTTTCAAATACTCTACCAGGCTACCAGGAATCAGCAGAATCTAGAAGGACAACCACTTATTTTAATTGAGAAAATTGTTGCCAAGTTTAACCCGAAAATTCGATAAATTCAAGCTAAAAAGATGCCGAATTTCAGCGAAAAATAAGCGAAAACAAGTGAATTTTTGTTAAATTTATTGGTAAAAACTGAGCATTTTTTCAAATATTCTACCAGGCTACCAGGAATCAGCAGAATCTAGAAGGACAACCACTTATTTTAATTGAGAAAATTGTTGCCAAATTTAACCCGAAAATTCGATAAATTCAAGCTAAAAAGATGCCGAATTTCAGCGAAAAATAAGCGAAAACAAGTGAATTTTTGTTAAATTTATTGGTAAAAACCGAGCATTTTTTCAAATATTCTACCAGGCTACCAGGAATCAACAGAATCTAGAAGGACAACCACTTATTTTAATTGAGAAAATTGTTGCCAAATTTAACCCGAAAATTCGATAAATTCAAGCTAAAAAGATGCCGAATTTCAGCGAAAAATAAGCGAAAACAAGTGAATTTTTGTTAAATTTATTGGTAAAAACTGAGCATTTTTTCAAATACTCTACCAGGCTACCAGGAATCAGCAGAATCTAGAAGGACAACCACTTATTTTAATTGAGAAAATTGTTCCCAAGTTTAACCCAAAAATTCGATAAATTCAAGCTAAAAAGATGCCGAATTTCAGCGAAAAATAAGCGAAAACAAGTGAATTTTTGTTAAATTTATTGGTAAAAACTGAGCATTTTTTCAAATATTCTACCAGGCTACCAGGAATCAGCAGAATCTAGACAGACAACCACTTATTTTAATTGAGAAAATTGTTCCCAAGTTTAACCCGAAAATTCGATAAATTCAAGCTAAAAAGATGCCGAATTTCAGCGAAAAATAAGCGAAAACAAGTGAATTTTTGTTAAATTTATTGGTAAAAACTGAGCATTTTTTCAAATATTCTACCAGGCTACCAGGAATCAGCAGAATCTAGAAGGACAAACACTTATTTTAATTGAGAAAATTGTTGCCAAATTTAACCCGAAAATTTGATAAATTCAAGCTAAAAGATGCCGAATTTCAGCGAAAAATAAGCGAAAATAAGTGAATTTTTGTTAAATTTATTGGTAAAAACTGAGCATTTTTTCAAATATTCTACCAGGCTACCAGGAATCAGCAGAATCTAGAAGGACAACCACTTATTTTAATTGAGAAAATTGTTCCCAAGTTTAACCCGAAAATTCAATAAATTCAAGCTAAAAAGATGCCGAATTTCAGCGAAAAATAAGCGAAAACAAGTGAATTTTTGTTAAATTTATTGGTAAAAACTGAGCATTTTTTCAAATATTCTACCAGGCTACCAGGAATCAGCAGAATCTAGAAGGACAACCACTAATTTTAATTGAGAAAATTGTTGCCAAATTTAACCCGAAAGTTCGATAAATTCAAGCTAAAAAGATGCCGAATTTCAGCGAAAAATAAGCGAAAACAAGTGAATTTTTGTTAAATTTATTGGTAAAAACTGAGCATTTTTTCAAATACTCTACCAGGCTACCAGGAATCAGCAGAATCTAGAAGGACAACCACTTATTTTAATTGAGAAAATTGTTCCCAAGTTTAACCCGAAAATTCGATAAATTCAAGCTAAAAAGATGCCGAATTTCAGCGAAAAATAAGCGAAAACAAGTGAATTTTTGTTAAATTTATTGGTAAAAACTGAGCATTTTTTCAAATATTCTACCAGGCTACCAGGAATCAGCAGAATCTAGAAGGACAACCACTTATTTTAATTGAGAAAATTGTTGCCAAATTTAACCCGAAAATTCGATAAATTCAAGCTAAAAAGATGCCGAATTTCAGTGAAAATAAGCGAAAACAAGTGAATTTTTGTTAAATTTATTGGTAAAAACTGAGCATTTTTTCAAATATTCTACCAGGCTACCAGGAATCAGCAGAATCTAGAAGGACAACCACTTATTTTAATTGAGAAAATTGTTGCCAAATTTAACCCGAAAGTTCGATAAATTCAAGCTAAAAAGATGCCGAATTTCAGCGAAAAATAAGCGAAAACAAGTGAATTTTTGTTAAATTTATTGGTAAAAACTGAGCATTTTTTCAAATATTCTACCATTCTACCAGGAATCAGCAGAATCTAGAAGAACAACCACTTGTTTTAATTTAGAAAATTGTTGCCAAATTTAACCCAAAAATTCGATAAATTCAAGCTAAAAAGATGACGAATTTCAGCGAAAAATAAGCGAAAACAAGTAAATTTTTGTTAAATTTATTGGTAAAAACTGAGCATTTTTTCAAATATTCTACCAGGCTACCAGGAATCAGCAGAATCTAGAAGGACAACCACTTATTTTAAATGGGGGAATTTTTGCTAAATATTACCCAAAAATATGCCAATTTCAAGCTAAAAAACTTCATCGCAGGGAGAGCGAGGTGTGAATTTATATACGACTGTTGCTTTACTACACTTTAATAAAGCTTTTCGGAGATATGAAAAATTTGACCTTGATATTTCTTAATTTTGACCTTGATTTTTGTCCAAAATTGGTACTTTTATTGAGATTATCAATAATGTAGAACATCATAGTATCCTAAAACACACAGTATTTGAATTACACATTTTCATTATAAAAATATGACCTTGAGTTTTCATATTTTGACCTTGAAATTATGAGAAAGTTTTGTTATTTTATTTATTCCTATAATAATGTAAAAAAAAAATTTAAAAAATATTAAAGGTTTCTGAGATATAAAAAATTTGACCTTGAATTTTCCGATTTTGACCTTGAAGTGTTTCGCAGGTTTTCTTATCTTATTTAATCCTACAATAATATGAAATAATTGTTTTTTGATATTATGTAAGGTCGCAGAGATAGAAAAATGGTGTTTGCCTTTGTCCCCCCCCCCCCTTTTTCGCCAGAAGGAGCATCTTGCGGGATATAGGATATATGCAGTTTTGGTTAAGATACCTTGAAGATTAATTGTTGTGGAAATGAAAAAAATCGTAGGATCCATTTTTGAGCCCCCATACGAAAATTTTTTTTTGGCAATAACTCGGCCTTAAAGCATCTGACCTTGAAAAAAAAAATTTTAGGTCTCTTATTTTTTCCCTTATTACTTTGAATACAATTTTCAGAGAAATCGGCCCAGTAGTTTCTGAAATGTAACTTTCGATTTTTACTGCATTTTTGGCAATAACACGGCCTTGAAGCATCTGACCTTGAAAAATAAAAAAACGCCTCGTTATATTTTTGTATAATATCTCAATAAAAATTTTCATAGAAATCGGTCCAGTAGTTTCTGAGTTAAAAGTGTCGATTTTAACGGCCAAAATCGTATGGCCACCATAGTAATTACAACAACAATAAAACGCACATTTTTTCTAGACCACTTTTTTGAGCTCAGGGGGTGTTAAAACGAGTTTATGCTTCGTCAACTTTTTTTCCGAAAATAGTCGGATTACAAATATCTATATATTATGCCCTTGGGGTCGTATATAAATTAAAAAACTCAACAAAATGACATTAAAACCGTTCTCTCATCCTCCAGCACTCTTATTATGTTGTATTGTATATAATAAGGATCATCCATAGCAATTTTCAAAACTCTCACCATTATTTCTTTAGCTTCAATTTGTTTAGTCCAGTCAAAACAACCTACTTAATCCAAAACAACAAAACGGCTTTCATTTCCAATTAACAATCAATTCAAATTAAAAAAGGAGCTGCGCTTAATAACCTTATAAATTGAGATTCAATTTCCAAATACATAATTAATATTTATTCGCCCGTGAGGAGAAAAATCCCTTACATTGTATTCGCAGCTCGTCATCCCTTTTCCTCGCTCCTCTTTGCATTATCCTTAAACAAGTTTTGAATACACAAAAAGCAATTGTTTCCATATTATACCTTTATGACATTAAATGCAGCGCATGTAATTCATTCGCATTGTGTATAACGGTACCTCTGGTTGTACATCCCATCCATGACTCCTTATGGCCTTTTTTGCAGCCCCTGGCTGGTGCTTTATACAAATTCGAATTGTTACATTTGGTAGCGCATTGTTTCCTTCTGATCCTGCAACTTCTCTAAATCTCTTATGTGTGTGTGTGTGTGTGTGTTTCTTTTTGTGTCCTATTAATTTTTGTGTGTTTTTATGTTACAGCCTCACCCCGGATCCTTTATACAAAATATGAAAACATTTTGTGTCTGTGTGTGTTGCATTTTTTCCCCCTCCCGCATTGAATTGTGCAATTTCGCAAAGGTTAGCCGTATTTTTAATAAACATAACACATGTTCGATACGGGGTGTCACACAAGGGATGTGCAACCCACACCCCCTTTGCAAAAATGAATGTGTACAATGCTCATACATCCTTCTGTGAGTGCACCCGTTGAATGAATTGAAATTGCTTTCTATTATTAAGCAACAAATGACTGTATACTTACAAGCTGGATTGCCCTCTCGGCAAAGTACGCATTCATTCTTTTTTCCACTCCCACCCCTATCTGCAGACGCACCACATTGAATTTGGGTAAAGAGTTTATTTTGATTGTATTCGATTAAGGCATTAAGTTTTGTGGCAATTGTAGTAGATACTTTCATTCATTGAATAATGAATACTCTTACACACAACATTGTGAAGAAGGTACCAGATTACAGATTACAGAACTTGTTCCATATTACGCTGGGTGGGTGGGTGGGTGGTGTGGTGTGGTGTGGTGTGGTGTGGTGTGGTGTGGTGTGGTGTGGGTGGGAGGGTGTGTGTTTGGTTATGTGAATACGAGTGGCTTAAATTGAGTTGTGGCCTCATACACTAAACAGGGAACAGGGTGAGTTTTTTTTTGAGGCAAAATGCTATCCTTACGCATTTTCTATATAATATGTGCGGTTAGTGGGACGAGTACGGAGTACCATGAGCATTAGGGCTTGGTTACAAGTTATTATTATAAGTTATATAGCTGTACACGTATAAGGGGATATATTTAAATATCAAATTTACGACACAATGCAATACGTATAGGCTGTGCTGACAAGTCCTTGTAAGTGGCATGTATCTTCCTATATAGCATGTGTTTATGTGTTTCTTTGGGTCCTTGAGATGAATTAACATTGTAATTTTATGTACGTCATGTCGTTATCAACTCCATTCAATAATATTTATGAGGGCTATACATTTTATACATTTTTATTTTAAGGATGAGAACCGTATAACATCTTTTGGTTCTGAATTTTCACTTCTCCATTCTCTCTTTTGCATGTGGCGCACGCACTCACTCATTCTAAACGCTAAATTGTACAAAAGCGTTCGTGAATAATTGGCGCTAAGAAGCTTACATTTAATTTGAATCAAACAAAGCGTGCGGCTATTGAACTTTTGTGTCGATTTTCGGGACGCCTAAGTAACAAATGTATGGCACAACATTTGAATTGGCGTTGCCTTTTACAAACAAGGGATGAGACACCATGGAGACTGTGGCAGTAATTATGAAATTCGTAAAGCATACTTACAATTTGAAACACGAGTGTAGCTGTGTAAAATATAAGTCTACTTAATGTACCCACTCAGTGTTGTAGTTTAATAACATCCTTTTAATAATATGTAGTAAACATTTTGTTTTTTTTTGTTTTTTTGCCACCAATAAGTCGTTAATTAATGGATATAAGGAACAAGGATAAATGCGGGTTACATAATTGGAAGGATTTATATTAAATCCAAAAAAGGACATTATAAATTTTATATTTTGGTGGTCAAACCAATTTTTATTAAAATAATTTACAACAATAAGTCGAAATGTTTTTATCAAAAATATCCTATTATGTGATAACAAAATAAGGACCTTGATGTAATTTTTGGGTTTAGACCTTGAAATATTATAAAAAAAAATTGTATCTTAAGTGAGATGAACTTTCAGCTCTCATCATTTATTCGTTTCTAAATTTTTGATTTTAAATTACTATCTTAAGCTTAAAAGGGGTCCTAAAATTTTGCTTGCATTAATCTGATCAATTATTTTCAAGTCTCAGAATTGCTTGCTTGCACACATCTTGTTCTGAATAATTGTTTCAAACTTAAAGGGTTTTAAAATAGAGCATTCAACTTGTTTCCTTCTTTTTACAAAATAATTGAGGCTAAATTCAAGACATTTTGTGGTTACCTATATAACGCGGAGGGACCCACTTTATAAACGGGAAATCCCAAATACAGATTAAACCGGTCAATCTTCTCGAGCAATTTAAAATTCCAACCCTGTTACGTCCATTCCGCATTCTTCCTCACAAGTAAATTGATACAGAAATTAGTGCACACACCAAACGAACAAATCCTTCTCCAAATTGAAAGCTTTTACACGCATAAATGGACGCAATTTAAACGGATGTGCACCCGTTTATTTTTATCCACAAGCAAATGCCGAAATGATTGATCAAAATAACTCCCAATTCCCGCCCTTCATCCCCCAAAATCCGCAAAATGCTAATGCTCTTAGTTGCTGCTGCAGGATTATCTAGTGATGGAAATTTTCGCAATTAAATTGATGTAATTCAGTAATTATTCGCCATTTATTTACACTAACTTAAACAATAACGCGGATATATTGCGCATCATTTAAGGAGGTGGGGATGTTGGGCTGGTGGGGGGGGGGGGGGAATGGGGATGGTGATTAAATTGCTGCACTATTTACAGCATGTGTGTGCACGCTGTGTTATAATTTGTTAGGTACTTATGTGGTTTAATTTAATATGCTGTGCATAACAACTGCAATCCTATTTGATTGTAATTGATTAATTGCGTTATGCATATTTAATTTATTGTAAATTGACACATTTTGGTAATTAAATTGTGTTTCATGCGGATTAAAAAGTGTAATAACTAAATGTACGGTAGTTTTGGATGTGTGAAATGAAATACAATTTTTAAAAAACGCTTAACCGCCCTTCTAAAATATCCCACCCCATCAAATAAGTTGTGATTTAACCTATAATAAAATGACATTTAGATTAAGGTTACACCGACAATAAAAAAAAGGAAACAAGCAAAAGTTACTCGTGTCCTTTGTACCATAAAATGACGTGTGTACACAAAACACTTCAAGTCCCTTCTTCTTTAGACACTGAAACTAAAACAAAAAGAAGCAACAACGAAAAAAATATGCAAGGGATTCAATTCATAAGCAAAACGCAAAACAAAAAAAATCTGGAGCCAATCACTGCATAAAGTCCCATTGGGACGCCGAACACACATAGTCGTAAGTACCGGAAAGGAAGCGATAAAACTTTAGTCATTGCGCCTGGAATATCATCCGCACCTAACAAATAACTGAGCATTACTTTAAAAGATGTCACGTCCTAATTCGCAGCATTAAGGGAAATAAGATTGTTTTCACTTTGTTATTGTTTTGGGTTTCACATATTATTGTGATTCCAATTGCCTTCCCATTTCCCTTGGTTTTTTTTCCTGTTTTATCCGCACTCATTCATTTTGCGCCCTTTGCTGCAGTTACTATCCCATTTATAGTTCGGATTGCCTGAAATGATCTCTCACAACAAGCGTTCGTCGTGTATGATGTTCACTTCCCATCATTACTACTCCTGTTAAGTTAAGTTTTCCATTTGTAATACGTGTTTTGTTTGTTTGTTTGTTTTTTTTTTCCACCCATCTTGCAAGGCAACTCCCCAAAGAGCCATTATTCCTTTTCGGCGCGTGCTTTGTATATATACAAGAAGAGATCCTTGTAGCACGAGTGTAGACGTGCACAGAGCAGCATGAGCACACCAACTATCAGGCAATAATTTGCTGTCGATGTTCACTGTTTATAATACAGATACATATGCCAATTCCCAGTAACATCCTTATTATTTTTTCTTCAGTTTACAAAATGGAAAGGCTCCATCCTTGTTTTACGCCCTTTTGAAAACCCCCAAAAGCTTCTTTGTCTACATCTTTCGTCTTTGTTTGGTTGTTGGTTGTTTTTCTGATCTTTTTTCCACAGGACTACTTTTTTACTTTCATCCTTTTTGTTGTTCCGCTTCCCACTTAAGCGCATTCAAGTGTGCTGTATGTGATTTGAATTGAATTTTATGTCTCCTTCTTTTTATTCCATTTAGAAGTCTTAATATAACAACGAGAGTTCATAGGGGAGGATGGGGTTATGTTGGGAAAGTATGGGGTTGCATTGGAAGGGTGGGATTGTGTTGGGAGCTGAATAAGGGTAGTTGTTATTGGAATAAAAAACGACAAAATAAATATTGCGGGGAGTGGGGAGTCGATGGTCACAACTAATATGCTTGGCAGTGTGTCCGGATTGTGGTAATAAAGACATTGTTGGGGATTTTTCAAAAAAAAAAAACCAAATGATTGAAGTGTTTGATGAGTGTTATGATGTGAATTTGGTTTCTAATGGGGCGTGTCCTTTTTAACAATTTAAAAGGGCATGATAAGGATGCTGATTTATGTATTTATTGAAAGTGGTGTGAAGATGCTATTACACACAGTTATATCGTTAGTCCTGTTGCTTTAGAAAGTTGAGCTACGTTTTTTTTAAATGAGTGATTGTGGGCTCTAAAAGGATTGGTCCGATTTAACGAAAATATCACTTAAATTTTAAAAAAATTGTGGACAAAGTTTGAAAACATTTCCTTACGTCACTTAGGACCGGATCATATTGTCATGAGGAAACACTATGAACATTTTCAATTACTCTTTTAAAGGATGTCTCTTTATGATTTTTATTGATTAATGTAAATTAATTCCCAAGTCGCCAATTAATATCAATTAATAAATAAAACTTAAAATCAAAAAAAAAAATATTTTAAATTTTTAAAAAAGGATGTTTTTAGGGGAGAAATAATATTTTGAACAATAAACAATAAAAGCGCATAAAATACCTGATGTTATTTTACCTAAATTATAATACACCCAAACATTAAATGGGTTTTAATTAAATGTTGCACGTTTCGTGTGCATGCTAAAATACTCTGAAAATTAAAACAAAAACAAAATTTTAATTATTAAATTTAAAAACGTTTTCAATTAAATGAATACAAAAAATCGAAAGCAGTTATATTTAATCTGTCTTTATTGCACTCGAATAACCAAAAACTTAAAATATTTTAATAAAAATAATTGCATTCGAATTAAGAACATAATTACACCTAAATAGGCTTTTTAAGGTAGAATAATTTTATTTAATTTTTTTGCAATATTTTTAATGGGATTTAACACTATTAAATTACTTTAATTCTTACACGACAAACTTATGCAACCAAGTAAATTCCTGATTTCATAAATATTTGATATATAGGGGAGCGTAGGGTGTCACGTGAGCTTAATTGTTAATGATTTTTAATTATTCAAAAGAAAAAAAAGCATTGCTCCATGCTTAATGTTTATAAAATAATGTTGTAGTATTGTTATTAATATTTATGTGCACAGGATTGCATTTTGATTATGTCCTGTTTCTTATAATATGTTTTCTTTGGCTTAAATTGCATTGCTTTATTGTTACATAAGATGTTCTTAAATGACATCATGTTAGTGTGTAGTATATATTCATTTTAAATTATTATTTAATAAAGGACCTTCTACTTTCCACATATTATGCACTAATTTTTTTTTTTGTGCATTTTTGAAAAATTATTTTTTAAATAAATTTTTATTTTGATAACATTTTAATTTTTTTAATCCCCTAATTTCTACATACGATTTAGCATCCTTAATACAATACATAAGTAATTAATATATAACTTTTTTTTTAATTATTTATACGTAATAATTTTTAAGATTTTTAACTGATATTATCTACGTGAGAGAGTGTCCTTAAAATATATACATACGTACTTAAATGTTACATTAAATCTAATTAAAATACAATACAAATTATTATTTATCACCAATGGTGGTCAGAATTAAGTTACACAAAATGGGACAAAATTGTTGTAACGCCCTGACCACTGATATGAATTTTAATTTTTCCGCTCTTCCCTTAAAACTATTCCTAATAGCTTTAAATTTGCAAATATTGTTTGGATGAATTAATCAATAAAAAATTGCAATTTACATTAAAAGTAAAAATGAATTAACTTAAAAAACATAAAATATGATAGTTAATTAGCAGGAATTAAATTAATTGCAATTGCTATTTAAATATGTTTCAATAATAATAACTGTTGTTGGGTTAGAGTGACTTTAAATTGCATCAATAATGAACATAGAGTGCTCTATCCAATGCCATGTGTGTACGTGGATTCGCCGTGTCTAAATACTTGAAAGTGTTTGGTTATGTTGTGACGATAAAAGGGCACCCGATGCTCGGAGTGATCCACGGAAAGACGTGCCACACTCCACAGTTCACCATTGCTGCCGCCGTTGGGATTCAACGTCAGGGGTTGGTGTGTGATGGCACTGCGGCAGTTGGCGTCGGCCGTTGTTGCACTGTCACTGGATAGTGCTGGTAGATGGGTGGTGGGTGGTGACGGCGATCCATTAATTGGTGGTGGTGAGCAAAGGAGTTTAAGGCCGCAGTCCTGTATGAAAATTTTAATTATTTTTAAAAATTAAAATAAATTTAAAACCATTTTAAATCAGAATAAATTATTTTTCGGGGGTGGATTTTTAGATTTAAGACGGAATCCTGTGATGGTATTTAGATTTAAAACATTGAGGAATACTGTGATGGGTAATAGTCAAATTTTTTGATGAACCGCGTATTTTTTGTAGACTTCACTGTTTAATTGTGGCAAATTCGGTTTAAACTAAATTTAAATAGTGTTATAATACTTATTTTGCATTTACAAAAGTGACGAATCAAATTCATAACTCAAATTAAAACTGTAAATGCGGCTTTATAAACACATTTTCCAATAGCCCACTCAAATGTCATTCAGTTAAAGCAATCAACAAGCAGTTAGTGAGAATAAAGGTCGGGCGAAAAAAGGCAAACAAACAATGGGTAAACATAGGTGATTACGAAGTCAAATCAAATCAATCAATATAATGTAATTACTTAATTCTATAGGTCGGGCACAAGGACTCTAATGCGTTGTATTAACTATTTGAATGTGTGCTTATAAAAACCCCTTTTATCAGTTCAAACAAGTGTGTCCCCTTTTTTTGTGTAAAATTTCAATCTAAAATACATTCGAGAGTTGGGGTGGTATTTAATTGTATAATCAACAATTACAGTTTTTCATTTATTTACACTAAAATGTTGCCAAAAAGTCAACACACCGACGGCAGCGTTTTATAACTTAATAAAGTTCACACATTAGAAATGATATTTAAATCAAATGGGGTGGTACACGGGGTTTGGGTAATGCAAGCAAGTTGTGACGAACTTTACCATATTTTAATAATGCAAAAATAAAAGAAAAATTTAATAAACATTATTGGTTCATATTTTAGTAGGGGTGGGATGTTGGTTATTTAACTGCACAGGGGGTTGGTTGGTTGGTTTGTTTGTTTGTTTGTTTGTTTGTGCGCGCTCATAAAAACCAAAAAACAAATAATTTATTCATTTCACTAAATGTCATTCAGCACCTCGCCTTTGTGTGACCTTTACATATATGAGTTTTGCCACTTTATGTTTTACTCTCTCCTTTAGAGTAATTCCTTCACCCCACATTAGCAAATCAGCAGATATTGTGGGGGGGAGGGGGTGTGCGTTTCACTTCACGCATAATATCCGAAATACATTTACAAACATTTGAACAGCAATTCATATCCACTTTCATCAGGACATCAAAGCTGGTAAACTTAAGAACAAAACAACGCGACTCGACCATCCCCTTTTGCATAAAAAAGCTCAACACTGTGTGTCACAATTATTTGAAAAAAAAAGTCGACATGAGAACCATCCCCCCCAACATTTCCTGAATTTGTATTTCATTTCTTTTTTGTGTTTCAGATAACACTTGAGCGTTAAGACCACACGTCTCAACACCCACCATGTCGAAGAGGACAGCGTGTGCGTGTTTGTGTGTATGCCTCGCGCATTAAAGGACTCATCCATGCGCCCTTTTTTTTCCTCCGCCGCCGAGACAACATAAAGCACACGCCAACATTTTATTACGGGAGAAAGTGTCAACATGTTTGCACTTAACTTAAGTGAATGTGTGGGTTTGCGTGTAAAATAAACAAACAGGTATTAGCGTTTATTAAATGTAACCGCCGCCCGTAATAGTCCTTGATGTGTTGTGGTGGGGTGTAAGGATGACTTTATCCCATGGACATTTAACATATTACTATGTGGGGAGTATTAAATTACAGTCTAATTCACAGCAATATATGAAAGCATTTACAGTAAGGACTAAAGGAGTTGCTATGGGGGGGGGGGGGGGGATACTGCGTTTCAATTTTCAAGGATATTAAAACGATATGGACAGTGATTAAAGCTTATGCAATTTGAATTTTTTTTAAATAAAAATTTTTAGACTGTGCGCTAAAGGACTAATTTATTTTCAATTAAAAAAAATTTGACTAAACAGAATTGCTGCAACTCACACTTAAAATTCCTTTTCTTAACAAATAATAATGATAATAATTTATTTTAAACATCAAAACAATTATTGCGTTCTAATAGTCGTTTCAATTACATTTAAATGACCATAAGACTATGCCCTCAAATTACCACCGCTTAGTTTACCACAAAAAAATGTAATTACTTAAATATCAATTAAGCTAAGGGTACCGCAATAACGTTTAAACATAATTTAACAATTACTATAATAATAAATGCATTTGTATATTTCCATTCAATCATTTTGTATAATTATTCCCCGTGGCACGCGTATAAGTACCAAATCATTTATCTCGATACACAAACAAATATCTGCGTGCTTTTATGTAAATATTATTTTATATTAAGTGAAAGTGGGTGGGGGTGCATGTAGCAATGGGGTACGGAGGGTTGCTGCTTCTACATATTCCACATGCACAACCCGTTTCAATAATTAAACGAAACACTGTATAATTGTGTGTATATGCGCGAGGCAATACCCACCCCCCACCCACTTTTATGCGCATAAAATATTTAAATCCCGTTGTATACAAAGAGCCGGCCGTAAAAAAAAATGGTGACGGCGTACACGTTAAATCATACACATTTTGGACAACAAAAGAAGTAATTAATTGCTCAACAATAATTAATTTTGTTTGTAAACATCGCACACAATTACACATTCTCATCTTGATAATAAAACCTTGACATGTTAATGTTTGTGTGTGTGTGTGTTAGGCGATGCGTTTTATCCGCGTTTTCCTGCATTGGAGTTAAATGTGCATTGTGGCACGCTTTTAAATTATTCAATTGCTTAAAAGGGATGACCAAAATTAACAAAACCGACAACGAAAAAAAATACAACTCAACGATTATTATTCAATATCCGGCTAGTTCCGGTCACGATGAGTCGCTCTCTTAATTCCATAAGGGTTGAATAGCAAAATTTGATGCAGCAAAAAATTGAAGCAATAAAAAATTTGGCAAAGAATTAGTGCCGCTGAGTGTAGCGCAATAAAAAAAGCTGTGCCGTTTTTTACAATCCTTCAATTAATCCTTTCGATTCTATTGTGGTTTTTGCAATAATTTACAGATGCAGATTAGGCAGCATTTGTGGTGTTGCATTTAAAATGGAAATGGGGATGGAAGGTGCAAAATTTGATTGCACCCAAAATTTGTTTAAAATTTTAATTTTTAGTGAATTGTGACTGAAGTTGTTTTTGAAGATCTTTAAGCATTTTTACTTCACGTTTTTGTAATTAAAACAAATATTTCTAGCTCAATTAAAACTCTGAGACCTTATGAAATAATAAATTTAAAAAACGGCCAACTAAACAACCCTTATAAATAAATGACCAAATAATAAATTGATTATTCAATCTCAAATGCTCCAAAAAAATTAACTTTCATTAAATTCCGTGTGTTTACATTAAATTTATGCAACAAACAATACAAAACGACGCTATTTCTTGTTAACATTACAATTTATAACACACATTGCCCTCAATGGAATCCGATTCGCTCACTCAAATTGCGGCAGAAATTCTCGAGGCGGCTCGGCCCAATACAGTACCACCTCCTTCACTAATATAATCGCATTGGCTGCCGTCATTTTTCACAAAAATCACCACGAGAGAACATTTTGCATATATTCATCTCCTACCCGCTCTAAAAAAAAAAACACCCCCATATCTCTCCATATAATGTGTGGCTTGTGCTGAATGCGCCAACGGAAAATGATACGGTTAGTCTGCATATTTCACATCACATCGCTCTTTCACTTCATTTAACTGATTGGGGTTGTTGTTCAGTTGTATAACAGTGTAAGGGCGTCTGTATGAAATATCGGCTCACTCAATGCGGCATTTGGGGGCCGCATAATAAGCTCCCAAGCTCCTTTGGGGGAAATGTGTACCTCAATTCAATTTGTGTACATTGGACTGTTTTTAAGCACAATTTGGTGTAGTGAATTTTGTAGGAATGTGAATTAGGTATTTTTTTAAGATTTCTATTTTAAAATAATTAATTTAAAGATATTGCAACTTATTTAATATAATATATTATCTAAATCTAACCGACGGTGTATGTATGTGTTTGAAATAATCATGCTCAAACTGTAAATGGGAACGCGTTACACACGTATTTGATATTATAGACATATTTTGAATGCTACAATAAACCGCGAAAACCGCAAAAAAAATTGATTTACTCCAAAAATTATTGTGGAAACCGATTAGTTTGTGTTTGATTAGTTGAAAAACACCTAGCGAATAATTCTGCTTTGGGAACGATTTTAAACACGTATTTGTAAGCATTCGGGAAGTAAAACCTCGAAAAAAATCGCGGTTCATAAAAAAATTGACTATTTCCTAAAACCATTTCGGATATTGATTTGTGGATTAGTAAAACAAACTAGCGAAAAATTCTGCGAATAAGTAGGCGATTTTCATCGCTAATGTTTTATATTATTTCTTTTTATAATCACAAAACAAAAAACTGATAACTACCAAAACGAAAATAATAAACCGCGAAAAGCGCCGAAAAAAATTTTCTATATAGTTTGCCAGCAATGCACGGGTTTCTAATTTTTTACTTTTAATAAAATATAATTTCAAATTCTATAACAACCCTTGAAACTGACTTATTTTTAAACTAATAAAAGGTACATTTTCTGTTGTGCTTTTTAAAGGAATTTAGAGTTTAAAAACTAAATTTTTGCGTAAACAAAAAAGTTAAATGGCACATTCTTGTAAGTAACAAAATTGTTACTTGCTTAGTTTGTACATTTACGATAGAGCTCAATGTATATGCTCCTAAAAACTAAGCAAGCAAGCAAAATTAAATCTGAGTGGTACGCTATCGCATCGAGACGACTTACAAATCACAATGTACCGTTATAAATATGTAATTTAACAGAAGACAACACAATTATTGCAGAATTGGGAATTGGAATGGCAATGAGGGACAAGGGTGTAAATAAGAAGAAGACAACGCACACAAACACACCAGCACAAAAAAAAAGACACTCATGCATAAGCAACAGAGCATCATGAAAAGAGAAACAAGTTATCGTTAATTCGTTTAACAAAGCAGCAATTGAAAACGATGTACCGTTTCATGTCCCATCCCCCTCCCTTTCGTTGCACAACCACTCGGATTTGGCATGTTGTTGTTGTTTTTTTTTTTGTTTGTTACACTTGTGATTTTCTATTAAGCACCAAAGCATCTTCCTCCTTTCGCAATTGCTTTCTTTTCGTATTTTTTGCTTTATCCTGTTGTTTTTTTTTGTTGTTGTTGTTGTTGCGAGTATTTACAACGAGTAATAAGAAGGATGTCATGTACTCGCACATAAATGCTGTGTGTTGTCGTGTATACATGTGACCAAATCTGATTCGAAAAAAAGTTCACCCACCCAACATCCCCCCACCCCTTATTCCAGTGAAGCGCATTTATATTTCCTTACTCAACGCAAGGAGGAGGAATTATCTTGTGAATTGCATATATACGAGACATTCAGTTAAGAAATAAATTTAAGCAATTTGAAGGACGTACAAAAACATCCCTAATATGGAAAATTATTGCGTTACTCGTACAAATAAGGTAAATTGCGAAATAAGTTGTAAATTCAAATTGAGTTCATTGGTGCATGCAATTTGTTTTGAGTAGAAGGGGGGTTTTAAAACAACTTTGTGCACGCTGTCAAATTTGTTGAGTTTTAGGAATTATTTTGAAATGTCTTTTTTTAAATTGTTTGAGCCGATCATTTTGACACACTCAATTAAGGACTCGCTTGATGGATTAAATACAAATCGTAAAGCCCATTTCTGATACAGTAAATGATTAATCATAATTGCACCTCGTCAATTGATTTATACACCAGAGCCTTGGAGTAAGTTTTGAGTTGTAAACAAGAACTTGAGAGTTGGAGGACTTCTATTTAATGAAGGTGATTATCGTATTTAAAGCATAAGTCCTTAAATGCGTGTGTGTTTATAATATCGTATGCAATTAAAAATAGTAAAGCATTTTGCACCCTAATTGCCACCCCTTCTATTTATTTAAGAACATAAAATATTGATGAAAATTTTAAAACTCAACAAGGAGTCAAATCGTCAGTTTTATCCAATTTAAAAAAAGTTTTCTTGATGAAAAGGAGGGTGAGATGAATTACTATTGTGGGCGCTACGAGAAAAGTCTTGGCTGCTTCCAAAAATTCATCCCACTGTGTCCGGAGTTGCACCGACAACGGCGAAATGAAAACCACCTAATAAATACTAAAATCGAGTTGATTGGACTCATGTATCATAAATTACGTTCCTTAAAAAAATGTGTAAAGCCTCAACAACCAACTGGGGTCACCCCAATTCATTTAACAAACTCTCTATACTAAAAAATTCATACAACTCATCATGACACCCGCTTGCGCTTTCATTCCCCAGCCGTGAATGACGCGCACGCTTTTCTCTACGTAATAGATTTTCTTCTCATTTCACCGTTATTGCAACAAGATTGAATTTTTAATGCCATACTTCAATTTAATTTTATTTAACTTTGCGTCATTCAACGCTGATGAACACTAAAACATGCAAAAACTCACAGACAGCGTCAAACATTGGGAGGGTGGGCTGGTGTGATGGCGGGCGTAACGTTTGGGCGACATGCTCTGTGACTTTGTAACCTTAATAAACGTATACAACTATAAGTTAAATATATGCGGACATTAAATGCAAGAGCACATCTCGTGCAGATTCCAATTACCATTTTGTGTGTGAAGTTACGTAACAAGTATTGGAATAGTGTGGGAGGAGTGGCAAGGCTGGGGGAGGTGGACGGTATGGAAAGTTTTAAGGGATGCAGGAAAATTTAGCGACATAGTAAGTCTGATTGCACACCTTATTACCAATTAATGTCCCATCAATGTTTTAGTTCTTTTTCCAATAATTGCCATGGCAATGGTATGTGATCAGATTTGGGGTAACGACCCTTGAAGCACGTCCAAAGGATCAATTTGGTTTGCAAACTTTTTAAATCAGACAACGTTTTTTTTTTTAAATGGAAAGAAAAGTCGGAAAAAGTTCTACAAAATGCCATTAAGTTCATTTAAATATTAGACCATTGACCTATTAATCTTCAGGGATTTGTATTTTTAATTACAATCGATTATTCAACTAATATTGTGAAAGACATTTTGGGTTTAATTTAAGTTTTCTAAAGATTATTCATACAATCTGGTTCAAAATGTAACAATTGTAACAATCCAAATTCGATAAACACCAAAATTAGGACATTAATTGTTCTTGTCCTTTATAATATTTATCCAGAACAACTCCTCCCACATCATCAAAAAAAAATAAAAAATCCAATTACAAAAAAAATCCTACCTCTTTTCTCACAGTTGCTGTTCCATTCCACTCTAACTCCGACGAATTATCCAAGTCGTATGTCTTAAACTCACTGCCATCCCTGGGTGAGTGGTCCTTTATCAAGCACTTGACATGCTTACAATCGGTGTGCTCCTCATCCTCGGTGGTCTCAATGTCCACCATTTCATCGTCACTAGACAATGCCTCCTTCAAATTTTCATCACTACACACCTTGTCCAACAACACCACATCACCACCACCACCACATCCAGCCGCACTGGCATTGCTTTCGCTACGCAAACTCTCTGGAATCCCACCATTGCCATACGCCGTCAATGCCATGGGACAATTGATAGCAACAGCAGCCGCTGCAGCCGCTACTGCCACTCTCGTTGATGATTGTTGTGTGACCGCCCCACCAGATGGTGCACAGCTATTCAACACTGGCTTAAAGGCAGAATGATTGTAGAACTGCAACGATGGAATACGATCAACACTGGGCGATGGACTCAAACAACTACCATCACCACCATTCTGCACTTGCAACTGCAACTTCCCAACCATTTCATCACTATTTGTAGCAACTGCAGCCGCTGCGGCAGCAGCAGCAGCGGCAGCGGCAGCCGCTCCTGCCAATTTCGTTGTTGTTGTCGTTGTGGATTGATTGAAAATGAGTGAGCTGGGTCGCTTCAGCCATGGCAATGTGTAGGCAGGAAACTGAAAACCTCCATTGGGTTTATTCTGGGCGTGCCACATATAGTCCATCATGAGGGATCGCGTAAATGGCAATGGCAAATCGTTAGCCGTCAACTCTGTGAGCCTTGCTGATGTTGCATTGTGTGCCACTGCTGCTGAATGTATTTGCACAGGTCGTATTGGAAATTGTGTGACACTGGTGGCGTTTGTTGCAACTGGATTACAGCTACCATTGCCACTATTACCACCACTTAAGATCGGTGATCCGGCATTACCGCCGCCGCCACCATCACCACAATCATGATCGTCTTTCATTCGTTTCGGCGACGACAATACGGACGAATGTGTTGGTGACGTTGTCATCAGTCGTTTCCTTGTGCCCCCATTAAACATTGCCTTGACATCCTCCCACGCGTGTATTATCTCCTCGGGCGGATTACCAGCCAACTTCATGTGGCGACGCCACGAATTAAAATTCGCTGCATCCGGCTGCACGTATTTGTCCGTGGGTCCAATGCGATGGGAGTGAAAAATAAATTTATTGGGTGAAAAGAACAGGCCACAGTAGGAGCATTTGATGCATTTGGCACGTGACGAATTGTATCGCGAGGGCAAGAATGAACCACGACATCCCCACGCACACTCATGGTGCACACTGAATGCAAAGTCTTCGGGCAGGCGGGGTGGTGCATTATCGCCCAGAAATGATTTGCACAAACGTTCCGCTTCGCGTCGTGTTATCATGCCGCAGCGGCGGGAACTCACCGGCATTGCGCCGGCACGTCGCAATATCTCCAGTTGGACGGGTGTGCACTGGACGCATGTGATGCCCAGCGCCACTCGGCGATTGTGGATTTCATTGTAGCTGAATTGTTTTAGAAGGGTGTTTGAGATTTGGGCGAGACACAGACGTTCTTGTGACTCGATGTAGAGCGAGACTATCGGGATGCCGTACAGTAGCACCGTTCCCACCTAGATTTTTGAGTGCGTAGAGGGAAGATTTTTTTTATGTTTGCACAATTGGATGAGATAATTTTTTTTTTTTTTCTACAAAAAAACTTATTTTTCTTGTGCTATTTTGAATTTAATTGCATTGTTGTAGAAGTTACAAAGTGCAATTTTTTTAGGGGATGACGCTTACCTGATTTGCCTTGGGTTGGGGGAATGTGTTCATCTGCATTTGTTTTGTGGTATCCATTGAACGGTGTGAGGCAGCAGACTGGGATTCACTATCCATAATTGTTTTCGGTTTATTTTTATTTTTCGTATTTATTTTTTTACACGTACACGTCGATTGGAATCAATTTGGTTAGGCCGGGCATTTAAATGCTTGCAAATAGACAGTCATTGAACCAATTCGGATTTAAACACTCTGTTGGATGAAGGAAAAGGCAGGAGCTGTTAAAATTCAACTTTTTTTTTTGTTCTCAAATTTTTTTAAACTTCAACTTTTTTTTTTGTTTTTAATTCAGATAGTATGTTATCTGGGAATTAATCCTGAATTGCATTTTATGACATTGAATAAGAAAAACGATATTCATTGAAAAAGGTCTACAAACAAGGACTAAACCTCATCACTTCACTTAAAGCAATAAAACACATTTACTGCAATCACAACTCAACCCACCCACAAATAAAACAAACCCACACAAAACGCCCACTCATCCGTTCATGCACATCCAGATCAAATCGAGTCACTTCATTAAAGAAACATTGAATTGCAATGAGCCTGTTAGTTAAATCAATCGGTGTGAAGTGACACGCATCGTCCAATTTCAGCTTAGTTGACATTTTCAATTAAACACCGTGTCACCCCTTTTATCTCACTAACCATGACCAACATTGACGCTCTTCAATACACGCAGTGTGTGCACAATGCACGCAGACTTTATGTGCGTGTAAATAGGCAATGGACACGACTGCCGCAGTGCAAGGACTATTATTAACTGCGGATGCATTTTCAAACAAAATAGCAAGTACACACCATCCCTTATACCTTTTCGAACCCATTGGTGTTATAGAAATCTCACCCCCTGCTGTAACTATGTCTCAATGTAATGATATGCCCTCATCCCAGCATGGAACTCACACCCAGCACAGAATAAATCAGTTTGTGTAAATGCATTGACTCTGCGGATAACTTCATTTGTGTGATACACTCGTGGCAGCCGCATTATTCAGGAGGCCCACCACCATGTTGCATGGATAATGTGGATTGGGTGAATATACGGTTTGTTTTGACGCGACCTAATGAAATGAGCAAATCATTACATCTCAAGGGATGTTGGGAGAGTGATTTTTGTCCTCTCATTTTATTATGATGAAATATGATTAGGGGTTTATCGCAATATGATCAATTTAATTGAGTTATGTAGGTGGTGATTCAATTTTAAATTACATTCATTTAAAGTTGGAAATCAACTCAAATTTTTAATAAATTGATGAGGAATGTTGGATGGAAGTTTTACGTTTGGGGTGGAGAATTACATTTATTATTAGTTCAATTAAATGTCAAAGTGCCAAAGGGGAAAAGGAAATGCAGTTTTTTTGATTTTTGATTGAATTGAGATAAATAATGAGTAATTTTTATTTGAATTTTAAAATACTTGCAAAAATGCAACTTATTATTTAAATATTAAAATTTTTATTTAGCAACCTCCCTTTTTTTTAAAGAATTAAATAAAATGTCAGTATCTCTTGTTTATTGTTATTCTAGCAGTTTTCACTTTTTGAAACGAAATTATTTATTATTAGACATAATAATTGGAAATAAATAAATGTTTGAAATAAATAAATAAGATTTACGAGCTACCTTTCTGAATAAACGAGTTGTTACCAAATTTTGCCATGAACTGCGTTTGATTTTATGGATTTCGTGTTTTTGCCTGTATAACAATACAATATCTTAAACAAGAAATGGCAATAAATGCTGAACGTTATATCTGACTCTTCACAAAAAAATATTTAAGAAGTCCTTTGATTGAGAACCCTTTTTATTCGCAAAAAAAAAATTTTTAGACTATTTTGATGGATTAAATTAAAATTATTACATTTACGGATAAGAATTAAGTAAGACCACTTAAAATAAAAGTCATAGTCAATAGTCAAATTTCACAGTATTTTTAACTACTACTTACTCCTTTTTAATTCGCTTTTTTTTTGGTTTTTTTTTTAAAAGAATTTTTTTTTCTAGTTTAAAATAAAAATTATTCGATCATTTTATTTATTTTTAATCATTTTTTCAAGTACTTAAAGTGCAAGTACAGCAGCATTTTACTTTATTAAAAAGTACAATTAAACCAGCTTATAATCCTCAATTTAAGTTAACAAGAAACAAATGTCTCACATTGCAATTTGAATTCCCAGATAATTTGCTTAATTTTTTCACGAAACGATTTTTACCTTAACACTTACAAGAAAGGTATTTAGGAAAAAGAATTTCCATTTATTATTGTAGGCACTAAATAATTTTTGTTTTATTAAAAAGCCACAATTTCAATATAAAGATTACACAGTTCCTTTTTCACTTCAAAAATTACTGCCTAAAACCGGAGCATTTAAATAAGATTTTTCACTTTCACTATAAAAACTGCTTAGTTTAAATTAAAACACAAAATCAACAATCCAATTTAAATTTAATTATTTTTTCTTGTTTATTTAAATCACAACAATCAAATTGGAATGCGAAAAGTCCGTAAACTCGCTGTATTAAATAAATATTCCAACGGAACACCAAGCAAAAATCGTTACACGTGTGCTGGTCGACAAAGCTACAACTTCACGCAGCAACGTCAACAACCTGTGAAAACCCCAAAAAAAAAAAAACGGCCTCAAATTACCGCAATCGTCGCATACACACTCGCATACAATAATTGTGAAGAGAGAGCGCGGTCTTTCTACTGTGAATGCGCTAGAGGACTGGTAAGTACTGATGTAATTGAATTAGCACGTTAAAATAAAGCAGCACCATAAAATTACCGTCATGTGTGCGTGTCTCCTGCAATGTGGATGAGAAAAAGCTCAAACGCACGTCACGCCCAAACCTCCTGGCTATGGCCGATTCCCCGTACAATGGCGTTTCACAGAATGTCCTAAAATGCATGATGGGCAAGTCCTTGTATAACAGTCTTTTAGCTGGTATTTTGAAAGCCCAAAATTTCCTACCGTAAAAGGTTCTTTTCAACTGAATACACTCATTTTCATTCGAAATGTTGTCAAAAAAGAAAGAAAAAAAGACAACATGTGCCGAGCAAATGAACACACCCTGCCTTGAATTGGGGGAGGTGGACATCAGAGCATTTGTGCCGCAATATGTACACGGGGTGGAATACTGAGAATTATAAACGCCCACCGACGGCAATGCGAAAATTCCAAATTCGCCGGTGTCACAGACCGAAAAACCACCCTCTAGACGACGGAGCACATTCACTCGTATAATCTATTGCCCTTCGAGGCTTCACTGCGTACACCGCAGGCACAATTTATGTTGTGAATTTTTTCGCAACACAGTGACATAAAAAGGGGCGGATTCAATCGAATCAAGCGGTCGACATTGTGGCATTGTCATTTGAAGAAGAGCTCCAGCTCAGGTCTGCTCAAGGGTTGGAATGTTTTCAATAAAAAGAGGACATTGTTGAGAGAATTGTTACGGAATTGTATTTTAGTTCTCATGCGGATTTATGTATCCACATTGAGTCCCAAAAATATAACACCCACACACACAAACACATATTATGTGCATTCCCCTAAATTAAGCTGGTTATATTTTATTCAACCACCCCCCCCCCCCGTTCATGTTGCCCCACTTGTATTCTGCTGTCTGCAACGGTAAAACTTTGGTGGGTGATGGAGGATGGATCAAAAGGAGGTGAGGAATGAAATGTTACTTATTTGCCCGAAATGGTATTTAACTTAATTGTGTGTGCTTATGCTGGAAAGCGGGAGTGGTATTTGAGGAAATTATACAGTTTCACAATGCTGACCCAATCATCCCCCCCACCCCCTTGATTTCATGTAAACTTAATAAATGTATGCAATGCTATCAATTTTGATGGAGTTTGGAATCCCCCCCTTACCAAGTAACATGAGCCCCACTCTTCACATTCCATCCCCCACCCGCTTTAAGCCCATCCACAACCCTCGACTCTTTGTATTTCAATTATGCTTGTAAAAACAATTTCTTAAATATGCCGCAATGACACTCATAACGAGCAACGAAATTCAATTTATTATTTAGCTTTATACAGAATCTTTGCATTTGCTTGCACGTTTGAGAGTGTTTTACCGAACAGGATGGGTGGGACCAATATTTGGGGGTGCTTATATTATAGACTACTATGTACAAGGGGATGGCAAAATGTGATTGTGTTTTTATCTGCAATTTTGTATTTTATTGGCCCCATTTTACCGCACACGTACAATTGGATTTTAACGAGCCCCCTAACACACATCCCTCTACAATCCATCCCTCATAAATACACAATTGGCACGAATTTATGTGTTCAAGTTCTCTGATTCTTTGAGTGGAATTGGATTTTTGATTGGATTTACATTTTAATATCCAACATATTGGATTAAATAATAAAAAATAAGGGAAAGCCCCACATAAAACCACCAAAAATAATTCGCGTTGTATTTAAACAAGCATTGCATAACCAGTATTATTTTGTGTGCATGAAGGATGAAGGTGTAATTGGATGGGGGGGGGGGGTCGGCTTGTGTTGGGGTTGTTGGAATTTATTTTTCATCAGTATAATAAGTGAATTTGTAAATTAATTAATTTGTTGTGTAACTTCATTTCATCTTTTTAAATAAAGGACATTCCTTTTCGTTTGATTTTTTTGGTCCTTAATTCTATGTTGATTAAGATCTAAGTACTTCACTTAATAATTATTGAGTTAACCGTATTTAACCCTCATTATTTAAAAATGTAACTGCATAAAGAAGAATGCGAAAGAATTGGTACTTAAAAAACGATTGAACCTTGAAAACTGATCCACTTGTCCTTGAAATTCATGAATATTTAATTGAAATTTTAATAACAATAACTAAATTCAAATTTCTAAAAAATTAGAAATTATTTTAACTTTTTAACCATAAAATAACTTAAAAGATTGCATAATTAATATTTTGAAAACGAAATTTTAAATGACCTTGAAAAAAAATGGAATCATTGTTGGAAAAATATTGTTTTTGCTTTTTTTTTACAATTTTTCACTAATTACGCTTGTTATATTGATTCTTCTATAGAAATGTATTAATTCAAAAAAAAAACAAAACAATTTGACATTTAAATTTCAATTTGTGTTAAATGTGCAATATTAATCCCCCTCCCCCATAAAATTAATGCATTACAATTTGAATAGCAATTTAATTAAATTCTTCGCCTTCTAGTGCAGCAACCATTTAGCATATTCACTCCATTAATCGAGGCGACAATTTACCCACAAATTAAACAGTTATATAACAGCCCCCTATAAATGCAGCTACCAAAAAATGTATCACATCATTTTTCCACACCAAATATCAAGGTCAATTTCACACAACACAATGGAATAACGTGCCTTGTACACCGATTTTTTTTATTGTCCTCTTTTTCGACCACAATTGCATGCAAATATCCAAATGGATAATATTTCTGCATGAAAATGTGCATCGCATTGTGTTTAATGGGAATTAATTCTAACAGCACAATGCACGCAGGCACCTTGTGAAAAGGACAAATTACAGTTTTGTCCATTGTGCTGTATGTTGGGCATATGAATGCGGCAATGGCGCAACAAAAGAAAGGGGCGGATTTTGTAATAAATCGGTTTAGCATTATGGATAATGTGGACATTAAGTGAATTGTTAAATTGTGGTTTTAATAATGTGCCACTTTGGTTTATTGTTGATTCCTCCTTTTTTGCTTGTAATCATGTTTGGCGTGATGTTTAGGGGTGGGTTTTTAATTTTTTTTTTTATGCGACTTTCTACAATGATTAATATCGATGAGAAAACAAATTGCGATGAAAATGGAAAATCTTTAAAATACTTAAGGACAAAGTTGACTGAATTTTAGTAAATGACACTTAAATAACTGTACAGAGCTTACAAATCGCATTAATATTAAAGCCATATTTGTAGAGGGATCTTACTGAAATTCTTCTTTTGAGAATATTTTGCTTAAACTTATTGCAGAAAATCATTAATCGCAATAATAAAATAGTATGGTCATTAAGTGAGGTCCTTAAACATTTTATTTAAATTTGAATCAGTAACTATTTACAGATAAGCACCAATATTCTTACAATGTAATTATGAAATAGAACAAAGTAATTAAATTGCTTCCAGGAAAAAATGACAAAAATTAAAAAGAAAAAAAAATTCAATCAGTTTAATTAAAATTATGGTCAAGCGTGCATCCCTTAAATTCAACCGCATTGCATTCACACCCAACGATGTGCATAAATGCATTCAATTACGGCCGTCCCAACCACATTAAGTCGTCACCGTAATCGCCCCACTAGCAATGGATGATTAGTCAAAATTAATTATATTTTGTGCAAGGTCGCACATTCCTTAAAGTCTATGTAGATGGTAGAATGTAAATGTGCCGTGCAGTGTCGTGACGTACGTATGCGCATATTATATAAATTTTAACACCAACCCCTTATTGCATAGTTGCACAGCGCATGCGCAACGCATCAGCAAATCATACGGTACCTTCTGTCTAGAATATCCTCCTAAATTGAGATTCCGGAAATATTTTCAGGCGCCTTGGTGGGGATAAGAAAAGCAACAACATTCACACCGTATTAACCGGTACTCTGATTCTGCGCAATTTACAACTGTAAGCTTTGATTGTATGTACAGTGGAACCTCGTTTCATGAGTTTAACACGTTTTTGGTGAAAATAATTATATTACATATTTGTTTTACTTAAATGATTTGAATTTAAAACTGTTTGGGGGTTAAACTTTTCTTAATTGTTGTTAAAAATAATCGCATTTTCCTCCACTTCCTTTAAACTCATTTTCGTTTTGAAATGTTCAAAAATTGAGGTTCCACCGTACATATAAATGAATAATGTAATTAAATTCCATATTATATTCAAAACATTTCAAATTTAATAAATAATAAAAGAAAGTACATAATATTGATGATTTTCTGTTATTTTATAATTAAAAAACATAAGAGAATAAAATAAACAACAACATTTAAACATTTAAAGGATTTGCAACGAACCTTTTTGTTCTTCTTCCTTAATTTTTTCGTATAACAGTTTCATTTATCGTATTTCAACACCCAAAAGGACGACATAACAAGGTTTATCCATTCTCATTTAGATGGCGACAAAATGGTAATAAGGACACTCAACCTATAAGAACGACATTGCATCGGATTTTACATAATAATAATTTTGCTGGTTTAGACCAGCTAAGGTGACTACTAATTGACTGTTTTATTTTTAATGGTCCTAAATCCTTAAAATGTAGTATTTTTTATACCATTTGAGGAGCGATCTCGTAATAAATAATGATAATAGGGACCAAAACGATTAATCACTATGACGTGAACGGTCTGATTCATTCCTTTTGTATTTTAATTTTTTTTAGTGTCCTTATGTAGATGAACATATTTAAAGTATCCTTAAACTGTAACTTTTGTTTATGTTTTTGATCATAATCTTCCTTATTGTGGATAATGTTATTTATGCAATGTGCTATGTCTTTATAATGCTACTGATGATTATCGAGGATATCTATATCTAGGATTAGCATGTGTAAAAAATGTAAAACTTGCTTAAAAGAAAATTCAAATTTGTTTTTAGAATTTGCCGCAAAAAATAAGTGCAAAAAAATTTATTTTTTAATTAATAGAAAAATCCCATAATGTAACTGCAATACCGACAAAATATCCCTTGTAAATATGCGGAAATTCAACTGTCACTTGTCAAAGTTATGGAAAAGTTAATTTCCTACTTCATTTACCAAAACGTATTAGTAGAAAAAGTTCCAGTAATTTTTTGTTGCAAAAATTTGTTGTTAAATCTCGTCCACTCCGCGAATCCTTGTGCATCTTAACTGATTGCCTAAATTCCAAATCAATTGCCTGTAATTAGAAATCATCTCACTATCATGTCCGAGGCATACCCCGATATCGAACTACCACCGCTGGGAGATAACCAAACCTCATTTACTGGAATCCCAGAAGCAGTATTCATCGTAAGTACCCACAATTGGAATCCAACATTTTTAACAACTCAAGTTTGTTTAAAGATTTTTAATTAAATACCCAATTAATGCAATCACCCGCCTCAATAAAAACGTAACCTCACATAAGTTTCAAATACAATAAAAACACATTGTCCCCCAATCACATAGGATGATGTCAACATATTTATGCAATCTAGTGAGTGCAAAGGTGACGCTGAAAAAGTGCTGCGCAAACTGGACGACTCGCACAACAAATATAAATTCATGATGACCAATTTAACGATGCGTCGTCGCAAGCTGAAGCAACACATTCCTGATTTGGCGAAATCCAGGGAGATGGTGGAAAAATTGCGACATCAAACAACCAACGAGGATGCACAATTTTTGCTCAGCGAGCAGGTGTTCGTGAAGGCAGTTGTGCCACCCACAAAAACCGTATGCTTGTGGTTGGGGGCTGATGTTTTGTTGGAATACCCACTGGATGAGGCGGATGAGTTGCTGAAACGGAATCTGGATGCGGCCGTATTGAATTTGTTGTGCGTGGAGCATGATATTAATTATTTGAGTGATCAAACAACGGCCACCGAGGTGAATATGGCGCGGGTTTACAATTGGGATGTGAAGCGGCGACAAATGGCAAAGGCAGCGGCTGCTCTCAAGGCAGCTGGTGGCAATATTTAGTCAAGGAGGGGAATGGAAAAACACGCATTACATAATACCACACAGACTATAATCTACATATATTTTTCTCTTAGTTAATTCTTCCTAATTTTAAGATTGAATATTTCGCGATAAAAGAAACGCTGCCGTTTTTTTTTTGAGTTTTCTGGTTTTCAATGTGTCCGGTTAAAGTACTGTGTATTCTCGGCACACCAAATAATATATTCAAGTAATTTAATAAAATCAATGCAGGAATGCCAATCAATTTGTTTTTATTGAATTTCCGAACAGTTTATATCCACTATTTTCCAAAAACTTTTACTTTAATCTGCAAAATAATTGTAAAGAAAAACCATTGAACTTTTAATAAATAACTTATAATTCTCCTGGTCGTAGGAGCTTAGAATTCTCCTACGTCATCAATAATTGGGCGACTTAGTTTAAATTTGATTGCATTAAATAAGCTGAACTTGTTGTAAGGACTTGAGAGGTTCTAAAATTGCATTCATTAAATGAATGAAAACATGTTGATTAGCTAAAAAAATACAATTTTATATTTGTTTATTAAGGATGTCAATGGTTTAAGGCAAAAAGGCTTTATTAACAAAATGAAACACTTAAAACGAGAACTCAAAGATTTCTCAAATAAATTGGTTAAATGTTGTCTTTTATTTTGGAAGGCACCCGTTACAAAAACTCAATAAAAATGCAATTTACTGTTATATTAATAATTGTGGTCAACAAATCGAACAAAAAGTTTAATTTTAATTTCAAAAATAATTAAACTTAGCATTGAATAATTCAGCTATACTAAAAGATTATTATTTAATGATGATTCATGATGTAATCATAAGTGATATGACTTTAATAGGATATTAAGTGAGTGGCACATTCTCGAGGGCACAATTAGTTTCAAGATCCAAACTAGGGAATTAAAAAAAAAAATCAGCTCCCAACTAGAAAGTTTGGACCCTTAACCATTTGCCCCAAAGTAGAATTAAAAACATCAATTTAGAGGCTACCACATTAATTAACTATTCTTATTAATTAAATAATTGTTATGATAAATGTGAGATGATGCAGAAAAGCCACATTTATGCAAATCGGCGCTAGATCCTTACAATAATATTGTAATTTAATCATTTAATATAGTGAGTACACATTTAAAGTATAATGTAAGACTGGCGTTGCCAGATAAAATGGCACGCTTTTGTGGACGAAGCTGAATTGTACAAGATTCATTTTACATAATTATTTTAATTTAATATCGGTTAATATAGTTATTGCTTGCAAATATTCTACATTTATACTATATAATTGTATATTATATTGGTTCTAATGATATTTGAGTATTGTGCTATATACATGTTGTGTGATACATAGACTAGTAAACAAATTACTGGAAGTCTGGATGTCCTTGTTCATTCAATACAATTAACCTATTTATGCAAGGTTTTTTTTTCACTAATCTTCAAATTAGGCCTCAAACAAGTGCCATAAAAGAGGTTTCTTAATTTGTAACATTAATTAGCTAAGTCATTTTACGTTGTTATACAGTGTTGTGTATCCTATATGAAAAAAAGGACGAAAAATACTGAATATTCATTTATATAATACTAATTAATAATGTGTGTTCAAAACCTACATTGCTAAATGTGGGAGGGTGTCAATATATTGTGTCTTGTCTAATCCCGCATATTTATATTAAATATACAAAAAAGGATTAAATTATGTTAAAGGATTTGTTGTCAAATTGTACGTATTTATGAATTATATGTTAATTTCGTGTCTTAAATCATTGGACGAAGTGAGTTTTTGCAATTATTATTTTTAATCCTATCAAAAGTGGCTTAATCCTTAAGTACTTAAGTTTCAAATTAAATTCCGTTTTGACTTAAATGATGACAAATTTAAGTCCTTCATTATGATTATGATTTAAAAATTGCAATTCGTATTTTTTTTTACAAAAAAATTAAGCGAATTCAAAAAACAAATTGTAAAAAAGATCAACTTCAAAAATTCAAATTTAAAAAAGGATGTAGACATGAATTATTAATAAGAAGACTGAAACATAAATTCATGTCTTCAATTTCCAGTCTCTAAACATATTCCTATATTTCATTGCTTTCCATAAACTAGCATGGAGTAGGTTACACATTGACCACCTCCATTGGTGGACTAACGGCAATTGTCCCAGCAGCTTTATCATCAACTTTTTCCGCAACCGATTCAGCGTTTGTTGCAGTCGCCTGCACAACATCTTCCGATTTCTTTTCCCCAACATCCAATGCCTCAGCCAACGGAGTGGCACAATTAGTGTCCTTCTTTTGCACTTCTTGCTTCACTACTTCAGTAATTTTCTCCACAATTTCCACATTAGCCACTTCCACCTTAACATCATCCTTCGCAATCACTGGCGCAATCGGAACCTTCTCCACCTCCTCCACCACTTCAACATTTTCTTCCTCCTCCCCCTCCTCCTCCTCTGCTTCTTCGGACGGCTGCTCCACATTATTAACTGCATCGCTTGAGTCAGCCTCAACAATTTCAACATCACATTTATCGTTAGTCAATGTTGCTTGTGATTGTGATCCATTAATCTCATCCTGTTGCTGCATAAAAGCCACAGACGCCTCAGCCACACCACCATCCTCATCAGCGTCGTCATACTGCACACAATTACTGCTGGTGACAGACTCATCCAATTGTTGATCCTCATCATCGGATTGGGGTGGCACTTCGTCCGATGGAAAACATGCCTTCAGCTTGGTAATGTAGCGCTCCATGCGGATATTTTTCGTAATGAGAGTATTCAGCGTCTCCTCCAGCTCCGCGGAGTTGGTCGGCTCCTCGGTGTATAGGGCTTGTGCGATTAGTTGCATGGCAGTGTCGTGATCGCTGATGGTGTCACATTTGTCGTACAACACCATGAGGGCGTTGTTCAGTGCTTCAAGCACGCCCAGACGTTCCAGTTTTTTGCGGAAGACTTCACGACGTGAGTTTATTGGCTGCGGTAAAACAAACATTCCATTTTGTTCAAGTTATTGATTCAGAAATTTACAATATAAAAAATGTATTTATTAAAAAAAAAAATTAATTAAACCACCACCGCTATTAATTAAAAACACATTATTGGTGATTTATCATTATAGCATGTGACACGTATTTACAGTTATAATTTTATATACAATATAAAAAGAGCGTGTTCTGCTGCATGCAAAGTCGCACGCATTCCAATTCTTCCCACTCCAATGCATTTCGCCCTATAAAGGAACACTGAAAAGGCCTCATTTTTCCCGCGCGTATCGCATGCACCTCGTGCAGGACAATCAGACAAACAATTTATCGATTTTTCCATGAGCGCGCTTTGTCAGTATAGTATCGCATCTTTTAATGAATAAATTGTGGGTCATCGCCTTTTCAACCAAACTTAACACTTTTAAGTAATATAAAATTATTTCAACGTACAAATATTTTCTCCATATTTGCTTTTGACATATTGTTGCAGCTTTTTCCGGAAATTTCAGGACAAACTTCTCACGTTTTAAATAATATTTAAATTGGAAAACGAAAACAACTATTAATTCTTTTGTAAATGGACGAAGGCGCACTTTTTTTTTTGTTCTGTTAGCAAGGCACAGCACTTTTTACTTTTAACTTTAATTAATACTTGCTACAATTATAATTTTTAATTTAATATTTTAACGTGTTTAAACTGTTTTATGTACAAAAGAAAAGTGCAGCGTCAACGCACGTGCACACGAACTGTTCAGTAGCTCGTCTCTATGCTTATTGCTTAATTGCGTGAATACTGAATTGTGAGCACTGAGCTCAGCACTCAGCAGTGAGCTTAGAGCTATGCCTATTAAGCCTCACGTATTGCCTATGCATGGTCTGCCGTCTGTCACTGTGTGATGTGTCCTGTTACTTGTGAGCAGTGAGTTTGCCTCGTGTCCCGATTATGGTATAATTCTCTTCTTTCTGAATTCTGAATTCAATAACAATGTGTACATTGTACAGTTTGTTTGTAATCATGAAAAACAAACTGTAAAACTGTAATGGGAGTGATGGGACGCTCGACAATTTAATAAAACTAAAAAGACCACTGATAAACAATTAAACGTCATTAAGCTAGAATATTATAACGTATTGTCTTGAACGCATTGTGCGGTGCTCGAATTTTAATTTGGCAGTGTTGCAAATACAATAAAATTCTGCGTGAGCCGTGAATATAAATTTATTGATGCAGAAACAAAATTTGACTCCTCTTTAAATAATAAAAATGTGGATGAGGAACAAAATAAGTTTTTGCATTACTCAACTATAGCGTCCTATATTTTTCAGAAACTGTACTTATGAAATTGTATGAAATTTTAATATTGCAACATTAAAGCTGAAATCAGTAGGATCTCAAGAAAAACAAAGGATTATTTTTTATTTATTTAAAGGTTAAGTAAAGAATTCCTTGAAATGTAAGATACCTCAAAAAGGCAATAAAGATTTTGTCACTTTTACATATAACATATCCTTAAGGATCTTTCACATGCAGCCAGCAACTAAATTCTTGGTCCCAAAATTGTTGTCCCTTTGATGTTCTTCGGCTCAAAACCTATTTTCTATCAATAATGCTGATTTTTTATTGGAGATTTAAATGGTGGTTGTAACACTTTCTGCATACTTAGATTTAAAAAAAAAAAGGACTTTGGCTTTTAAATTATTTTGTATAATCACTTTTTAGAGTAATTATGACTTCAAAAGTCTTTTGCCTTTGAGATCTCACCATTTCCAAAATAGGATCTCAAATGATCTCAATTTTTAAGGTTGTCAAAAGAATCACCAAAGGATACTTTCTGCATCATTGTATTCATTCTTTAAAATTTTCCTAGGCTTTGAAAATTCCCTAAAGTTTTGAAATTTCAAAATGTTCTATAAATTATTTTCGTGAACTACAATGTTGAGTTTTACCATGAAGATTGATATTTTTTCCAACTTTATATGGAACTTTTTCCTAGAATACCTTAGAATCAGTTTTTTAACAATTCCGCATCAACATTTTTAAGAAAAACGAAAGTTGAATTTTTGGGATCCCAAAATTGCCAAAGTAGCAGCCAGTAGCCACGAGTATGCCCAAAAACTCTCAGGTGATCAGCGTCGCAGGTGACAAATACGCGCTTTCCTGCATCATGCAACTCATCAATGTTTTGCCACCAATAGAAAAGAAGAATAGATAGATGGAGAACGTTTCATAAATTGTGATACTAATAAAGTCAAAATACTCGCTGACACTTTTCTTGAAAACCATAAAATCTAAATTGATCTAAGCAATAGCATCAAATTCTATTCCTCGAATACTAATCAGTAATTAGTATGTGTTTTTAATATCCAAAAACGTTGAGCAATTATAGTTAATATGTACAACAATAATTTCTAATATGTAGAAGAATGAATTTGTGTAAAAAATTGTTCACTCATTTTTGCTACTTTTTGCCATCTAGGATGGTTCTCTATCACCACACCTTTTTATCACATCTCGAACAATTTGTTACATAGAACTTATTTTTATTTGAAACGAGTACAATGTACAATTAAATAAAAAACGCTTCTGCTTAATTAGAACAATTAACAACAACAAATCAAAAATAACTTAAACAATTTCAATATACAAAAACCCAAACATAAATATTTCATTAGCTTTTCAATAAATAATTTTTTTTGTCATATTATATTATTATGCTTGTTTAGAGTCCCTATTTTAAACTTAAAAGTTAAAGGACGCAATGATTATTGCTTCCTTGTGTCCTTGGGTCTATTAAAAGATAAGTGCGGGTCTACAATTTTTGTAAGGATTCAGCAAGGACTCACTCCTTATTGTCTAAGTATCGTAACCTAAATTTTAGCCCCTTTTAAAATGTATTTACAGTGCTGCGTGGTTTACTATAATATCCTACGATAATGCAGTTTTTAGACACGACTGAAGTGTGTACTTTGAATCCTAAGTCCGTACTTTTAACTTTTATGGCAAAATTGTTCTGGCTGTTTCTATGGTTTTAAATTTAATTGGTTAAATAACAATTTCATTTATAATGTTCCTTCAAAGGTAAACATTAAATAATTTACCAATTATAATTTGAGTTGATCTAGAACAAATTAATTAAAGGATATTTTACTTAACACTTAAATGAATTAGTAATAATTTTAATGTTAAAATATACGTTAAAAATAAATATAAAATTTTGATAAATAAATAAACGAAACAAATAATTAAGCTGATAATAAAAATGATTTACATATTAAGAAAAATCAACAAGTACCACATTTAACTCTTGATATCATTTCCTTTATTTCACGTAAATCCACAATCAATATAATTTAATACTTTACAATATTTAGAGCATTTTCTTTTGTTTTTTAATTCTTTGATAACAAACATTTCTTTTAATTATATTTTTATGTATTTTTTTTTATCGTTTTTACTAATCAATTGTATTTAATTTATAATTTATTTATATTAGAATTACTTAATGGAAAAAGAAAAAAAAATTATACTACAAATGTAAATAAAACGCGATCATTTCATTTTACATAGCACTTATAATTTATAAATATATCATTATTTGTCTAGTTATAATTTAAATATGTGATTACAGTAAAGAGGCAACTGGCAAAAATATATGTATATTAATTATTATTATTATTATTATTATGAATAAAAATTTTAATGTTTCGCAAGATGCTATGTTTTTTATACACACTCAATTCTAAACACAATATGGGATTTCTTTTAAATTCTTAATACTATTAAATATAGCGCCAAATAGATCAGTAGCTGGATTAAAAACATAATATTTATGAGTTTAAACATTTTAATCAACGAAACCACCCCATTCCCAAATGGTGGTGCGTTTTGGTGTCAACGAGTGAAATAGAAATATAATATGAAGAAAATGGCAATAGCGACACGTCCTGCATTTGGCAAATCAAACGCAAGCGCAATAAAATGTATAACACGCGAACACGCACACACACACACTGACATATACAATGATACAAGAAAGGAGAAGTTAAGAAAGTGGAGATAGACAACAAACCAATAAAAACCGTCCAGTGGCGGCGGTCAGATGCAAGATAAAAACATTTTTGGTTTTCAATTCAACTATAGGACATTAACAAGGAAGACATAATGTGGAATGGATTTGGTATTTAAAAAGGATGTTTTAATATTCGTCAATATTTAAAACTCAATAAAGTTTATCATATTTACAATACAACATTCACGTGCAACTAAAAACCAATGTGGTGGGTGGGTATGGGCTGGATGAATAACACGTAAAAAAAAAAAGGGGAAACATTTAGGAGGAGAACTTAAAACGAGGAGACAGCTGCTCAACATTTTTGTATTGTTTATGTAATCAAGCACACACAATCACATTTCCGCATTAGATGTTCTGTTTATCTTTGGCACGTCGTTTCGCCAACTCTGACATACTAACTGGACCAACATTGGCTGCTTGCGGTGATGCAATCGCTCGGAACGTTGCATCGACAGCACCCTTGAGAGCGGCGGTTGCCTCTTTAATGGCTGCACCACCACCAACCGCAATGGTTGGGCGCTCATTGCTAGCCGGATGAATATCAGGCGGTGGTTGCCACAGCCATGTGTGATTCAAAAGTTGGTGTGCTGTGGGACGCTTCTGTGGCACTATATGCAGCATGTGACGTATCAAATCTTTAAGCTCCGTTGATACAGTACGCCATCGCTGTGCGGTTAAAATAATAAGTTAAGTTTGTGTATTTCAAACAACCCTGATACGATCTCTCTAGGTAAACAATAACTCACCCCACTTTCCAAGTCCACTTCTCCCGAACCAATTCTGGCCAAAATCACGTCTGGCGAATCCATTGGTGTGCTGGCAAATGGTGTCTTACCATCAATCAAAATGTACAGTAAAACACCCAACGACCAAATGTCACATGCCAAATCGTAACCCTGACGCTTTAATACTTCAGGCGCCACAAAATTGGCTGTGTAACATGGTGTCATTAGAAGGCCATTGTCAGCACGTAGCTGCTTCGCAAAACCGAGGTCACATAACTTTATACTGTCTGGCGTTTGACTTGACGATGCATACAACAGGTTCGACGGTTTTAAATCTCTGTAACACACAACACAAAAAACAAAAACAAAAATCACAACGATGTGAAATGGGTGCAAATTGTGATTGTCACTTTAAACTCACCGATGCACAACACCGTGATCATGTAGATAGGCCACAGCTGAGATCACTGTCCGCATAACCGCACTTGCCTCACTCTCCGACATGTGTTGCACCTTGAGAATGTGATCCAGGAGCTCACCGCCACGCAACAGCTCCATCACCAGATACACATAAGCGCTGTCCTCATGCACACCGTATAGTGTCACAATATTCTGATGATTACCATATCGCAGCAGGATCTCAACCTCTTCACGACAATCGTAGCTGGCTTTATTGATTATCTTTAGGATTTCCAATTTAAATTAGTTGAAAAGAAAATAACTTGAGTATTAAAAATGACCCCACCTTAACAGCATACTGCTTGCGTGTTGGTCGATGTTCACACAATCGACATATCGAAAACGTGCCACGTCCCAATTCCTGCATCACTTGATACTCATCCTGAAAAACGCCCGGCTTCACACCCGGTATATCATTGGCGAAGGGCATCTTGAGCGGTGTCATTGTCATGGTAACACTGCCACCGCCGCCAACACCCCCACTGCCATTGGTGGACATGGCGGCATCGTCGAGTAGGCCGGGCGCAACAAAGCTGAATCCCCGAAATATTTCATGTGCACTTGCACTCACCGGTCCACCAGGTGAATCCCTAAAATCACTACTCAATAAGCGCATCGAATTAAATGAGATAAATTTGGCATGTGTTGGCGATGTCTCACCTTGGCGATTTGCTCGTGTACTCCGAGTCAAAGTAGAACGCATCGTCACGCGATACCGCTGGTATAAACGGTGGACGCACTTTTTTCTGTTGCAATCGCTCCCACTCAATGGTTGCGAAGAACTCATGTCGTTTGATGTCCTCGATGCCGTCGGCGCCAGCCCCCAATCGATTGAGTGGGTTGCGTTTGAAAAGGGCACGCAACAACAGTTGGGCCTCGGCGCTTAGGTTGTCCGGCATGCCCAATTTGGAGCGCAGTATTTGATTCATTGTGTCTTGACGTGTGAAACCGTGAAATGGGAGATTGCCCGTCAGCATTTCGTACTGAAAATTAAAAGGATGACGGAATTCATAACAACAAAATTAATAGGAAAAAAAATTTTGAACACACACCATTAGTACACCAAAAGACCACCAATCAGCAGCAAATGCATGCCCTCTTCGGTTGACAACTTCCGGTGCCATATATTCGACAGTACCGCAAAAGCTGAATGTCTTTGAGCCCAATGGTTGCTTTGAGAGACCAAAATCAGTGAGCGCAATATGGCCATCCTGCAACAAAAAAAAAATTTTACACAAAATTTCAATTTAAAAAAACTACAGTTTTATATTTAAACAAATTCAATATTGTTAAATAATCATATCACCGCATGTCAGAGAAGCATACGGTAATATTACAAGGATAATAAAAAAATCCTTTAAAGCATTAACGTGCTTTTAGCTGAATTGCTGAATATTAAATTAATTTATTGATTTTTATGGAGAACTGAAGAGAAGACAGAGCCTGCCATAACACGTCATAACAAGTCAATAAATAGATCCATTAAAAGTACAAGGACAACGTCGCACATCCTTTTACATGAATACCTTCTGAAGGGATGATGATTGACGATACACGCAGTTCCGGTTGCTATAGCAATATCACCAGTCACCACCATTTGTGCGTATCCATCATAATATTATTCACGTATGCGTTTTCATGTGTACATCCTTTATAATGAAGGCATTTATGCAGGACGATGATGCGTTAATATTTTATGACACAGGCCATACAGAATTAAAGCACAGCACCCACATAACACACCCACTCACACACACGCATCAGCACGACGCGCGAAAGCATCCCCATTCCCCCCCCCCCATTCTCTTGCAAAGCATAAATATTCATGATTTGTTTGGTGTAACGGTAACCGATCCCCCTTGGAGCTTTGTCGTCGACAACACTTGGTATAGTCAAATAAAGAAGCTAACGAATTCCTTGCCAAGAAATGCATAAGTAAATAATTCCAAGAATTGTTAAATGTTTGTGTCATATACTGTCGGGTGGGGTAGACATTTCTCGTGTAAAAAAGGGATGCACAAATGCGGGAAAAAAATGTCCTTATCGACTCATAAGAAATGCATATTTATGTTTTACCAAGAAAAATGTTAAAGCATCCCCCGCAGGTATTTCAATTATTAATTCATCCTGTCTCATTTAATGTCGTTCCACAAATTACGCAAGTGGAAGATCCTGCAAGGATTACATGATATAAATGTTTTTTTTTTACATATTAAGTGGTGCTTAATTTTAATGTTGAATTTCTTAATCAAATAAAGCAGTTTTGTAGCAACCTTTCAAAAAGGAATTTATAAGGAAGGATTTAAAAACACCCATCCCCTTCCATCCATCCATTTTGTGACCACAAGTGATTAAAACAAAGACGCAACCACACAAAAATATGTTAAGTGAACACGCAATATGCCACAAGTTAATCTAAAAATGTAAAAGGCGCTCCAAATGACGACACCCATATTAACGCATTAACGGTTAATCTACTTAAATTACGGCTATGCAGCTTTTAAAAATAGACGACATTGTGTGTATACAGTTAATTAAATTAACAAGGCGGCAATTAGACGTGTTTCTTTTTATATGCAATACTGGAAGGAGTTTTAAAAGCCGTGTGTTTTTCAACAACAAAACAACAATCTTTATAATCCGTGGGTTATTAAGAATTGTGAATAATAATTGGCAGGGAGAGTCACATTGTAAACGTATTACGATGCGGCACAATTTGTTAAGACTTTCATTAAAAACGCATTTTTGACCCTCAAAACTTAATGTTTTGTCCTTGAAATGTTCAGTACAGTTTTGAGTCTTCAAGGATACTAAAATAATATGAAAAAATTTTTGCAATAATATGTTTGATTTTTGGGATATGAAATATGTGTCCTTGAAATGTTTTGATTTTTAAATAAAATAAGTTATTATCAAGTCATTTATTTCTTAAAAACTGCAATGCTTTTAGTGTTTGCTTCCAATTAGAATTAACTTGTGACAAATAAAAATTATGCATAAAATTTTTCAAGGTCCTAACTTTAATGTTAAATCTGAGATAAATTGAAAACAAAATATTTTAATGCAAATTTCAAAGCTACAATATTTATTAAACATAATATTAATAAAAATTGCCTTCATTTTACATTGAGGTACAACATTAAAGGACATTTTCAATGCAATTCAGTGCTCAACAATTTACATCAACCAATTTATCCTAAAAAAAATATATCCAAATTTTTTTCTTGTATCATTCACGAAAACAATTGAGGTACAACATTAAAGGACATTTTCAATGCAATTCAGTGCTCAACAATTTACATCAACCAATTTATCCTAAAAAAAATATATCCAAATTTTTTTCTTGTATCATTCACGAAAACAATCAAAAACAATCATTAAAAATGAACACACAATACCGATGTATTACTTACATGCGCCCAACGGTCATGTATATTGTATCAATTCATATTGCAAGGATGTACACAACTCGAAAAGTATATTCCAAACGGACAGGATTTATCTCGGCGTTTGAAACAGACAAGCAACCATGACAACATTTTGCCTTGCTGAATTTAATGATCAGTGATTATTTTCCATAAATAATTCTTTTATCCGAATCACACTTGTAAACATATAGTATACGATTCAACATTTAATCGGTGATGTCTGGTGTATTTTGTAGAACACAGGATTTTGGTAAGGATGCAAATTTTAAATTGAAAAAAGCAGACAGCAGAAATTATTAACAGTAATATTTGAAAAAAAAGGCAATTAGTTAAATATTTTTTTTGGAATAAAAAAAAGGCATTAAGCCAAACAGAATGTCCTTTTTTGTAGAAATCGATATTTCATTAAATGTATTTTAATTAAAATAATAATATTCATAAATACAATACTGCAGATTAAAGTAATTTTGTTTATAAAAAATAATTTCATGTGGCGCATAAAAAATTGTAGCTCCTAAAATGTCCTTTTTGTGGTTTGAAATGAAATAGTTTCACCAGCCATCAAAGAAATTCTAATAAAATATTTGAAAATCTACATTCCGCACATTTTAAAAAGGGCAATTTTTGTTGTTGTTTAAATTAGGACACTGCTTGTTAATGGACACTGCGATCCTGCTGTAACGTTAAATGAATAAAAAATACTGAACTGATTAGGAAAATTAACAAAATTCATAATTACTTAATAAAATATTCATCTAGATGAAAGGACTTGGATCGTAAAAAGGATGCGCAATCCATGAAAAGGATATTGAATTAATTTTTTTTTTTGAAAATAAATACGGTATTTAAAAAAATTATCCTTTTACATTTTTACGCTAATTACCAAAAATAAAAAATAATTTGAGACGAAAATAATTCTTGCACACAATTGATGACAGTCCTTACAATGCAATTCATTCATTCATTACACGTAAGGTACATAAAAACAAAATATGTCGTCTTACTGCGTGCAAACCTCTTTAAGAACCACTCCACCTTTACCCACATTTAATGGTCATTATGTCTCATTTGCAGCCAAAATGCGGCAAACAGTTGGAACAAAGGTTACTCAAATACATCGCAACATCGGTTGATATGGGATTTAGGATTTGGGACTCCCTTGTGGGGTCTCTGTTTTGCTTGTGCTACAATAATATCACAAACATAACGCTAACATTCAAGTACAATACCATCTGCCCAGTGCACATAGTACCACTCCATTTTGGGCTGCAAAGTTTCACATGACTTCAGATGGCACTTAACGACTTTCGACATACGCATCCCAACACACTGGAGCCACGGCCATATAAAACACCATCCCTTATTTTATATTATACGGCCAACAAAAAAAAAAAAATAAAAAACATCCACAATGGACAGAGAAACGAAACAGAACAAACAAAATGGCAAACACTTTTTTTTGGGGGGGGGGGGGGGTTGTACACGACTGCTGCTATGTGGCGCTACGTTTTCGTACATAAATACTCCCCAATTCACGTATATGCTTATATATGTTTCACATGCAACATGCGGAGCAATTGGCATCCAGACGTTCATATCGATTGGGCGCGCTCACCATCCAGTGTATCAAGGTACAGCCGTATGAGAGAATCCACAATCTACATGAGTTTTTATGTGTGCCAAAGCATCCACTTTAATATTATCTGTGCGCTGTGGCCTGTAGCATGTAGGTGAGAGAGGGCAGAGCGGGTGGGTATGTGGGATGGCGCGGGGACAAGACGTAATATGCCATGGGAGTTTTTGTTCATGTCATCAGAGCGAGGTCACAGACCAACAGTGTTCTTGTTTGTCTTTTGTTGTTGTTGTTGTTGTTGTATTGTCCTTTTTTCTTTTTTTTTCTTTGTATTGTGAAAATTCTCATGTTCAATTGAAGATGTCCTAAATATTTAACAAGCAGGATTTTTTTTCCTGTGTTTGCATTTTTTGTTAATTAAAAAATTTAATCCACATTCAATTAAATTTCAGGGTGCTTTGCAAATTATTTAACAAAAAATTAATGAATTTGAGTGAATTATTATCAACATTTTTATGTGGAACAAAGGATATTAATACAATATTAATTGCAGCTGCACTATTATTAAAGCAGTTGACTTAATGTTAATTACAAAAACCAGATTGAAATGGGCTTAATTTGATTCACAATTTGCAGCCTCATTAAGCAACAGAAAGCAACTACCAGAATGTGTTGAAAAAAGCTACGTGCAGATGTATGGGTGACGCAAAGAAGGAGCAGGGAAGAGCTTAAACTATGAAAGGGATTTCAAAACAGTGTGCTCATGCAAAAAAAAACTAAACGATTTACCATTCATTGCGTCAAGCGGTTTAGAGTTTTAATCTGATTGCTGTGCTTTCATTTGTTTAACAAATTAAACATCAATCCAAACGAGAGCAGGTGGAAATATAATCCGGCACAGTTTTACAACCATTGCTGTATCTTCACAACACTTGTGGATTCAGCGAACACCACTCCACCGTAATTTATTAAGGTCATTTAATTAAGTTTTCTTTGTTTAGTAGTTCGTCGTTTTTACTTTTATTTCAGAAAAAAGTTTCTTTACAATTGTGTAAGAATTTTTTTTTTAAATTTGCAATGTTAGTTCAGTTCAGATTTATTTGATTCCAAGCTAACTCTTCCATAGTAAGCCCGTACTTAGGCAACATTTTGACATAATAATTAAAGTATACATTTAGGCGCTAATTTTAGAATACCCCAACACAATAAAGCGCCAAGCGGCATTCATTAAATCCAAACAATTGATGTATCAAACTTCAATGCAACGGCAATTGAAACAGAAATCAAGAGCACCTCATAACAAACAATCAAACACTACATTCAACATCTGAAATACGTGAAAGTGCGCACAAATGAATGCATTTATTTAAACACCCACACAAAATGGGTGGCATGTTCCCAGGTCATCTGTAATATGATTTTTGGTGAACACGACACAACATTCAATTTAAAGCGTTTAACTTGTGTGTGCATCAAAATTCTGCGAATGAATTCGCCAATTTTCAAGCATAGATGACTTCGTATTAAATATTATGTTAAACGCCATGTTCTATGCCAAACAAGGCTGCCGGGCAAATTAAAACGCTTCAACAGCGAGTGGGTGGGTGGGTTTTTGGGGGGGAAGTATGGTGGTTGTGTGTTTGATGTTGCAATTGATAATAATATTCACACATGCCACAAATCAGTGCACGACACCGCACTCATTTGTAACGAGGTGGGGACGGGAATTACGGTGGCCAATTGTTGATTTAATTGAAATATCTGTGGCTATACCTGACGCACATTGTGATATTACTACAACAATTTGTGCAGGCGTTTTGTGTGGTAATCAGAATGGTGCAATTGCATGCTGTTTTGCAATAATTCTGGGAAGAGGGGATACTGATTATTATTATTACCTTCAAAATGTAGAAGAGGGTTGTCATTTGTTTGTTTTCGTTGTGGGTAAATGGTGTCGCACATAAATACAGTAAACGTTTGATTGGATTTACAGATTCATTTTAATTTGTTTCGTATACATTTATGTAAAATTTAATGCAACATTACAAGTAAATTGCAACAGATTTTATTTAATTTATCAACACAATTATTCTCAACACATCCTTTTTTTAGCCTTTATTCTTTGCAGATAAAAATAAACAATGAATACAAATATTGGGACTACAGTAGTCACGCAATTTCGTTTGAAAATAATTAATTCATTCTTAAAATATTCACCCAAATGTCTAAATATATAATTGACGTTCATGCAAACCGTTATTAAAAACCCTGTGTGAAGGTTCGACACATACCCTCATCAGTCACAAACACACACAAACACAAACACACACACCATCTCCCACTACAAAGGAGGGTGTGCTGTTTTGAATGAACAAAATGACTATTATATCGATCTTATAAACAAAATTTCATTCCTTGTCTCAAATCGTGGATGAACGCAATTTCTTTTTGCCGGTTAGTTTGTTTTTGTTGCATGCGTTCTTCAATCTTTAAAACCCTCTTCCTTCACACACGCCCTTCTTTTCCTCGAAACACTCAAGTTGAAACGTTGTTAAACATGCGCAACAGCGCGTCATCGTGCATTAAAAACACTCACCTGATCTAAAAGTATATTTTCCGGTTTCAAATCTCTGTAAATGATTCCAATACTATGCAAATGGTTGAGTGCTAATGCCAGCTCAGCTAAATAAAATTTTACATCCTCCTCGGTGAACATAACCTAAAAAAAAAAAAAAATATGAAATTAATACGAATTTGTAAAAAAAATTACACAATTAAAAATGAAACCACAAAAAACAACTCACCTCCTTACTCAGCCGCGAGAAAAGATCACCACCCCGCAAGAAGTCCAATATTAAATACAGTTTACCAGGTGTTTGAAAGGCGTAATGTAATTTTACAATAAAGGCATGTCCCACATCGGCTAAAATATTTCGTTCCGTTGTACTTCGTACGCGATCCTTCACCTTGAGCGTCGCTTTCTTCAGGACCTGTTAACATAATACATTGTAAATGAGAAAGTTAATTAAATAAAACAATACACATAACAAAACAGAACAAACAAAAATCCAATCATCCCCCCCCCTCCCTCACATAAAAATGTATAATAAAAAGCTCACAACAATACAATCCATTGGAAGTTTTGATGTTCAATACTCAAGACGCAAGCACGTCTCATTCACTGATTCAAATAGCTAATAAATGTCTAAGACAAGAGGCTATGAATTGTGTTCGGTTACACAATAATCCACAAAGCGGATTGCAACATGCAATGAGAATAAATAAAATTAAATGGTTGAAAGGAATCAATTGAATGTTGTATGAAGGTATATGAACTCACAAAGTTTTCAACAACAATTGAAATGCGGTTGAAGTGGTTACAGCTTCAAGTGCCTTCTTATATTGCAAAGTTTGTGATCAAGATGGCTGGGGCCTTTGCAAGGGGGTATTCGTTTGCAGTGCTTTTTAATACACAACAAATTTAGGGACATTTATATGCGTGGGAAGTTTTGTACGAAAATGACGGGAATCTGTTTAACCGTAATCAATTTTGACGATTTTGAAATATCAGAAACAGAGGCGTTTTCGATTTTAAGAAATTAAAACAAAACAAACTTAGAATTTTCGATGCATGAGTCTGATCAACTCGTTAATAGCTGAAAATTTAATCATAATTAGTTTTTGTTGTAGTGCCCGCACGCACAGTTAAAATAGTTCCTTTTCAATTTATTTTTAATGACGCTTTTTGAATTTTTCCTCTACCCAACCACCTTTTCAGCCAAAAGGCTTTAATGATGATTACAACAACAGCAACCCATTAATTTCTCGAATAAAACAAGCGTTTATTGACCTTTAATTGATTTTAAATTCCAAATACAAGACAATATTAAAGTGATGGACAAAATTAACCCCTCCCTTGTTTTAATGCGTTGTGCTGAAACCACTATATTGCCAATTAGACCCAAACAGACCCTTCTTAACCTTAAACCTTTCTCAAAACAGTCTCATAATATGCTGTTAAAATTATCCAATAAATCCTCTCATTTATCAATTTGGATAGATGGAGTTGGGGTGTGTTCGCTTTCACTTGCAGACACATTTTTCATCCCTATTGAATATGGTGGATTAAATAACAAATAAATAAAAATGCAAGCGACCCACCTACACAACAGATGTTTCTACACAAATGCTTAAGACATTTCAAAAATGTAAATCAATAACCATGTAAAAATTTGTATTTATTAAAAAATTATTTATTATAAAAAAAATTGGAAAACTGTTTAGGAGATTACTGTCAACTAAAATAAATCATTAAACAAACCCTTTAATTTATACCAAACTTCACTGTACAACTTTCTAAGAATCCCCCTCCCAAAACAAAAAAAAACTAAGCCAAGCCGTACTCGCCTAATCGTAAAATAAACTACAAAACCGGAGAGAAAAGTAAGAAACAAAAAATCCTAAAAAGTATATCACCTGAAAGGCGCGCATTTCATGCACTTACATAAAATACAAATGTTTGTGACATTTATCCTGTAACGCAATATGTCAGCGCGATTCATGTCAAGATGTTCCCGTTTTGTTGTTGCCCAATTTAATGCTGTTGCTTTATTGTGTTGATGGTGCGTGCGTGTTGCATACATTTGGGCGCGACCATTTTTATCTCTTCATAAGTAAAATGTTTTCAGTTACGGTTTTTCTTTTAATTTTTGACACGTTTTTCTTTATTTTTATTATACCGTTTTTTTGCAGTTCCAAATAATTTCAATGAAAAAGAGCAATAAGTCGGAAAAAGGACAAAGAAAAAAAATCCGCCAACCCAAATCAAAATGTAGTTACAATTATTGACAACCCACCAATAAGAATGCGATTACAGCAATTTAGGCGTAGTCGATTTATAATTTTAATAAACTTATTTATGGTTTCAAAATACAGTAAATCAAAATTAAAATACGGTCAAAGTACGTTCAAAATTATGTTCGGCAACAATAAAGGAAACGGATTTGAAGGAGTTTGATAAATATCGCCTGAATTCATCCCATGAGATGGAATTTCTTTCTCAGTTTTCTTTTTTGTGGAATTTCACTTCATACTTTATCAAATCAGCCCACACACAAAAACACCAACCCATGTTACGTGGACGAGTATAAAAAAAAATAAAATACGAAAGGAAAATGAATTGTTCAATCAAGAAAGAAAGTTTCAATTCAAGGCAAGATAAACACACATACAAACACACACAAAGATTATTTGTTGTTGGAAAAGGATCAAGGAATATGTTACCAATAAAAAGAGATAATAAAATGGCATAAAAAAAGTTTGTTTTGTTTTACAAAAAAAAAAAAACATGGCAGGGAGAGATGTGTGATTTTTTATACGACTACAGTTAAAAAAAAAAAAAAAGGATAAAAAGAAACTATAATTTTACAAATGCTATGCGGACGGAAATAAGAAGTTAAGAACCGCACAGGAAAGGATTATAGAAAACCGTGAAGTGGAATGCTTTCCATCTACCTAATGCTGCTCGTATATATGAAGGGGTCCACTTGAAAGTTTACGGAGTAATATCAAAATGTAAATAACAAGACACTTAAGCTATCGGTAAGTATAATATAATAAAGCGTATTAAAAACCGATAAAACATATTATTTTATAAAACAGGAAACGGCCACACCGGAAACGTAAGGGGGAGTGGGATGCGGTGAGGGTGGCAAACACTGGCTGCTATAATATACGTTGAACATAAATTACCTATTAGAAGGTAATTGCTCGTGTAACGGTATTTATTGTGAATATAAATGCTCAAGTGGTTTTTAATGGACACTCCAAACTATGTGGGGCAGGGAGAGCCAATCGAATTTTCCCAATATTTGCGAAAATGTATCGAAGAAAATGTAAACAGGAAGCATTTCAATTTGAATGTAAGGAAAATTGAGACTCCTTAAATGCAGGACATCGCTCAATCCAACATGTTACATGTTGATAAAACGAAATAATGGAGATAGACTGTGTCGTTAATTAGAGTAACAGTTTAATAAATCAATATTTGTAATCATCTGTACGTTATTTGCGCATTTAACTTGAAGGACTTTGTGGAGGGCCATTTTGTTGGATAATGCAGTGATGAAGTGCAATTGGGAGTGGCGGCTTATTAAGGATGTACTTAAGATGTTGATTAAACGGTTTTTTAAAGACGATGACAAACACTTTCTTATTATTTTAAGGTTTAAAGATTCAGTCACATTTCATTTTTAATGCCGCAATCATTGCAGGGATATTTCATAAAAAGGAATAAATGAATGAAAATTAAAATTGCAATTAATTAAAAAATGTCCTAAATAATTAATCAATAATTATTTTAAATGATTTTATTGAACCCACATGATCCCTAATGAATTTTAAGTCAGTAAAAAAAATACGTTGTTATCAGTTAAACGATATTATCTAATAAAGCATTAAAGGACATGAGAAAAAGGAAATCAAGCTGTCAATATTAAATTGATTCCTAATTGAAAAATGTGCACAAAAATACGTAGAAATTGTGACATCCCCCAAATATTATCCAACACGAGTGAATTCAATAAAGGCAATAAGGATCCTCAATAAATAAGTAATTTCAAATGAAATACCTGCACCGCATTGACAAAACGAAACATAATCGCGACTTGGGGCATTTTAATGTTTTCATTTTTCGAATGGAAATTAATTTACAGTTACAAAATACCTGTGCCAGCTGTGTTCTATGCTGTTTAAGCACAAATGTACTTTATTTTTATAATACACTGATATTTACGGTACCTGTTTGCATGTCAGGACTTGTTGGAGTTGGGTGGAGAAGGTAGGGTAATTCATTCACAATTTAGTATAATAAACTGTCACATTACATTGAAAAATTGGAAATACGAGAATACTTGCTGTTTATTTTTGTGTCTCTTATGAGCTTTATGTGAGGATTTAAAATGTTTTCTTCAATTTAATTATCCTTTTACAACAATGGAGCATTTTCATATTTGATAGAAATGAGATTTTATATTAAGGCTTAAACAAATAAAAATAATGATATTGATATTTGCATAAAGGATATTTTTATAGATTTAGAAATAAAATTGCTCTCATTTAATAATTGAAGCAACATAACCGCATAAGCATTTGCATTCCGAAATGTATTTCAATGATTTTAAAAGCAATTTGGAAGCAACAACATTCCGTCAGAATGCGTCCGCGTGTGTGATTAAAACTGAATTAAAGAAAAGAGTGTTGTCAAAGGACATTAAAAACGCTCGTTATTCGCACGCTTAAGCTTCTTGACATTTCAGGGCAATTTTAAAGTTATAAAAAACAGTTTTTCATAACTTCATATAGCTATAACTATATTAATAATTCGCATTGTGTGTTAAGCAAACTGCATTTCGTTGCACAAAACGAACAAAAAGTTCAAGCGTTTAAAAGGGACGTTTTGTTAACATACAAATCAACTCAAAATACCTTGACGATGCGAGTTTGGACGAATAATAACATTCACTATACAAAAGAACATTAAATAAAAGGAAAACTAATTGTTTTATCGCTTTAAATTGCAGGGATATTTCATAAAAAGGAATTTTATACTGTTAGAATGCAATTTGAATTTTCTGTACTTTTTGTTAATAATAAATGAAAATAAATATCGAATATATTGTGGATTTTTTATCACCCAAAATACCTTCCACTTTTTACAATCAGAAACCCGCATTTTTAATCTTTACAATAAAGCGCATTAAGTCGAAAAAACAAGATAACAGGAACCACAAAAATTATGAATGCATTGGCAGGGAAAGTACAATGATGATTAACATTTTTCCAGAATTTCAATTAAAATTTCATGAGAAAAGGACATCAAAATTGAGCTTGAAATTGTAATGGAAATTGCACTACATAATAGTTTTTTTAATTTTGTTAGGAATATGAATTCGAAATGAGATTCATTATAAATACTAAACTAAAAATGTATTGCTACCAATTAAAAATCGCCCTTATTTATTACCATGAATTAAAGCTTTGCAGTACTTTCTGAGATTAAACACAAAAATGTTTTTAAAAAAATAACGAAACCAAAAAACCAGATAAAAAAATAGCAATAGTGAAGTCATTTCCTACATTTAATGACAGAAGCCTATCTCTGTAGAACAGCATATCATGATAACAGCACGAGACCCCAACGCAACACATTCAATCACACGCAGGCAAAAAAAAAATTTTATAATCGTAGAATTCAACAGCAAAATAAAAAAAAGTAACAAAATAAAATTTCGCATGAAACACAATGACTTACCTTCATGGCATACAATGTGCCAGCATCCATGCCGACAATCTTTCGCACAAGAAACACCTTCCCGAAGGAGCCCTCGCCCAGCACCTTGAGCAGCTCAAACTGCGAGGGGTCCGCTTTGTCGTGACCCTCCTTGACCACATCGTGCAGCTCGATTTCCCGCTCACTCATGTGCACATCGCCGTTATTGCCGCCATCACCGGCATGCGTGTTGTTGGCGCCGCTGCCACCGGCACCACTGCATCCAACGACACCACCGCCAGCTTCCTCACTAATGACAGCGACATGCTGATTGTTGTGCAAGTGATGATGGTGATGATGCACCGGATGGTTGTGGTGATTGTGCTGGAGATGCGGATCCACAATGTGCGCCTCCTGGTAGTAGTTGTCTTCGACAATTTCTACGTCATGTTGGGATGTCTAATAATGCGCGCGAGTGGAAAAAAAGAAAATATTATAATATGTATAAGGCAAATTACAATTGTTTGCGTTGATTTTTGGTTTTTGGATGCATTTAAGGACGAATTACATTTAAAATTGAATGCAATGTAGTAATTTAAAATATAAAAAAAAAAACCTTGAGACAACACAACAAGCAAAGAAAGCACATAATATTTATATGAGTGGAGAGATAAGATGCAACGGGTGCAGTGTTGCCGCTCTCTGAACAAGAAGTGAAATGCAACGAGAAAAACACCGAAGCATTCGCCTGTTAATACATATTTTTATTATACAATAAAGGAGCTTTAATGGTTTCCGTTTCAAAATTAAAAGTGTATTAATATCGTTTATAATTCAAGAGTATAAAAAAATCGAGTATCATAAACATCTTTGTAGTTAAATAAAAACGTTCAGTGTATTAAAATATTAATGGAAACACTTTTAAAATAATAGAAACTTGTGTTTTCAACAGAAATAAACATTGATGACGACACACCATCCAAGCAAACACATATCTGATTACAGTTTGCAAATTAACCCAAATATTTACAGTTTATGACTGTAGATTGTTATTTCGAAATATGATCGGCAACACTGTACGATTGTGGCTGCAGTTTATTATAATGAAAGACGCAAGATTTAAAGAGAACTCAGCGCGATATTTAATTACTTTATTTACACTTATCAGATTCGTCTCATTTAGAGTTGATAACGCAAAAAAAAAAAAAATTACTGTTATCAAATCTGTGGTGATGCAGAAAATGTTTTGATTTATTTAAAACTGCAATAGTTGCACAATGAAATGCATTTATCATAACTAAAATGCAATGACCTGATAAGGCCGACATTAAGAGAATTTAACTGGTGTTTTTTTTTTGTTTAATTCCTAAAGTAACCCACTTAACAAATATAAATAATCACAAACATTCAATGAGTTAATCAAATAGGTCCAGGCTCACATTGCGATCAAACATTGACAGAAACGGATGCAGTAGCCGCTTCATAACATTCAATTTATTGGGATTTTGTGTTTTTCGTGCAGGAGGTACCAATCGGGATTGTCCCTGATCGTGGTGTTGCACTGCAGCTTCCATTTTTTGTCTTTATTTAAATACCAATTAAATTTCCAATCACAATTCAAACACCCTGATTTTTGATTTTTTTTAGTTTTAAATTTAATGCAATTTTTATTTCCTTTTTTAAATTTTAAAACCAAAAAAAGGAATAAATGATATAAAATAATTTGTCACTATATATATACACACGTTTTTTCCAAAATTAAATCACTCAAATTCACATTAACGATTTCAGAAATTTCGGCGCCCCCAATAATAAATTCACGTCATTGTGATGAAAGACCACGACGAGTTCTGCTGGTTATTTGTGTATTAAGTCTAATGTGTGGAACTAGTGCAGAGAGACACACCGTTTGGTGCTTTTATAAATTATAACCATAGTACAGTTGTAATTCACGCAGTACACAACAACACAGTGCAGCCGTGCACAATCTACAAAACACGTCTCACTTCTCACACGAAGCCACGCGTTATCGCGTCGCGTAGCGCTCGTCACAACCGCGCCGCGCCATTCATCCCGAATTTTAGCTCCAAATTATGATACAACGCGCCAAACTTATTATGGGGCCGCATTTTTCACATCCCCCATTCAGAGTGGAAACCCCCCCTCCCCCTCCCCCTCCCCGCCCCCGTTCTTGTCCCAAAAATTTTTTGATTGTGATTTTCGTTTTGCTAATCAATGCTAATATGGGTTTGTTTGCTATTATCAGTACTTTGTCTATTATAAAGCGTGTTACTCATAATATGTTAAGCAAAACAAAAAAAAAAATTTGGTACTCGTTTAAATATTGTGAAAAGTTGAACAAATTACAGTTGTACAAAAATATGATCTCTTTTAACAACGTCGCCACTGCATAAAGTTGTTGCAGTCAGCTCACGCGAATTGCTTCGCTGGGATCATGCGGGAGCCCGGAGCACCATCCATAGCGTTATGATAAGATTTGTAAGAGGGTGGTGCATTGAATGATCTTTTATATATATTGAGGGAAAGGGTATTGCGAGGAGTTGATAAACAATTAATTGCAAATTGTATTTCTAAAAAGGACATGAAATACAAGCGGTTTAGGGAAGCGATGAAATATTAATTTAAAAATTGAATCAGTATATGGTGACACGCGTTGATGAACTCTCATTATTTATGAGTCCTTTATAATAAAATACATCCTACAGCAACGTGCGATGAAAAAACATTTTTAATTAATTTTTTCAACAGGGTTATTTTTAATTATAATGTGATTTAATTGAGTTCCAATATTATTTTGTCGTAATAAAATGAGCTGGCTTGGCATAAGCGTGCACATTGACAGCAATGATAACAGTTTATATTCTATACTCGCTGTGTATCTATACAAAGTGGTACCGGAAAAGTTGAACGATTATCTTAACGGAATTGTTCCAAGCCGAACAATGAATCATAATATGGGCACGATGAAATTATTACACGAGTAACTGCAATGAAACGGTACAACACAACCAACATTTCGGTAAGCGTTTAGTATTACAATATTATGATTACAAAAAAATACAATTCAACAAGCGATTGATAAAAAGTTACGTATTGGGTATTTTTTATGGTACATTTTATCGTTACACAATACCATTAATGTGTCATAACAAACAATGATAGCAACAGTTATTACGATTACTGATGTCCGATGCAACAATTAATATAACAAGAAGCCATAAAATGAATGGGGTGTAAACTTCAATTCACTAAAAATAATGCAATTGAACGGGCATTATGTGCATTCTGCGAAAATGCTACTTCGTGAAACAATTTGACGACGCAACAACATTACAATCCGTAAATGCCTGACATATTAGGATAGTGACATTGCAATGCTGTAGAGTTCATTGGATAATGAAATACCAATAAAAAGTAGTGGGGCTGTAATCCGATTGATTCTTGTAAGTAAACTTTTAATATTCTAATTTAATTTCCGTTCGCGGATTTATGAATGCAACCGATGATTAATTTTTCTTTTCACGAATGTCCTTGAAGTACAGAACAGTATCGATGCAATAAAAAGGTCATATTTCAAGAGGTGGGAAAGTGGATTATTACTGTAAAGGATGCATTGGAGTTTTCAGCGTCATTGAAATGTTTTATTAAAGGGTTTAAAGTATAAGTCATTAAATATATCTGAATAAAAAATGTCTCATTTCAGATTTCAGAGCAAGCCCAATAAAACATAAAATTTAATTTAATTGATATTTTAAAATAGTATTTTAAAATTAAACATTAAGTATAATTAACACATTTATATAATAAAATGTATATTTAGGAGTAATTATCCACTTAACTGTTTATGAGGCAATTATGTTTAACGCAGTGGTAGCACTCAAAAGGTTTAAATACAAAAGAAATTACATTTCCAACACATCAGTCGAACTGGATATAATTAACATCAACTGTAAACCACAGACAAAAGCCACAACCATTTATTTGCACTATACAACTGTGCAAATTTTGGAGCCAAATTCATCTCCGCATATATGGACATTAAATCCTAAATGCAATGCTCCAGTGCAGTTATTCGCACGCATTCACTCAATTTAACATTCCAGGAATGTAATTTGAATGCGTAAGGCTGGTAACGTGCAACAGACAACAATTTTCTATCATACAACAACGACTTTCATTGTAAATTTAGTAGAATGTTTAATGTTATAAGTAGTGAAACAACAAAACAAATTCTTGCCTGCAGCGTTATCCTTTTTCAAGAAAAGCATGCTGAACAAAAACTACAAATCTTGCGGCACGAATCCAAATCAATTTAAATCTCTCCATTTGATTCCATTTTTTCTTATTCCACACGAAAATAGATTGAACTAATACACTACCAATAACACGTGCTCGTCAATGCTTAGAAGGGATTTGTAGTCAGAAACCGTTTGCCATTGGGAATCCAACAGAATTCAAATCAAACATACCCTCTCGTTCCGATTGCTTTCGATTAATAAATTGTGTAGCAACCTTGTGTTATTCCACACACATATGCGAATAATATGTGCAACCTTTTGCATAAATATATAAAATCGAGTGGGCAGTCCACACATGGGGGATATAAAACCCACCACGAATGGGGTCTCCACTTCATTTGTCCTGAACTGAACTCAATACACCTTGGCCTCAAGGCAATCCCATTGGACATAACCAAACAACCCATGAGATTGGGATTGATAAAGGATACTCAAAAGGGGATAAATGATTTTTATAACAGCTTACAGTTTGAAATGAAATTAATTGCATAAATGGAATTGAAAAACATAAAGCAGCGCCATCTATCAATAGCTTACAAATGTGTGACAGCTTTCAATGCAACGCCATCTATCAACAACTTAAAGAAGTGGTATTAGAGCTTTAAATCAATTTTATCAAAAATAACGGTATTACAATGGATTGGAATAACAGTACATGCTCAAATAAATAACCATCCATTTGTCAACAATATGTGAATGCTTATTGCAACAGTATTTGCCCCACAAAAATCCTTGATAAATGAATGCATTATAACTTCTCGAACATAACGGAAAAGAATGATTCACATTGTAAGCAGCACATGGCTGCGTTCACCAGGACGACATAAATACACATTAAAGTATACACACAAGCACGACACTAAACCGCAGTAAACATAATATGCCCATTAGTTACAGGGTACATAAATCATTTTAAATTCCTTTTGTATATAATTTAATTATTAGTATAATATGCAGTGCTCTGCAATTAGTTCTTTTAATATGTTTATTAATAAAAGCTAACTGCAATTACATTTTATACATTGCATACATATTATATGCTTCCTTTTGAGTTGTGCTTCTAATTAACCTTCACCCAATGCGTAAAGGTTTCACCCACGACGAGCAGTAACTGCACATCAATTAGCTAAAGTTTTCCATTATTAATTGGATCAATAAATTCCGACCGAAAATGTGCTTCAACAAAATGTTGCAACGATTTCCACCACTTCCAATGCAGGCGGGTGATTTTCCTCACCATCAGCTTCAAGGGGGGGAGGGGGTGGTTATTTATTGGACAGGCAAATTGGTTCAACTGCTGAATGTGACTCGTGTACTCAATTGGATATGCGGCGTTTAAAAATTGCACTGACCCACACTGAACTTGTCATTGCGACAGAGTACACAAATATTGTGTCCTTTTTGGTTTGTGCAAAACAAATCATTTCGTGGGATTTTACAAATTAATAGTTTCGACAAATTAAATTCATATTTAGAAATAAGAATTGTTTTGGGGAAAATTGCCAAAATGAGTTTTGCATAATTTGAAAGCAGATTTTTGCAGTATCCTGGAAAAAGGACGAACACAATTTTAAAGCCTCAATGTAGCAAATATGAAAAGCCATGATACAGTTGATGTTTTTGTAAAACATTTTGAAAAAAATCCTTTAAAAAAATCCTTAAAAAATAAATAAAGACTTTTATCAACTTGATTAAAAGATTAGAAAGAATCATGGCAAAAGGATTACAGCTCTATACGAAAATGTGGCACCAAATCGGACAAAACAACGAACGAAAAACATAAGACCAGATTATCTGAAATCAACGCATCAAAACCATCTGACGTTTCCATAAAATCGCGTCAAATAACTGCTGATCTTCCATATCGTAATGTAATAACAGTTATTTAATACATGATTACATTAGCATTAGGTCACTCTTTCGCACTCCTCTACACCACCCACCCATGCACCCACACACCTCCCCCCCCCCCCCCCGATCACCCTTCCTTCTCGTCCAACCCTCCCACTCAAGTTAATACGTGCATCCTTTTCAAATGACAACACACACATTCATGTCAGCAGTGGCCTCCGTGTAAGAAAAGTGTCGTACACCCCCACAAATCTGTTCAATTTCGGTGTGGTGTGTAAATTATATTTACATGCTGTGAAATGATAGCAATGCGGCGCGGCAAAATGTATTCAGTATAAAGGACTCATCCTCTTCTTCTGTACTGTTGTGCGTTTTTCTTCTTGTTCATTTTTTTTTCTTCTTCTTCGTTACATGAACTTCTTGACGCCAAAATGGTGTTTGGGTACTAAGTCATTATTGATTTTCTATTTATTTGCCAGAGGTTTTTTTTTCCTTCTCCTTTTTTTGACTTCCCCACACATATATATTTAGCCGTCGCAAAATGTGCGGTAAAAAGTCTATGGCTTCTTTCTTTAATGGTGCGAGTATTTAGGCTCTTAATGTATGAACCTACGCAGCTACGTTAGCTTTGTTTAGACGTAGGTGTGTAGGGGTGTGAGGGTGTTAAGTTTAATGTTGTGAGATGTTTTTTTTCTGTTTGCCATTAAGATGCGCAAAAGATATTAAATAAGGTAGACTGAAATTTGAATACACTTCAGTAAGGAATCTCATAAACATACGTGAAATCATACGAAAAATAAAAGTTCGTTAATGACGTAACGTAATAAACGCCAAAAAGTATTCTATTGCAGTCATTTTGATGTTTTGTAAACAAAACGCCTACAAGTAAACTTTGAAAAATGTAAAGTGAATACACCCTCATTTGACATTTTTCAATAGCATACTTTTTGGCGTTTAATACGACGTTATAAAAAAACATTCCACTGTTTAAAAAAAAAACAGTTTAAGTTACTGGAACAAAACAGTGAAGTAGTTTAAAATTAGAACTTTTTAACATCAAAATAAAGTACCGACAAAATAATACGAAAATATAAAAAAAATGTTGACTGATTTTGCGTGACACACAAAAACCCATAACCCCCGCCCACAACATCCGTGTAAATTGAAAAGGATTTGATTTGCAAAACAAATTGCTATTACGGGGATTTTTTGTCAGCCAAATGATGTGGCGTCTTCCGAACGCCATGGGCGAAATGAAATATCCGCGCACAATTAAATTAAATACAATTTGCACTGCATGTTGGAAGCTGTTTCTTATGTAACCACATTTATGACAGATAACTTTGTAAATCGGTTTATTGTTGGGGTGTATTTTTATTTCTGACAATGAATATAAAAAAACGAGAACTTATTTACCGCTTTCTGTTATTCATAAACGCCTACATGTCTGCAATTTCATGCATATTGGCGTTTGAGAATCTAAACATATATTTCATATATTTTATATTTACAATGGAGTATTTTCAATTTTGATTCATGTGTGGTGTTTCAAATTACTGTTAAAACAGGCGTTCAAAAATAATGACTTTTCCACAAAACCAATACAACACATCATTTGTTGCCGCTTCAACTTAATGTACAAGAAATCATTTACACTTTGTAATCCTTTTGTTGAACATCCATCCCACGCATCTCCTTTTTCCATTTACATCATAAGGCCACACACACACACAAATTGCCACCCACGTAATGCGTGCAATGAATAGGTAAATGAATGGTTGCGTCAAAATTTCAAGAACAATTGAGTGCTGGATGTACGTGTCTTAATATACCTTGCACAATTTATCACAGAAGAGGAGAAAAGGGAAGAGGGTTGTATTTGTTCAATGTAAAATGATTCTTATGGTGATGTTAATGGCGGTCAATACTCCTGCTGAATTTCGCCTACAATACGGCATTTGACAACATGCAGGCGTTTTTCAAATTTTAACCCTGACTTGCCTTTGAATTACCCCCATTTCGTCTACGTACCATAACTCGTTCTTATAATTAATGCTGTAAATCATTTAAATGTCCAACAGGTACCCAAATAAAGAGTGTACGCATTTTTTCAAGTTATCTGTGTCTTCTTCTTTAATTTTTTTCCATAATTCATTACACTTTTTGTTCCCTTGCTTCTGATTTATTTATAACACTGTAAAGGGTCGCTTTTGATGCGAAAATGTAATTACCAATTTCTAATTACATTCTAGAACTCACATAAAATTGTGTTTATTGTCGGTGGAATATGGTTTGTTAGGGTTTGTTTTGTGTCGGTCTTGTATCGTATTGATATTGTATTGCAATACAACACACATCATGATTAAGTTAGTGGTTTACGGTTTACATTACCAATTAAAACATTACCGCAATATTTTAGCTGATGCGGCGTACCGTTATATGCTTAATTTGCAATGTGGTTTATATATTTAAAATGGGGTTGTTGCCGTTACGTAATGAATACGGTTAAAAGATGGTGTTACGAATGCTTGGAGCTTTGTCGGAGTGTTTAAAAAACGCCTAAATGGCTGCAAATGTATTCTCACTGGCGTTGCAATTAAGAAATTGTGTTTCCTGCACTCGTTTATTATCTTAATTTGTTATTTTAATCAACCATTTATTAAATTTTAAAATACATTTGATACAACAAATAATCGAGACAACAATTTAATGAATATACGATTAAGTGACACGGATGCATAATTTGAAAATCTCATTGGAAATTATTAAATTTAAAAAAAACACAGTAAATTGAATTCGATAATAAATCAAATTTAAGAATGATAAATGAATGCAAAGACATTTATTTGTTGGGAAAAAGTACACGCCATGTTACAAAATGCAATTTTTTTTCTTTTCAATAAAACAAAAAACATTCAACAACAAAAAAGTTTTTAAACACAGTCATGCAACAAACTTAAAATTCTTCTTCTTTTAAATTTTATCCAAATTAAAAATAAATTGTCATACCTCCAAAATGCAAACAAAATTCTGATTAAAAAAAATGTTGCTAAGTGACCAAAGAAAAAAACGAAAAAACAAAATTAAAATACAAAAAACAGACATAAATATTGAAAGAGAGGAATAAAATGCAAATATTTATATTGTTATTATTATTAATTGATATAACACATAGGTACGACCCAGAGAAGATATAAAAAAAAAATGTGAGCGAGTCAAGGCAAAACAGTTACGTACAGAAATTATCCTGAGACCTGAAATCGAGTAAGACACGCCGTGCGCTGGAAAAGAAAAGTTAACAGATTTTTTGATGACCAACTTGAGTTATTGTATATTGTTTTTATGGTGGTTATTGTTTATTAATTTGGTTTGTTGTTTTTCATTGTGGTTCTGTTTAACATTATAAAACCATTTTGTTGATTTTATCAGATGCACAATATTTATAAGTAAAGTAATAATAGTGTGCGTTGAAACAAAACAAATATACATTAATTTAAATGAATAAACAAACGTAAAAAACTATTAATGTGAAAAAACATAATACAAAAAACAACAAAATTAAAAATAATGAAATTTTTTATTTGCTTTCTTTTAATCTGCATGGGAAACGAGAAATAATTAAAGAATTAATTCATCTCATTATTTAACACGTCTGCAGCATTAAAATATTACAAGGCTTTAATATTTTAGCTTTTTGCAACACTTTTTAGGCATAAAATAAGTTAATTAAAAAGAGGGGTCTACTACGCATCAGGGGGAAACTTCTATGGATTAGTTTTTTTGTATTTAAAAATGCTCCAATATAAAACTAACGAAAAATAGTCTTTCCAATAAGTTTTCCCACAACACAATGTCTGATTGAGGAAATCTGCATTTCTATTTTTAAATGTCATAAAATACTCAAAATCATGGTGATTTTGAACAAACATAAGTGCAATCAGAAAGGTGCAATTTATTCACAATAATTTCAGCCAATCGTTTTGTGATGAATAATGAAATTTTTGAATAAAAACTTTAGGCGTTTTAAAAAAAAAAATTATAATTCCGTGTTATAAATATTGCAAGCAGAATAATGGGTTGGGGATAAATTAACCGAACTAAAACAAAAATTAAAATAGACAATAGAAAAGGCTTTAAACAATAAATACTTAGAAAGTAAGTTTTTAAAAAGTCTATACGTTTTTAATGAAATCCACAAAGACAATTTACGCCAGAAAAAAAACTTAACTTTAAATGCGCGCATTTTGATGGGAAAGCACTTAACTCTGATTCAATAAACTTTGTAAATATGATGACTGATGAGTGTAAGCACTTTGTTTCCACCTTCCATTTATTGTTTTCTATAACTTGTAATTAAAAATAAAAGCATTTTCCGAACTTCAAACTCAAAGTTTTAATACAAAATCCGAAAAGATACTAAGACAAACAATTTTCATTACATTGGCACAACTTTTTAATCATTTGTAAATTGTAATTGAATGCGATACCATCACAGTGAAATTAAAAGTTATTGTTATACTTTTGCGGATATAATAACAGAAATACAACGAGTGAGAGAAAAACCACTGCATCATTTATGAAAAAGTACTTTGCAAAACAATTGTTTAAAAGAATCCCTTTTAATCAAAACTTATTTATCTCGATAAGAAAAATTTAATTGAAAATTCAAAAAAGTACAACAGTACACTTGCCATCATGATTAACGCATGGACAACAGTTGTTTTTGAAAGCTTATCAGCTACTGCCCTATTCCCACATCCTATTGTTTTCAAACTGTAACCAACAATGCAATGCAGTTGAGTGAGGAGTACATGTTTAATGTATACTGTGCATCGACAATATGCGAAAATAAAGACAAGACAATGGACGCTTTAAGGAAACTTTATGCAAGATATTACAATTGCAACTTAATCAATATACAATGTCTTGCAATGTAATGTGAATGCTGAACACGGCGCGACACATAACGAGAGACGGTCACATTTCAAATGGGAGAGGTGTGAAAGTGTCCGTATGAGATTGTCCGGCAGCATTTATCAGCCTTGATAAATCGCATTTAAATTCTTATCGATTACCATTGATGTAAAATGCAACACACCTGCATCAATCTGCAGTCTGATAAATTGCCTTAATGCATTAACTGTATGGTGATGTGGCAGTGAATCCAATACGCTGCAGCAGGGAAGTGCAGTGATCATCGTTAATGTATTGCATAAGAAACAATGGGGGGGGATATTTTGCAATGTTTTGTGTTGCATGTTGAAAATTTATGCCGCAAACATTTGATGCACATTTTACATTTAATAATTTATAAGAAATTATTTAAATAATATCAAGGAGGCTTTGTGGTTAAATGATTGTATTTGTTTGGGTGAAGAATTACATAAAATATACGTTGTTAATTAATAATAGTTAGGAAAGGAGATATAGGTGCTGAAAAATAACTCGTAGCATTGTGGGTAGTCCTCTTAAAATAAGTCTTTTGTGTAGTATGTTGAGGAAAGCTTATGAAAATATTATTGAAAATTGTTATGAAGCACATTTATTGTTAAAATGTGCAAAGTAAAAAGGGGACGCCATAAAACACAGGGATTTAAATTGAATCGTAAAAGAAATGAAACAAGGAAGAATGAAAGAGAAAAATATCTTAAAGAAATGTATTCAGTAATTGAATTAAATATGTGGGAAATTTCTGATTAACGTATTTTTTACATATTATTTTTACTTAAGTGAGTGAGAAAGTTCTTACTTTAATAAGAAAGTACTTACTTAAGTAAATGTGTGAGGACCTAAGTTAATTATTAATGACTTCAGTAAATACCAAGGGGCTTAAGTAAGTAAGAAAAGGCTTAAGTAATAATGTAAGGATTTAAGTAAATAATAAAAAACTTAAGTAAGGATTCATGTATGAAAATAAGCACTTAAGTTAATCTGTTAGGGCTTAAGTAATAAAGTAAGTGCTTGAGTGAATATTATAAGTAAGAACTTAAGAAAATTATAGTTTCTTAAGTACAAAAAGAAAGCGATTTTTGACATTGAAATCTTTTAAGCATGACCTTGATCTTCGATATTGTTTTTACATAAGCAAATCCTTACATTAAAAGTTCGTAAAATTATCTTTTAAAGCGTAGTAAAATTATTTAAGCATTTGTTTTAAAGGTCACCTTAAGTCATGATTGTGCTCAACACCATGCGTTCCATCTCTTGCATATAGACAACTACATTTTAAATAATGCAACCTCTATTTGCGTATTTAATCTATATCCATATAGGGAACAATAATTTTCAATGAATAATGCATTCAAATGATGCGCATTTTCCTGCATTCTCGATTCACATTTTCTCCCGTAAATTATACACAAAAGCTAAAGCTCATTGTGCAAAAGAGTATCATCTGGAGCGCGTGGGTGTAAAACAAACAAGCGAACACTGAAATTGAATGGGGGAGGTGGATGCCACCCACACCGCCCACTTCCTAAACTGTGCATTGATGTGCATTTGTGCATCCACACAACAACTGTCAGTTGTAAACGAGTAATCGTATTTAACATGCACATCTTTGTTTTGTTGCGATGCAAAACTTATCGCAATCGACTGCACCTGTCTGTTAAAATGTTAACTGTATAGTGTATATGCTTTGCATTAAGGATGTCAAGTTTGTAAAGCGAATGGAACGCATGGTTGCTGTAGCCGTAGGTACTTGCTGACACTTAACATATATAAATACTATTGGGTTGTATTTGATTGAACAATGTGCGTAATTACTATAGGCAAGTAACCTTTTGCTTCCATACACCCAATACCTGATGTGTGCTGTCTAAATATCCAAACGTCACTTAGTTGTAATTTAGAATGAGCTTTTAACTTCAAGCGGATCGCTTTATGTACTCTGGTGCATTTCATTTTACAGAGAAAAACCAACATTTTTATGCCATTTTGTGGTTAAAGTCTTTATCTATAAATGTGCCCCTTTAAATTCAGCAATCATTGCGTTGTCGCAGAAAATATTAAAGATTCAAATGATGGAAACGAAATCCCACACACAATGAATGACAAAGTAAAGTTATGCTTTGTCTGCTTTGTAATGACATTGGTTAAATTGTGGGAAATCCTTGAAATTGCGATGTATCGCTATCAGTGTATAAAGTTAACATAGCAACCAAAACGAAAATGGGAAGGATGATTTTATTCTATTTGATCTTGTTTGTATAAATATTATACAAAAGATTTGGGTTTAAATGGGAATAACTGGAATAAAGGATATTTAAGGATGTCGAATAAATAAAAAGTATTTCTTAAGTCAACAAAACGCAACTTTCTTTTATTTCACAACTAAAATACAATTCACAATAATGAATGGTCAATTCAATTTATGTAGATTCGCATTCATCTCCATTAAAATGTATTTAATTCAAATCCTTTGAACAATAATGTGCATTCAAGTGGAATTATAAGATCACGCATTTGTTGCACACAATAACTTATTATATTAAACAGAATTAAAGGTATTTTCCTCAAATAAATAATACGGGAACGCAGAATGTCGATATAAAGGGTTTTAAATGAAAGCGCCTGTTTGTAGTCTTTTTACGGCATTTAGCAGTTTCATTTCCAAATAGGAATCAATTGAAACCTCCTAAATTCCTTAAAAAGACTACAAACAGGCGCTTTAATTTAAAACGACATTCTGGGTTCCTGTTTTATTTATTTATGAAAATATCTAAAATGTTTCATAAAAAATACTCGCTTTACTTGTTAGTTCAACAACAAATACTTGCACTCAAATACAAATATGTTAAATAAACTAAAACATTTATTTGAGTGCAATGATTGAAGAAGCACTTCAAAAATGTATGCAAGTAGCTGCATGGGACGTAGAAAATGTATTGAAAGACACAAACAGTGATGATTTGCGACAGTATGTATGGTGCACCAACGTATTTGTAGTCGCTTTTATTTTGCTATCATGCACGATGCTGCATATTCGCCATCGCTGCATAAACAGTGCACAGTTGAAATGCATTTTGCCTAATATACGACGTGTTTGCTATGTGCAACTGCCCCAAGGGATGGGGTGGCAGGGGACTGTGGGTTTTATTTCTATTAAATTCATTTGGGAGCTTTTTTTGTTTGCCACGTTAATTGGGTTGTCACTGGCAATCTCACATTATTTATTTAAAAATATTAAATGTCAATAAACATGCTGAATGATGTTTGTTTTGGTTCGGGCTGTTTTATTGATTGGCTCTTTATTTATGAAAAAAAAATTATGCAACATAAAATTGTAAATTAATTTGTTTCCATTGTTTGGGGAGATTTAAGAATTAATCTATAATGTTTTACACATTAAAAACAAAATGTGTGACCTTGAAATGATGTTGAATTTAAAAAAATGGATTTATTCCGGGCCTTATACTACATTCTAGTTCAAGGTAAAAATAAAACTAAGTGCAACCTCTAAATGTTTTCATAATGTTTCTCTTCATCCATTCATCACAATTGTTCATGTGAAAAATTCCTTCTGCAAACAAAGGACACACAGCATAACATGTAAAACACATTTACCTTCAAGACATGGAAATATTATGTGACGAAATTATTTTTGGCGTGACACCACCCCTCTCCAAGCCCCCACTCCTTCTCCCGTATTTAAATTATTTGTATGCCGCTCTCAAAATACCACCCCAAAAATGAAATCAAACTGTGCTTCTTCTCATGGAGCTAACACAAAATAAAAAACATGCTGCCTAAATTGAATTGTTATATCATATTGCCCACAGGAGGCAACTGCTTGAATATAGAAAAAGCTCATAATAAAGCTCAAAACTGTCGGCATTTTTGCGTGTGTTTGTTATTCAGATTTACATGTATTATTAAGATATATTAAGAACGTTTTTAAGGATATTGGCTGCCGAACGCCCACACTGTGGGGTTGGGTGGGATGCAGGGTAGAATTTCAATTGAATTTCTATATTATGCGAACAATGTTCGTCATTTTGCGCGGTAAATTTATTCTTTTGTTGTTGTGTGCTTCACAGCACAGTATTTGGTGTGCTGTATAATACAGGACGAGATGCTGCAAGGAATTTTAACATCTAAAAAGTTGTGTGTTAAAGTGCTTTTTGCACAATTCAATTAAAATATTTTACAAAATTGTGCATCTGTCTGTTTGTGTGTTTAAGTTTTGCCACACAAAACGCAAAAAGGGGCGCGAGATTGTATAACTACGTTTTATTCTCCTTTCTTCCTTGTTTCCTTTTTTCGTTGTAGCACTTACTGTGCACTTCAATGTTGCGGATAAAATGAAAGCTTTATATTGTTTCAAATAATATAGGGGTTGTGTTCTGAATACTGATGATGGGGTGGGTGGGTGTTGGTTGCAGCGGTGATGTTGTTTTGTGGGGATGCGCAATTTAGGAAATTAAAGTCAACGTTTTGTGTTGTACAATTAATATTTTGCAAGACTGCGTTAAGACTCAACTAAGTAACCTTTCATTTTATTACAAAATAAAATTATGAAAAAAAATCGAAAGTTTAAAAAAACAACTTTTTTTTGACCTTGAATTTAATATTAGTCAAAATATAAAATCTGATTTTAAATATAATTCAATTTGATCCAATTCAATTTAAGCATTTATAGAGTTTTTTTGCTCAGTGTGTTTCGATAGCTCATTTAATATTCAAATCAAAAATGCTTCCAATTATATGAATTTGGGCAAAAAACCACTAAAAGCGCTTCTACAGTTAATGATGTGAAATAATGTGGATATAACTGATAACTGCAATTGTCATAAAGTCTGTACATAAAATTAAAAGCAATCCATTATGCTTTATGATCCAAATGAATATGTCATGAAAATGTTGACGATTTTATTACACTTAATAAAACGGATATTATAAATTAACGGACTTTCAACAGCCAACACTGTTTCATACGTGGTTTATTGTTCGAGTACAACAAAAGGCATGGCGTTATTCCTATGCAGTGATTAACCGCCTGAATGTAGACTTGAAAAAGGTTAACATTTGAAATGCTTGCAAATTTTGGAATAAATTAGGGCGTTTTAAAAAAGTATACTAAAGCAAGCACTTATTGAGTAAAAGTATCTTAGAAAAAAATAACTTCTTTAATTATGAATTAATCTTTTAATCTGCTTACAATATGTGTGGTCAAAAGAGACACGAAATGCGCTTATTAGGCCTTTATATTTATACAGGCACGTGTGTTACTTAACAACAACTCAACAAAATTTGATACGCGTTCATTTTATTCCCGCGTACATTAATATTACAATCAACGCGCCCAACCTTAAATAATGCAATTTAACGCGATGAGTTGTGGTGACAAAAACAAAAACATTATAAGACAATTTAAAGCACACACACTTTATAATATTGCGAGAAGCATTTTATCTGATTGCACGGTTTTGTTGTTGTTGCTTTGTTTTATCACTCAAACACCACACGACAAATTGAAAATGCCGCGCAAATACAATAAACAACGCACTCGTTGACCGAGGGGAGTTGTATTGCAAAAAATTGCATGTCCCGCTTATCATTATGCAATCAACCGCATATTTGGCTGAATGTTTTGTCTTTTCGACGCTTTCTTTAGATCTCACAAGTGTGGACAAGACATAAGGCACTGCACGAACTGTAAATGATTAATATTATTAAACGTAAAATACCACCAATGGCAATAATATATAATCGCTATAAATAAAGATTCGCATTCAAAGCTTATTGGAATCTTTGTTATGACTATGTGTTAATTGTATATCAAGAAAACGCAGGCGATTATAATTGCTTAAGTGAAATTGAATAACTGTAAATGTTTGCTATTTGACTTAAAAAAGTCATTCTAAAATCTAGTGTTCATCAGAAGAATCGCCTAAATGTAGTCTTTGAATTGTTAACAAATTTTTAAATGGACGAAACTGTGCATAATTTTAGGGGTTTAACGAAATAATAAAATTAGGGTGTAATATGAGCAGCTTATTTAAGGCACGTAAAGTACGACTTAGTTGTTATATAAGCAAAGCCATGGTTATAACTTATACGTATAACATTGAACTTTAAGATGTTATTAAACAAGACCCCCATCAGTTTTGATCTTAAATATAAAAAAGCGCTTATACGAGAATTTTTTCATAAATAAAATAAACATCTTTAGGCGAGGAGTAATTAAATTTTGTAAGAATTCTCAAACAGAGAGAAAGAGAGAGTGGTCTTACGTAAACAATTCAAAAAGCATTGAGAAGCTGGAAGCTTTAATAACTGCGAACTACGTTTAATTACATTGGGCGTGTGTGGACAAACAAAGAGCATTTATACTTAGCTACTTCTTGTCTATTTTTGGCAACGATTTTCGGTTGAAGTTATTACGAATGTACAAGAGAGATAGATGTAATCTACGATCGCCACAAGAGGTTTTGCACATATTTGCCATGTTTGTTTTTTAATTCAATATTCAATCTTTGAGATCATTCAATTTAAACCAAAAAAAAGAAACAGACAGAAAACAAACAAAAAGTTGTACCTAATTTTCAATTTAAAATTTAATAAAAAAAAAAAAACTAATTACCTACATCAGGAACAACCATGCCTCAACCAGTCCCACAATTCAGTTAATTCAAATTAATTACTCAGTGCAGCTGCTGGTGGCAAGTGGCAACATACCACACCTATTTTGTCCCACATACAGCAGTACATTTATGCTCGGCCCTATCACGTTCTAATGCTATATATTGTACTTAGCTATTTATGTGAGTTTGCAAAATAAATTCTTTTCATTTCATTAAATGGAATTTCCCTCTGCAAAATGCAAAAAAAAAAACATCCAGTTTAAATGAGTTTGCATCATACAACACCATTTGTAACCGTAATTCAATCAATCAATCAATCAACAAAGCGATTGGCGATACCAATTTAGGTGCGGGGGACCAATGCCGCAATTGAACTTGTCGCACTGTTCCGTAATTTAATATGTACCGTAAGCGATATAGCTATTGAAGAGCGTGCACTATAGAGCTCCAGACTGTTGTTGATTATGTTTGTTCAATTAATTCTGTCGCTGTAAATGCTGCTTGGAAAAATTAACCTTAACCTTAACCTTGAAATTGAGACCTTAAAGGGGTTTTTGTTTTTAAATAAAACGCGACGTACCAAAAAGCAACACGTATAAAGTTTAATGGACTTTAATAAATTTGATTGGCATTATTAATTTTAAAGACGCCCCAAGTTATGCAAAAATTTCTGTCGACTTTCAAAAGTCTACACTCAGGAGTCAGACGATTATAACATTGTATGAGTGCTGCGATACTATAGGTATGCTCTATTTCTAAACATTTTGCAGCATTTAATTATCATGTTTAAATTAAATAAACATCAACATCAACAACACATATAGCACTCCTTGAATTTATTTCACTTTATCAAGAAACACAAAAGCAGGTGCAACCGTCTTTATCCACCCATATACGGAAGTGGGATGGCAACTCTCAACATCTCAACATCACTCATGCAAGTTATGATTAAGTTATGAGATTGGCAAGACATCTGCGATGTGCTACAGCTACATAATATAGAAGCCCGCAGAAGGGAATTGTAATTTTCAATACAACATACTCGTACATCCATTTAATTTGATGCACCACCTCAACTGTGAAGTACATTCTCTATTAGCTGAAAGTGAAGAAGGCGTGTGAACTTTTGGGAATACACAAGAGGCAGAAACAATATATTATATATAGCTGTAGTCGCATAATTTAACAAGAATATGCTCATAGTCATACTATAGGAATACGGTCTATTTAGCTGGAAAATTGTGTTATATTTTGCACTGGCTGAATGATGATGGAGCGAAAGTTCAATAGAATGCGTCTTTTTGGCATACGTGTTGAGTCATGATTCATGAATCATGATGGGATGGTGTATTAAGGCGACGACAAACGATGATGCTGAATTTCTTGCAGATAACAATTAAATGTTAACGTTTTTCTCGCAATGTTTAAAGCGAAATTAGAAGTTATCTGCGCTACAAAATGTGTACTGGAATAAGTGGTTAAGAATGCATTATAAGTTAGTTTAATTACCGACATTTTATCAGTAGAAGTGGGCAATTCTAGCAGTTTAAGTATATAATTTAATGTATTGTAAAAAAAACAGTTACATACGTGTATAGACAATGAGTAGCATTTCAAGTGAATTTAAGTGGAGTGTGGACCAAACATTTTAGCACATTAAAGCAAATTTCGAACGACAATAAAAATTCTAGCAGTTTTAAATTTTTATTTTTATTTAGAGCAAACTTCATTTTTTGTACTTATTAATTTTTTGAAACGATAAAGTACACAATCAAATGTTAATTAATGAATTAAAACTGCTAAAATTGAAGTAATTTTTAACATTTTTAAAACTGCTAGAAAATACAATTCTCTAATTTTTCAAGCTACAGAACAAAAAATAATGAACTAATGAATATTACCACAAATTCAATAAGTACAACTCCTATAATATTGAACCTACACGAAATACAACTTAAATAAAATTTTAATTTTAATTTTTCTGCAAGAAAACGCTCACAATTTAATAAGACATATTCAGGTCTGTGTCAGAAAATTAATACCAATGCTAGCTATTCAAACTAATGGCCGTTAAACTACACAAATTCAGTATTGAACTACAACATTAAAGTTAAAACATATAACAAACTGGTTTAAAATTAAAATAAAAGACGTGAGATGTCGTGATGACCAATCGAATTAAGCGTTAAATGAATTAAGTAGTAAGTACGGTTCATATTAAAATCGACGCATTAAAATGGTGCGTCCTCTTTTGAGAAAAACAACTTAACCACAGGCCGTGACAGCTATATCTTCCAACAAATGACAATGCATTAAAATGAAACGAATAAAATGGATAGTAAAACAGAAAAGAGTATGAATCTTAAAGTTTAAGCGTTTTTTATTATTACTGCATAGTATGAGCAATGGACGTGGCTTCCACCATTCGCTTATTAAGTCAACTTGTCTGATTGCTCATAAAATAATAAACTATTTAGCTGTAGTGCGAGCTGCAATGGGATGTGTGTTTTGCGTCTTAAAGTGGTTATCTGGCATTTAAATGATCATTTGTGAATGTCGATACCAAACTGGATAGAATCTTTATAAGATGTTGATTAAGATAAAATGAATTGTGACGGAGTCAAGTCTACTCACATGAAAAAAAAATGTAAAAAAATTATTAATTAAATATATAAATAAGGGTTAATTTTAACATAAATTGAAAAAAGAAATTGATTAACAACGTTTCTTCTTTTTTTTTTGTTGCATTGTGGTTTAAAAATTTAAATGACATGAAAAATAAAAGTGTTAACAAAAATAGCATTTCAACTCACCACGTTCCCGACGGCATTGGTATTGATTGGGGCTCTCCATGGGTCCACCGAATTAGCAAGAGGCATATTACAATAATAAATCACCCTAAATGGGACAGCAAGCACACATTGCCGCAAAACCGTAACATGAATTCAGTGCGTGCGGGGGGGGGGGGGGGGAGGGAGATACGGGCCTGCTGGTTCTCACTCGGAGAAATTGTTGTACGGGATGGGGGTGCACAGTGATATGTATGTTTTTTTTGCAACGGAATGTGGGGGATGGCGCTCGAGAGCAAGTGTTCAAGCGCTGGATATGAAGCAAAATTGGAAATTATTGTTTATATTGCTTGCGCTAATCAGAAGTAATTGTTGTGGTTGTGCAGTGTGAATCATTGAAGCAAGCGGGTGAGTGTGTTGCGGGGGGGTTGCTGGACGGTTCCTGATTCCTGAAGCAACACCTCTCTGGATATTTTATTACAGTTTTGTTTTTGTTATTCACTGCACGATTTTTAATACTGCTTCCATCAATGATGTTACATTTACTGCACAGACTGGATCTTTATAATAATTATAACTGTGATAACTGATAAGCCATTATAATATTTATGTGTAAAAAATACAATAACTGGTCACAATGAACTGGTTTGTTGTCGTCACACAATAATATATTTCAACAATACATTTAATATAGCTGTAAATAAGGCAGCCGCTTTTTATTAAAATTTATTTTTATTTTTTTTAAGGATTTCATTAGTTTTTTAGGTCTTTTGCTGGATGCAACTCCATAAAAATTGGAATTTAGGAATAAATTATGATCACAATGCAAGGTCTGCTTACTGAACTGGGTAGCATCCAACTCCGAACTGTTACGAATCTCAGGAATTGCAATATTACGCTACAATTTCACTGACTCAACAAATCACAACAACTTATTTATTAAACTTAACGTTTTTTTTTTTTGCCCCAACCAAATGTGGATGCTGGGAGCTAAGTGGTGATGTCAGAGATACTTAGGAACACACGCACGACGGGCTACAGTACTTTCGGACGCGCGAATTCACTCAACTATGTGTGGCCATAAAATTAAATACGCGAAAACGGTACTTTGGTTAATCCAATTGTGTGTCTTTAATAGGATTGGAGACAACCTCTTAAATCGTTTCTTACTTATTTTGGCTTATAAAATACATAAATATTTTTCTTGGAAGCTCTCGCAATTTAATAATCACAATAAAAATAATATTACGTGCAAGGGAAGTCCGCACGGCGCAATGACTTCTTCTACTATCAACACCAAACGCACAGCGCACTAAAGTCTAAACTTGAGTTCGTAAAAGTGGCATGGCGCAAAATTATCCCACACAAATATACAAAAATTAATATATGTATAATGTAATATCTTTAAACGACGACACTACTATGTGGCTGTTTCGCTTGGTTTTTTTTTTTTTGCTTACCCCCTCATTTTACTTTATATGTTTGCACTCCACTCAGCACTTAGCACACCAGTTCCACTTCCCCGCAAGGCGCAAAATATTTTGTATCTTCACTTCATAATTGTGAGCAGCACCTGCAACTTGCAAGTGTGTGTGTGGGTGTGTTGCGCATGCGAATATTTGTTTCAAAAAGGGAGACAAACATATTCATGCGGAAATTTTATTATTATCTTAAATGCAAATCCCTCCGAAATTCCTTTGGTTGGAGCTCCAAGCTGTGATGACATTTTTATTGCGTCAAAAATTTGAGACTACTTCAGTGGCGTAGGCAGCTTTATAAAAAAAATTCACTTGTTAAAGGGGGCAATAAAAATGTAAAAAGTTAATTTAGATTGATTTGAAATAAAGAGAAAAGTGAAATTATTTTTAAATTTTTTGATGCCTCATATTTTTAATTTACTGCAAAAATTTAAAATTTATGTCATCACAGTTCTTAAATATTTTTACCACAGTTTTACATTATTTCAGGTTTACTTTTTACCAAAAAAAATAAAACGTAAAGGACATCCCCACCCAGTGGATTTAAGTAAAAAAAAAAACGACATTATGGGGAATACATTTTCCCACATTTTGAAGGAGAAGTGGATATGCGCAATAGAAAAGGGAAAGCCCACATTTTACCCACAGTATAGCTATTTCGCTTCGATAGCCTACAAAAGCACGTGGTCTGTGAGAGAAATAATTTTTCAGTTATTCATTTCTATTTTTAAACGTGGTTCAATAAACCAATGACAATTTCTAAAATTATGCTGAATTAAACGTATGAATTGATATTTTTAGAAACTGCTTACATTGAATGTCAAATGTTTGTTTAATTAAATTTAAATGCTTTATTTTTAAACATGGACATAATGACGACAATTGAAAAACCACAATAATTAAAACTTACTTAAAAGTACTTGTACTTTTAAGCAAAAAAAAACGACTTAAAATGTGCAACGACAAATATAAGGTTCAAAATTCAGTTAATTTTTGTAACACTAAATAACAATTGAATTTTCATTGGTTTTTAAAAGGAATATATTTAATTCAATTAAAGAGCATTTAAATTAGAACCGGAGAATTCCCATTCACTTAAAAATAACTCTCCAAATAAATCGAAGAGAAAAAACACTCCTGTGACATAAAATTAGGACCTCAATGCATTACAAATTTTGAAAAAATGACAGCATCGAGGCAAAGCTGCCAACTGCTTAATGCCTATGACAGTTTAAAGTGTATTATTAAGTATGGCTGTGGGGCGTTTATACTTAATAAATAATATAAAACGACGTACTTTCAAATGATATGTCGACCTATTATAAATTTTGATAAACTGTATTACCGACAATACATCGGCTCAAGAGAATTCGTGCTAAATTTAAAATGTATTTAAATTAAAACGTTTCAAACAAATGTGCTTATGGAAATAAATTTTAAGATGAAAACTTTGAAACACAGAAAATATGGAAAACAGACTTCAGAAAAGCTGGAAAATTACGCACAAAAAAAGTTTATCAAAAAACTGTGATTATGCTCTAATTTGAATACATTAAAATGTACGCATTTCGCTCACTAGTCACTAGTCAGTATAAACCTCACTCACTACATTTAAAGGAGCGTAAATCGTATGATAAATAAGCTTCAATCCGATCAGGAGTCCTAACGTGCACGTACATAATATGCTCTGAGACAAACGTATGTGTCGCGGACAATATTGTAGTCGCACAAAGCAGAACTCAATCATGCGTCCTCATTGACTGTTTGGCAACGATCCAGTTACAAAGTGTTGTGAGAAAGTTTAAAAAAAAAAGCCAAAACATGAAGGGTCTTGTAATTGTGGTGGATTGGCTTGAGCCACACCAGGTTTCCACTTCCAACATCATTGCAGCAATGGTGTACATCGGTCGGTGCAACCTGTACCGTTTCGGACGTGTGATGAAGATGATTGGCCATCAAATTTGGCGGTACACCGCCAAGGCCCTTGTCCGGTCAGCGTTCTGTTTAATTTAAAATGTGCATCCCAAATACTTACAAAAATTATTTACATTAAATTGAAAATTAAGCTGAAAAACAAAAAGTTTTATGTCATTGATTTTGGAACTATTTTTATCAAAGTTAAATTAAATACAAAAAAAAATAAAAATATTAAGTGCAGTTTTTTTTAACCAAAAAAGTGATTTGAAATTACAAATATGGCTTTACATGTTTAACAACTTCATGAATTTTAAAATAATGTGCATAGTTACAGTTGCAGGAAACATATTTAATGCACTCGATTAAATTGCAGTTGGTCCCACAATTCGCTTAAAAGCTTGAAGGTAAGGCAAATTAGCTGAATTGTTTTTCTTATTTTTTTCTCACCATTTTCACTTGAAATCCATAATTTTAAAGAAAATGCAATTTAGAATATTGTCCTGATTGTATTAATATTGGTTTTCAACAATTCAAGGACTTGAAATTATCCACTTTAAGTGAAAGGACTTTTAAAATCAAACAACTTTTCAATATGTTTCTTTTTGACTACTTTTTTACATGTAACGTAAAAAGAAAGCGAAACACTAATGGAACATCTTTCATCAAGAGACTGCACAGTGCACATACGATTCAATAAGGATGAAGTCCTGCGAGTTATTTTCCTAATTCAAAATATTGTATCATTTTTAAAAGTTATGAATTAAAAAAAAATCGGTGACATATTAATTGTAGTTAATTGTTTTAAATTCAATTTCAGAACAGTTATTTAATTAATTTTTAGGCAATCCGAATTTTTATCGGGTGTCAAAACCAAAAAAAGTGGTTAAAAAGTATGAAAACATTTTTTTATTTTTTCAAGGTCTGATGCCTCAAGGTCAAAGTATTGACAAAAAACAGTTCGCTTGCTCAAAATCCGCGGAGCAATTACTTATCGCAACGAAAGAAATAATTTTTTATTAAAAAAAAAAAAAAACTCAACGTCACATATTATAAATTTGAAAAGAAATCTATAATTAAGTGAAATTTTAGTTGATGTGACATAATTCACACACTCCCCCCCCCCCTGCGATGGGTTAGTTCTTTTTTTTTTCAAATATTCATAGCCACATATTGTTTACAGAGAGCGGAAATAATAACTCAATTTGTTTATATTTACAGTTTCAGATTTGCACAAACAAAACATAAATGCTGAATACTTAAAGTAAACATAACCAATCTCAGATATCAACATACAATATAGTTATCTGAATTCGTTGACGACAACAACAATGCAACAGTAGTCAAAATAACTTACTCGTGTGACTCATTTGTCATGACCAAAGATCGACACATTTTTTCAATTACAATTTTATTGCAAATATGTTTGAAGCTTTTTTAATTTAAAAATGCAGCTGTTTTCTAGTGAGTAACTTATTCTTGACATAATAATAATAAGTCAATCTAAGCACAGACAGACTGGTTTAAAATTAAATGAAAATGGAAATAACTTATTGAATCCTTGAAAGTTATTGCAAAACAATTGTATGTTTAGAAATTAAATTAATCGAAACGAATGCAAAATAATTTTCTACACACAAAAGCACACCAATGACTAATGAGTAATGAGTAATGACATGTGTGACTTTTTAATTGTGTATTTGGGCGATCTCTGTATATTTGCGAAACAATTGTAACAGTGATACAAATATGTTGGTTAAGTAATTAAAACTCATGACAATGATTTAATCATAGCTATATAATGTTTTGTTTTGGGACGTTTCCAAGAAATTGGCTTTGTAATTTGTATAGAAATGTGCTTTTCCACCCTTAAACCAATATACGAGTATATTTACAATTCAGATAAAATTTTAAGTACCAAAAAGCTTTAGACTGGGTGCCATGATTAATATTTAAAGAGATCAATCGCAAAACCAAAAAAAATAATAAAATTAACATTTGTATTAAAATTTTAAAACTAAAAAAACATAATTAGTTACATATTCTGAAAAATCAAAGCTCACTGTAAAAGCTAAAGCAAATATTTTTTAAACTTAACGGTTACCAAGTTCCTAAACCAAAATGTAAAACCGAAGTCGTTAAAAGCTTTGTATAAGCTTTGGGTTCGTAAATTGTACCTCAAAATTTTTCAACCGTAACATCGTACGTGTGGCTGCACTTTGCAGTCAGTCGATTGAAGTAGCGGTAAATTTTTGTGCTTTTTACAACTTCTCTCTTAAAACAAAAAAAAAAAACTACATCGCAGGGAGAGCGAGGTGTGAATTTATATACGACTGTTGCTTTACTACATTTTAATAAAGCTTTTCGGAGATATGAAAAATTTGACCTTGAAATTTCTTAATTTTGACCATGATTTTTGTCCAAAATTGGTACTTTTATTGAGATTATCAATAATGTAGAACATCATAGTACCCTAAAACATATAGTATTTGAATTAAAAATTTTCATTGTAAAAATATGACCTTGAGTTTTCAAAATTTGACCTTGAAATGTTCAGCAAGTTTTCTTATTTTATTTATTCCTACAATAATGTGAAAAAAAAATTTCAAAAATAGTTAGGGTTTCTGAGATACGTGCGCCGTACGCCGTTCGTCGAACCTTGAAATTTCCGATTTCGACCTTGAAATGTTCAGCAAGTTTTTTTGTCTTATTATAGCCTACAATAATGTGAAAAAAAAATTTAAAAAATATTAAAGGTTGCTGAGATATAAAAAATTTGACCTTGAATTTTTCGATTTTGACCTTGAAATGTTTCGAAATTTTCTTATCTGATTTTATCCTACAATAATCTGCAAGAATTTTTTTGATATTATTTAAGGTGGCTGAGATATAAAAGTGGGGTTTGTCCTTGTCCACCCCCTTTTTCGCCAGAAGGAGCATCTAGCGGGATATAGGATAAATGCAGTTTTGTTTAAGATACCTTGAAGATTAATTGTTGTGGAAATGAAAAAAATCGTAGGACCCATTTTTGAGCCCCTATACGAAAAAAAATTCTTTTGTCAATAACTTGACCTTGAAGGATCTGACCTCGAAAAATCGAAGATCCTATTCTTATATCTTTGTTTAATAGTTTACAAAAAATGTTCATACAAATCGGCCCAGTAGTTTAGAAGTTTTTTTTTTTCGACCATTTTTCTATAGTACGGCGTACGGCACACGGCACACGGCGTACGGCGTACGGACGTACTTTTGCACATTTTTTCTAGACCACTTTTTTGGACTCGGGGGGTGTCAAAACGAGTTTCTGCATCATCAACTTTTTTTCCGAAAAAAGTCGCATTACAAATATTTCTATATGCCCTTGGGGTCGTATATAAATTAATAAGCGCATTAACGCGTCCTCAAATAAATGTATGTATTGTCAAAGGTCAGCCTTTAGCTTAAATTGACTGTGGTAAGTTATTATATGTTAATATCAGTATATTACCGTTACAAAAGATAAATTGCATAGTTCAAAAAGACTTGTTCTAATATTATGTTGAAGTACATCACGTTCAAGATTATTGAAATGTCTCAAAATTGATGACATTCTGATAAACTCTATATAGTGGAAGTTTTTTGAAAATAGAATAAAGTTGTACGTGTTCTGAGTGGAGTCAGGAGTGTAGGGATTAAATTCCGATACAACTTACAATATTATATTTCAAATCTTTCTAGTAAAGTTAGTAATGTAAGTTGTGAAATAAGCAATAGTATATATTCGACAACACACTTCATTATCGGAATATAAATAGAATTGTTTACAAACATGCGCTGAAACAATTTCGGTAAACAAACAACCATACAACTATCTCAGTTGCACACTGCTTATTTTGCAGCAGATGCGGCGGACGGGGTGGGGTGGGTGGTGTGACAATTGCACTGTGTTTTGTGTACATTGCCGTAACAGATCTCCATGGCCGTAACAAAGGCACCATAGGCGAATTGATGTGATACGGTACACACCACAATATACTGTCGGCCTGGTCTGCCTCATATCGAATATTGTGAGGAATAATATATGTTGTGTGTAAATCAAATAAATACAAAACAACAACAAAAACAACAACAACTGGGCGACGCGACGTACAAAAATTGCTCAACAAATATATCGTCGCCTCATGTATTTTGATTTGTTTTTTTTTTTTTCTGTCTTATGTTTTGTTGGTGTTCTCAGATTGTGTTAAGTTTGGTTGGTTGTATTGGTGCGTTGTTTGTTCATCAGTTTTCATTCGGTAAAGCGCTTTGCATATTTTGTCTATAAAAACAATTGCTATAGTTACTATACAGCAGAAAGTACTAATATTTTTCAATCATCAAATTGTTAAATAAACTAAAAGGGAGGGGACAAATAAAAACAAAGTTTTTTTAAATTTAATAAAACAGCTCACACAATAAAACATCGTGCCGCTGATTAATAATACTGCTCGTACGTTGGGGTAGGGGGACATACACGGGAAAAAAAAAACAATTGTAGCGAGAACAAAACAACAACCCACAATATATAAAAGTATAGGTATCATAAAGCGCAAACAATTGTAGCTAATTACAATTAAAATTAGGAAAATTCTATTGTCAGTAGTGTCGTACTGCAGTTCTTGTAACAAAGCGAGTGTTCAGTGCAATCCCGAATAATTGTGTTGTAGTAACTTAATTAAAGGAGCTCATACTAATTGTTATAGTTTCGTTGTTTCATTCCCGGTTGGATTTACATCGCAGTAATAAACTGGTGTTGCATGAGGGCTGGGGCAATTTAAATGACGTAGTACCCTTGTAGCGAGAAAAAGGGATCGAAATTTTTTTTTTTCACTGCAACACCTAATTGCATTGATACGCAAACGCACACACATACCAGTTGGGGGTGGTCATTATTTACTCGGTGAGTGCAACACGAAAGTGCAATACATTTTATTACAATTTTTATGAGGTGCAATCTTTAATTTATTAATAATAATAACTATTGAATCAAGAATTTTGATCGCCTGGATTTATGCTATTTTAAGTTAATGTGGAAAGTGCATGAGCCAAAGTCATAAACTTCGTTACAAATACGGGCACAGGTTTAACCTATACAGATTTTTTTTAAAAATAGTTTCTTGTATCGCCATTTTGATCATAAAACGGACACGTTTTTAAGTTCGCAATTCTGTAATTCCCAGCAACAAGCATTTAAGCCATAAAAAAATCTGTGAAATTTGTTTCAAATAAAAGTCACATTTTAACACCCATCATTACGTCTCACAATACAAAGACAATGTGGACCCAACATTTGTCCACGCGTTTGATAAAGATTTTCCATCAGACGCCCATCCTTTGGGACAAAGACAACGTCAACTACCGCAATAAAACAGCACGTAGAGACGCATTGCGTATGGTGGGTGCGCATCTGCAAGTGGAACCATTTGAGGTGGAGCGCAAATTGATTGGGCTTAAGAATCAATTTCGTCGGGAGCACAGCAAAATTTACGCTCATTCCCGCAATTCATTGTGCGGACAGCCGCAATCCACATGGTTTGGATACAGGCCATTGATGTTTCTTGCTAAACATTACCATCCATATGGAGACAGTGAAAGGGTAACATTTTTTTTTTTTTTACAGAGTTATTCAATCTTTATACTTTGTGGCATTTATATATTATACCTATAAGATCTTTCCCAAATCTATATAATAATGCACATTCAATTTTAGACACGCTCCAGCAGTGTGGATTCAACAATGCAGGACATGAGTGCAGCTAGTGACGTCAAGACAGAATTCACCGATGAGGAACACGAGGAGGAACCGGACGCCAACGACAACATGAATCTCAACCGTAGTCAACAATTTATGCCCGGGCTACCACATGCCGCCCAACATAGCCGTTATAACAATCGTCCAATTTCGGCATATAGTCTCAACAGTCATAATTACAACTCCAGCCTCAACACCAGTCAAGGCACACCCAGCACACACAGCACACTATGCTCACACAGCACACGATGCTCACACTGCTCACACAGCTCACGCAGCACACACAGCACACCCAGCACACACGGCTCACACACCACAAACGGCACAAACGGTACACACGGCACAAACGGCACACACGGCACAAACGGCACAAACGCCATACACACTCCACACGTGCCACACGTTTTACACGGCATACACCCCACACAGGATAACCATCACAATAATATGGGGAACAGCAGCAGTCATCATGCTGCATCAGGCATGTTCCATGCACACAATGTAAATGATAATCAACGTGGCCCCACTAACACTACCAGGCAACAATTTACCCAACAACAATTTATGCCACATCAATCTCCCCAGCAACAGTTTGGCTTGCAACACCAGCATGGATCGGCCAATCCTAATTATGTCCAACCAAACCATACAAACTATAATGAACCGTTAGTGGACTCTTATACGGGAATACTTATGCCCAACAATTTGTTGAGTTGTGATTACTTGTTTGGTATGTTGACTGCTACAAAGTTGTCAGCAATTAAGAATCCAAATTTGTATTTGGAAACACAGATGGCGATCATGGAGTTGTTGGTGAAGGCACAGAAGAAGGACCTTGTGGTTCCGCAACATCATTCAGACGATGAAGAGGATGACTAATTTAAAATAAGTGTAAAAAAAAGAAAAAGAAAAGGAGTTTATGTCCGTGTTTGAAGGCATGGTGTTTCGGTGTGTCTATGTATAAGTATATGGGAGCCTTGTTGCCTCATTTATTAAATTAAATGTTATTACACAACAGTAAAATAAATAAAATGATATGTAAAGAGATAAAGCCTAGGAACAGTAAGTTATAAAAATGCAACTGATGTTATCGTTGAGTTTAAATTATAAGCAGTTATATACGAGCAACTAAATAAGTTGCAGCATAAGTAGTTTTATGTGTTTAGTTATTTCAATAAGAATGTAAACTAATGTAATTTAACCACATGTTATAAATGTAAGTAAATAAAAATATGGCATTAAAACTTGTCTATAAAAATAACCATAACCGAATTAAATGTTATGCCGGAGGTAAATATATTTAGTAATAATTATTTAAGGTTTTTATTTGGCTAAGTAATTTTATTTTATGTAATTTAACTATTAGTTTTTGAATTTCAATATTTCTTCTGCTATTTGAGTTTATTAAAATAAAACATTTATGTATTCTTTAATTTGTGTAAATTAGTATATTATGTAGTCTCGTAAATTTAAATAACACAAAAAATAATTACATTAAGGTTTTTATTTGGCTAAGTAATTTTATTTTATGTAATTTAACTATTAGTTTTTGAATTTCAATATTTCTTCTGCTATTTGAGTTTATTAAAATAAAACATTTATGTATTCTTTAATTTGTGTAAATTAGTATATTATGTAGTCTCGTAAATTTAAATAACACAAAAAATAATTACATTAAGGTTTTTATTTGGCTAAGTAATTTTATTTTATGTAATTTAACTATTAGTTTTTGAATTTCAATATTTCTTCTGCTATTTGAGTTTATTAAAATAAAACATTTATGTATTCTTAAATTTGTGTAAATTAGTATATTATGTAGTCTCGTAAATTTAAATAACACAAAAAATAATTACATTAAGGTTTTTATTTGGCTAAGTAATTTTATTTTATGTAATTTAACTATTAGTTTTTGAATTTCAATATTTCTTCTGCTATTTGAGTTTATTAAAATAAAACATTTATGTATTCTTAAATTTGTGTAAATTAGTATATTATGTAGTCTCGTAAATTTAAATAACACAAAAAATAATTACATTAAGGTTTTTATTTGGCTAAGTAATTTTATTTTATGTAATTTAACTATTAGTTTTTGAATTTCAATATTTCTTCTGCTATTTGAGTTTATTAAAATAAAACATTTATGTATTCTTTAATTTGTGTAAATTAGTATATTATGTAGTCTCGTCAATTTAAATAACACAAAAAATAATTACATTAAGATTTTTATTTGGCTAAGTAATTTTATTTTATGTAATTTAACTATTAGTTTTTGAATTTCAATATTTCTTCTGCTATTTGAGTTTATTAAAATAAAACATTTATGTATTCTTTAATTTGTGTAAATTAGTATATTATGTAGTCTCGTAAATTTAAATAACACAAAAAATAATTACATTAAGGTTTTTATTTGGCTAAGTAATTTTATTTTATGTAATTTAACTATTAGTTTTTGAATTTCAATATTTCTTCTGCTATTTGAGTTTATTAAAATAAAACATTTATGTATTCTTTTATTTTCGTAAATTAGTATATTATGTGTCCTCGTAAATTTAAATTACACACAAAATAATAACATTAAGGTTTTTATTTGGCTAAAATTTTTATTTTATGTAATTTAGCTATTAGTTTTTGAATTTCAATATTTCTTCTGCTATTTGATTTTATTAAAATGAAACATTTATGTATACTTTAATTTTCGTAAATTAGTATATTATGTATTCTCGTAAATTTAAATTACTTTTTATTTAAGTTATTTAACTATTAGTTTTTGAATTTCAATATTTCTTCTGCTTTTTGAGTTTATTAAAATAAAACATTTATGAATTCTTTAATTTTCGTAAATTAGTATATTATGTGTCCTCGTAAATTTAAGTAACACAAAAAATAATTACATTAAGGTTTTTATTTGGCTAAAATTTTTATTTTATGTAATTTAACTATTAGTTTTTGAATTTCAATATTTCTTCTGCTATTTGATTTTATTAAAATAAAACATTTATGTATTCTTTAATTTTATTCTTTCTCAAATGAAAATTAATAATTGAACCATTTATCTATTATTGTAAAAATTATTGGTATTTAATAAAAATGTTTTAAATAGAATGTTCATGTCAAATACTAACTCAAATACCTATAATTTTATCACATAAATAAAACAAAATTAAACTATTTACAATAACAAAAATTATAAATGTTGAATTAATAAAGGTAATATAAATTAACCACAACAATTTTGTGTCAAAACAAATCTTATTTACTGTTTAAAAAAGATGCAGAAGGTCAGATCCTTCAAGGTCAAGTTATTGCCAAAAGAATTTTTTTTCGTATAGGGGCTCAAAAATGGGTTCTACGATTTTTTTCATTTCCACAGCAATTAATCTTCAAGGTATGTTAAATAAAACTGCATATATCCTATATCCCGCTAGATGCTCCTTCTGGCGAAAAAGGGGGTGGACAAGTACAAACCCCACTTTTCTATCTCAGCCATCTTGCACAATATCAAAAAAATTCTTTCAGATTATTGTAGGATAAAATCAGATAAGAAAATTTGCGCAACATTTCAAGGTCAAAATCGAAAAATTCAAGGTCAAATTTTTTATATCTCAGAAACCTTTAATATTTTTGAATTTTTGTTTCACATTATTGTAGGCTTAAATGAGACAAAAAAACTTGCTGAACATTTCAAGGTCAAAATTTTTAAACTCAAGGTCATATTTTTTAATGAAAATGTGTAATTCAAATATTGTGTGTTTTAGGGTACTATGATGTTCTACATTATTGCTAATCTCAATAAAAATTCCAATTTTGTAGTTTTTTTTGTTATGCCATCATTAAATCGCAGAACGCTTTTTGTGTAAGTTTTTAATTTCTCGTTTTATTTTGTAGTAATTAATTAAGTGTTATGGAAATTAAAAAGCAAATTCAAATAATTTTGAAATTAAAATTTTTCTTGTCTGCTTTATTATTAGTTAATTAATGTGACTTAACTTAAGTCGAATTTGGAAGAATGATTCTATTAACCAAAAATTATTTTATAATTATTGTCGCACATATTTTAATAAAACTGAAAAACTAGACATTTAATTTCAAAATCTATTGTCCTTGAAAATAACTGCTTAAGTTAAGTTTTGTTCTTTACATAATATATACTGGCTTTAATAAATCTAATTATATATCAGATACATGTATATAATTTCATTTCGAATTTAAAGACATTAGTACCCATGGGATGAATGAACATTCAATTTGAAAATATAAATCCCGAAATGACAGGAAATTATTTCAATAAATAAATGTACTCCAAATAAAATATCCCTAAAAGCTGCGTTAAACAAAACTGTTATACAACATTGATTCCACCTCAGCGAACTTCATTAAATTGTGTATTTGATTAATTGTGGATCATAAAAAAATTGTGCTACAATTAAAATGCCACGTCTCACGAACAAGTGCCACGTTTTTGTACGTTCGTTCAAAAATCGAAAAATTCTATGAGGCAAATTTTTCTTCCAATGATGAAAATTGCTACAGGGATTGAAAATTAATAAATCTTATATTTTAAGGGCACTATACCAAACAATATACTTTTTAAAACAAAATATTATTTTACTTACATTAAAATTTCGATCCTTTTTTTGATTGAACACTTAGATGAACACTTAATTAACACTTTATTCAAATGAATTTTTTTTTTTTCGTAATATTGCAAATTATCACTATTTTCAAAATAAAAGGACATATATTGATGATTTTTCATCAAATTTTCACTTTCCAAATCACTTTATGAAGCACATTTTTTCAACTTAAAAATACCTTAACAACTAACACTTGAAAGCACATATTATAAAACTCTTTTTTGTATTCAGAAAATCATCACAATCATCTTAATACGTAAAGAAAAGGCCATTTATTGATGATCATTTTAAATCACTTAGTGCCATTAAAAGCACAATTCTATATTACATTCAAGTAGTACCCGAAGGAAAATTTGTAGCGATTAAAACAAGCAACGATTACAAAATTAAGGAACAAAAAGGAATTCAAAAGAAAATTAGAAAAGCTACCTTTAAACTACCCGAGACTGGTCGCACTCGATTTTAATTATTACCGCCCCGACAAAAGTTCAAATAAAACTGATGGACAAATTTTAATGCGGAAGAATTTCATCTATTAACATATATTTTAATTATTTGAAAAAAAAAAAGTGATCTCTTTCTAACGCACTCGCATTAATCCTAGCACAGAGATTTTATAAAATTGTCACCTGCACTGCACGCATCAATGTAGTGGTAGTCAGAAATGTTAAGCACCTAGAAAATGAGATGAGATCACGTGATCAAGCATTCTCCTAAAAAAATTATTTTGTTATCGTAATAGTGTTAGTAAAATAGCTGAACACAATTAATTTCTTTTCTCCCTTTCCATACATTACGGTAACTGCACCTGATATTAAATGGGAGAGATGAAATGACAAAGCGGGATGAGAAATTACCGTTAATTGTGTAACACCGCACTCGAAAATGAAAAGTTTTTGTATAGGAAATAATTAGCATTACAATGTTTTCATTTAAAATTGAAAATGTGATGAAAATTTTATGGATTTCTGCATGCAATGTTCAAAACCAACATCTTATGATTTTAATAAATATTTTGTTCACTTTTGACCGGAAAAAATCCGAATGTAAAATTCTTTTGACGCTCAACAACATATTTATGTACCAATTTTGATGAGAAAATTCTTTTAATATTATTATAATAGCTTTTTTGTTCCAAATTAAATTTAAAACTTATTTTATTTGGATAGAAAATATTTTCATATAGACCTTGAAAAATTTAACGATATTAATGCCTTAATAGATTTAATATTAAACTTGATTTTGTTAATAAGTATTATCTCTCAAATAATTGTTAAATAACCACATTAATCATTGAAATATAGATTGTATGACCTTGAAATGTTCAGCAAAAATATCAACGCTTTCAAGATCTACAAATCTGTAGAACATTCTATGTTGGTAAAGTGTAAAACGTGCGAGATATTTGATATTTCCGGTTTTATCCTTTTTAGTTTTTATTATATAATTCAAAACCCCGATTGAATTTTTAGTTGCAATGTACTACAATTATGTGAAGAATGATCTAACGAATCATATTTAAAAAACTTGGCGAATTTAAACATCATCTTAAAGGAAAAGTTTGCAAAACCGCAGTCTTTTGGCAATATCTTGACCTTGAGAGTGATTTCGACCTTGAAACTTCATATAACTCTTGGTTTCTAGATCTTACATATAATATCAAAATTTGATGCATATCCATAAAGCCGTTTAAGAAATAAACGCATTTTTAATATTTTGTAAAATTGAAATTTTTATGCTGAAAATCGCCAAAATCTGAGGAGATTTCACTAGTGATTTCTACTCAGAATTTGAACAATTCTGTGGCAAAAAAAAACACATTTTTTAGGAACACATACAAAATGTTTTACTAATTAAACTACAATTATTTTTGGTATTTTGGTGATTAATTTTTTTTAAAGGATTTTTAGTAAAAATGCTGTTAAAAAGTAAAAAAATTATACTACCTGGTACAATACATCAACAAATCATTGTGATTTCATATAATTGTCTCTTTCCTCTTGCGAGCGGGTGTGGGTGTGTGTGCTTTATGGACCAAAATTGCAGAAGAATTTCGGGACTTATTTCATCTAACATATTAACATATATTTTAATAATTTGAAAAAAGTGATCTCTTTCTAACGCACTCGTATTAATACTAGCACAGAGATTTTATAAAATTGTCACCTGCACTGCACGCATCAATGTAGTGGTGGTGGTCAGAAATGTTAAGTACCTAGAAAATGAGATGAGATCACGTGATCAAGCATTCTCCTAAAAAAATAATTTTGTTACACGTAATAGTGTTAGTAAAATAGCTGAACACAATTAATTTATTTTCTCCTTTTCCATACATTACGGTAACTGCACCTGATATTAAATGGGAGAGATGAAATGACAAAGCGGGATGAGAAATTACCGTTAATTGTGTAACACCGCACTCGAAAATGAAAAGTTTTTGTATAGGAAATAATTAGCATTACAATGTTTTCATTTAAAATTGAAAATGTGATGAAAATTTTATGGATTTCTGCATGCAATGTTCAAAACCAACATCTTATGATTTTAATAAATATTTTGTTCACTTTTGATTACACTTAATAGATTTAAAATTAAACTGATTTTTCAAGAAATTAGTATTATTTCACAAGGAATTGTAAGAAAACAACAATAATCATTATAATATAGGTTGTATGACCTTGGAATGTTCAGCAAAAATATAAATTCTTTTAAAATCTACAAATCTGTAGTACATTATATGTTGATAAAGTGTAAAACGCACGAGATATTTGATATTTCCGGTTTTATCCTTTTTAGTTTTTATTTTATAATTCAAAAACCCGATTCAATTTTTAATTGCAATGTACTACAATTATGTGAAGAATGATCTAACGAATCATATTTAAAAAACTTGGCGAATTTAAACATCATCTTAAAGGAAAAGTTTGCAAAACCGCAGTCTTTTGGCAATATCTTGACCTTGAGAGTGATTTCGACCTTGAAACTTCATATAACTCTTGGTTTCTAGATCTTACATATAATATCAAAATTTGATGCATATCCATAAAGCCGTTTAAGAAATAAACGCATTTTTAATATTTTGTAAAATTGAAATTTTTATGCTGAAAATCGCCAAAATCTGAGGAGATTTCACTAGTGATTTCTACTCAGAATTTGAACAATTCTGTGGCAAAAAAAAACACTTTTTTTAGGAACACATACAAAATGTTTTACTAATTAAACTACAACTATTTTTGGTATTTTTGTGATTAATTTTTTTTAAAGGATTTTTAGTAAAAATGCTGTTAAAAGTAAAAAAATGATACCACCTGGTACAATACATCAACAAATCATTGTGATTTCATATCATTCTCTCTTTCTCCTTGCTTGTGTTTGGGTGTGTGTGCTTTATGGACCACACCAATATTTAGCCTTGGAATATAATCTATTACGCAACTGTTAAAAAATCCTCACGCATACTATTTAGATGTAATTATATATTTTGTAAAATACATAGGCGGTTTTTACAGGAATGCTATTACTTTTATTTCATATTTTCAGGGAAACAATTAATGAAGAACATATTATATGTGAAGGTGAGGAAGCACGGATTAAATAAAATTGTCAGCCAGGGATCAGTGCGTGTGCGTAACATTTTATTGTGCACTTGTCAATGTTAACAATTAATGCGAATTGCAGAGGTCTGAAACTATTTTAGGCGGAAGAGCATGATATGAATTTATTTGTATTTTCAGCATCAATTTAGAGCAATTGTATGAACTGAAGTTTTTTGAAGGTATTGAAAACATTTCACACATTAAATTAAAATTAAGTATTAATTGTTGTAATATAATATATTTAAATTAAACAATCGTGTATATGTGTGTGTGTAGTATTTATTCATAATAATTTACACACGTATTTGTCAACATTGGGGCCGTAACGTAGGCATACTGTAAATGCAAAAAAAAACGTAAACCGCTTAAAATGGGCGGTTCGTGAGAAAATTTATTTTTCAATTATATGTTTCGTCACCTTAAATATTTAATCAACCAAATATAACTGAAATACTGAAAAATAATTTAAGTGAACAACATTGAAACAAATTAATATTCAGATGCAAATAAAAGCAAACATATAATTAAAAAGTAATAATTCACATTTTATGACTTTCAAAATTTAAGAAATTTCGGCCTAAGATTTTAACAAGATTCAGTATAAATGTATATTGCTTAAAGTACGTTATAATTATATAATATTAACGGTCAGCCCTTTAATCATGCATACCAGTAAACATAGCAATTCGATATTTCACAGTCTAAGTATATTAATAATTAAATTTCATTGGATAATGAATGCAATAGTAATTTACAGGATTACCGCTATTGGCATTAGCGACTCCTGAGATATAATTTAATAACTTTAAATATTCAATATATGAGCTATATAAGGTTGTATAATTTATAATCCCACGCCTGGTGGTGCTACAAAATAAATAAAATTTCACTGCATGCATTATGGGTAAGCACTTCGGGGATAACAATTGACTGCAATGCAATTTGAATGACATAATATGCTGGAAGTAGGATTAAATGTCACGATGCAATTGGTCACATGCGCGATGCTTTCTGCGAAAAGAACTTGTCCCAGTTTTGACATGCGATTAGTTTAGTCCCAGCACGTCCCACATCGTACATTTCACCGTTACGTTCCTCACGATTTACGACAACAGAAACAAGCTGCAACAAGAAGAAAAATGTTGGATCAACATTTATTTCAAACGTATTTAGATTAACACAATTTGAATAATTCAAATTAATATTACATACATTGAGTGGGTGAGTCTGCAGTCCTAAATTAATATCGTATATCGATCCAGCCATTGTCATTTCCACACGCCCTGATTTGTACCGCACTATTTTTCCCATGCACCCTTCCTCAAATTGATGCAATGAGCTGAACTTTCGTTTGTTGGGATTCTAATGATAAATAAATATAAATGAATTTAGTTTTAAATTTTCAGATAACAATTAAATAAATGCAATTAAAATAAATAACACAAATTACAGTTGGATCAGCCGATGAGGTGGTAGCCTTCAGTTCTTCAGCGGATTCAGGGGGTTCCTCTTCAGGGGCATTTGCTGGTAAACATTTCGGCAGCTAAAAGTACCAATATTTCAATTTATTAAAAACTAAGTTAAAAAAAATATTTGAAAAACAAATTCAGATAAAAAATAATTAGTTAACTGAGCCACGTGTAAACTATTATCAATTCATCATATCACATGAAAAATTATTATGGAATTGCACATCGTCGACTAGCAACTTTATAATGCATTTTCCAATTAATATTTGGACGTAGCTAAGTCCAGTGATCGTATTCATTCATTGCGCGAAGTCACTCCGCACTTAAAAAAAACAAATTCAAAACCGAAACACAAATTTGAAGCCACACAAAACAGGCGACACTTACTTGTAATAACACTAAATTGGAACCAGGCCTATTGAACAGCTCATCTAGGTCAGATGGATAGCTAGACCCACCTTTTGTTGTATCCGACTCAGTTGAAGGGGTATCTAAATTAAAAATATTGCATTAAATAATTTTATCTTAAGTCATCAAGGTACCGTTAAAAAAAAAACTAAAAAAAAACCTACATTTAAGCTGTTGTGGAGCAAAATGCACTGCCATTTTACTAAAATCAAAAACAGGAATATTTCCCAGCATTTCAGTAAGCTTTTGATCATCACCACTTACATCAATTTTGTCTTGTATGTCTCCTTTTTTTACAACTGGTCGTTTAATGGCATCACCTCCAGTTGTACTACCAGCATCACGTGAATTGCCTGAAAAAAAAAAAAAGTAGAATTTTAATTAAACCAGTTAATTATGAGGTTGGAATTTGAAATATTTACTATAAGACGCCTTTTTGACAACCAATTTGCCGGCACCCTCAGAAAACAGCCCATTCGTTTGGATAATGTTCCTATTTTTGTTGTTGCGATCATTTAAGGATTTGGTCCGTTCTGGTTTCTTTTTACCTTTGGCTATATCTCGTGTGTCCTTGGAGGTTTTTACTTCTCTGCAATTGTAGATGAAAATACTGACTTTAGCACACAAGTTAAATAAATGTATTTAGATGATATTATAATTTATACACGTGGATTGTTTTTTGTTTTGACACTACATCCATCCTTAAATTAAGTGCCCTTGTAACTTACTTGTTTTTCGTGCGGACACAATTTAAATTGGGTAAAACCGTCTTTTTGTTGGGATTATTTTTAGATGGTGGTAATTTAATAGCACCAAGGGTGAGATCACGTGGGGCCCGAAATGAGCGAAGACGTAATGGAGAATCAGAACTCAATCCAACGCTGAGTTGTTGAATTTCTGCAGTTGTATCGGCTTGTTCAACTCCCATGGCTTCGGTTATTAACTACGTGGCGTCAGTAATGCTATGCAATTGTATTGCGGATAATTTGTGACTGCAAAGGTAGAACAACAATGCGTTTAAATAAAATAAAAGATAACAGTGTTTAATTGATAAAACCTTATCCCTTAGGAATGAATCGTGAACTGATTACTGAACCACAAAGTACAAACAAATTAAACCAATAAATATAATAAAATGACAGCTGCACTCTACGTACGTACAAGTAGGCTGCAGTGCGCTGCTCACTAGTCACTGCACGACACGCTGGAAATGCATATGTATAATATAGAAAGATATATATATTTACATTAATGAAATGTCAAATCAAATAAATTATGACAAATTGTTTTAATTATTGTAAAGAATTTTGGTAAGATGGCGCCACTCCCACTTAAAAGAGTTCAAGTTATTTAATGTGTAACTTAGTCAATTATTGTACCGTTAAAATCGAATACAATTGAACAGCTATTTTCGATTTCGAAACATTTATTGGTGGTTTAATATGATAATCCACTTAACCCCGCTTACTTTAAAAATGTTAGCCATGAAATGTTAACTTAAATTAAATGTTAAGTAATGCACTTAAATCAAATTAAAATTAAAATCTAAAGCATGTCAAAATTTAAGTTAATTTAAAAAAGTCCTCATGTTGTTCATCGATAAAATAAATTCAAATATTGACAGATTGGGACCCCAAAAAAATTGCATTACTAAAAATTTTCTAAATTTAATGCTAAAAAATAAAATAAATAAATTGGTTGAAAATTAAGCGCACAAAAATATTCATACGGATCCTTTCGACATAATAAAATTCTGCAGTAACACACACATTATGCTACACACTAAAAATTTAGTCAAAAAGGTTTTCCCAACATCAAGAACACTTATGTTTATAAAAAAAAAATTTGTATACACATATTTCTGATTCCGCTCAACTGCCCAAGTTTACCCCCACGAAATAAACAAACAAGAAGAAAACACACACCCACATCTTTTATGTTACATTTTTGCATACTTACACAAATACATGATGAACATTATACATCCTTTTGAATTGAATATTTTCGGGAGGACCGATTTGTCGTCGCATTATCACCCATCCGGATTTATTTCTTTGCTACAATATATTGTTGAGTGTTACCACCCCATCTCAAACTGAAGCATCAACAATTTTGCAGCCTTTACAACAACAAAAAAGGACGAATAAAAATGCTTACGGAAAAAAGGAAAGAAGGTGATCTTTGTTGTTACCATCCGATTTAAGGTGAAATTTTTTCAATCTCCCGTTTTTTTTTTTTTGTCTTGACATTTATAAGAACTTGCAGGATTAAGGGGTCGTGGAAATTACTTACTGCACATAGCATTTTTTGTGTGTTTTGCATAGAAGTAAAATTTGGTGTATTGCCGTGCAGCGATTATGTGTGTTATTAACAAAAGGGATTCGACTCAAGGGCATTAAGATAATATCCTTTTGGTGGTGGTTACTGCAGATAAAGGAATTGCTACAACACATGCGAGAAGTCTTTGCATCGAATGGATTTCGCGTATTCACGGCTAGCATACTTAAGTGCCTCAACATTTGAAGTGTGTTTTAACGTACAGAGTGCAACCTCTTGGATGGATGGATTTTGTTGCTGAATTTAAGGACAAATTAAAATAATGTTGATGAAAAAATTATTCCACATTTTCGTCGTAAGAATATTGTGTTGCATTCCTCGATATGCAATGTACAAAAATTGAAACGACTGTGTAACGCAAATCGTTGAACTCAAAAGAATAGTTTAGAAATCTTCAAAAAATCGCCTAAATAAAAACACACTTGAAAAACTGATATTGTTCCATGGGGTTTTTCTGGAATTCCGCTTTTTAAAATAACATGTTGCTTCCAAGCAGCGCATCGGTTCCTAGGCTTGTTATTTTTACTATTATGAGGTTTTTTAGAGGAGTGTTTCATACAATTTAAGATCTTTTAAAAACAACATCGCAGGGAGAGTGAGGTGTGAATTTACGACTGTTGCTTAACTATATTTTAATAAAGCTTTTCTGAGATTTGGGAAATATTACCTTGAAGTTTATGAATTTGTATCTTAAATTTTTGTCCAAAATTGGTACTTTTATTGAGATTAACAATAATGTAGAACATCATAGTGCCCTTAAATGCACAGTTTTTGAATAACATATTTTCATTATAAAAATATGGCCTTGAGTTTTAAAATTTTGACCTTGAAATGTTCGGCAAGTTTTCTTATTTTATTTATTCCTACAATAATGGGAAAAAAAAATTTCAAAAATATTTAGGGTTTCTGAGATATAAAAAATTTGACCTTGAATTTCTCGATTTTGACCTTGAAATGTTCCGCAAATTTTCTTATCTTATTTTATCCTACAATAATCTGAATTTTGATATTGTGCAAGGTGGCTGAGATAGAAAAGTGGGGTTTGTCCTTGACAACCCCCTTTTTCGCCAGAAGGAGCATTTAGCGGGATATAGGATATATGTAGTCTTGTTTAGAGTACCTTGAAGATTAGTTGTTGTGGAAATGAAAAAAATCGTATGGACCGTTTCTGAGCCCTCATATGAAAAAAAAGATTTTGGCAATAACTTGACCTTGAAAAAACTATAATCACATTCCTATATTTTCCTCTAATATTTTACAAAAAAACTTTCACACAATTCCGTCCAGTAGTCTCCGGAATACCTTTTGTATGGCCACCATAGTACGGCGTACAACATTTTTCCATAGTACGGCGCGGCTTACGGCACACACATTTTTTCTAGACCATTTTTTTGGACTTAGGAGGTGTTTCTGCATCAGCAATTTTTTTTTCCGAAAAAACTCGGAATGCAAATATTTCTATATGCCCGTGGGGTCGTATATAAATTAATAGAGATTTTTTTTTGGTTTTTCATTAAAGATTTTTTAATAAATTTAAACAATAATTAAATACCATACTCTAAAATTTAAGCCACATCGACTTATAAAAGCTTTCCCGCAAATATGTATTTAAAAATAGCTTGTTTAAGCCATTCCAATTAATTACACACAAGCCATTTGTAATTAAGTTCTGTTGTTTACACGAACGAAAATAAACGCCACACACCTTTTGATCCCGAGAGTATATTATGTAACCTTTAGTATTGAATAATAACTTTAAGTATACACCTCCACGGCTTTAAGAAGCATACAATGATGTGCAAATTTGCATATATTTTGTGTTAAGTGAATGCTAACGTACGCTTAAGTATAATACAGTCCTGAGGTCTTTGAGTGAAGTTAATTAAAGTTTCTATCTTTATTTATTTCATTGATGAATATTAAGTGCCTACCTTTGAATTGTTTAAGACTTAACTAATTAGCAAAGTCACTTAAATAGTGTGAAAGGTACATAATGTGTCATATCATGAGACTTGCGAGTACATATAGCATTTTAATTACCGCACAGTGATAATCGCGGTTAAGGTGAATGAATACGCACGTAAAGTGATTTTATGTGGACAAATGCGATTAAGCGAGAAAAACCCCTTTAAATTCAATTTATCTTATGATTTCATGGCATTTTAATTGCATTTTACAACTATTAAGTTGTATGGGTTTTTAAAAAAAAAGGAAATTAAGAGCAGAATAAATTGAATCGCACAAATTCTTTCGACTTTTTATTTAAATTTGTTGAATTCGAAAATTTTTAAACGATTTAAATTATTTTTAAGTCAAACATTTTAACGATTTAAAAGAAATATTTTAAGTTTTATTTTTATTTTATTTCATAAATGATTTGATCTTGTATTCATTTCAATGAATTTATTGCATAAAATTTAAAATATTCATGTACATTTAATTGTAACAGGGGGCACATCCTTAATTCCCCTACATAGGCAATTACCTTACATATACCGCATTGTTTAGTAAGAAAAAAAACCGTCTGCTTAAAAATGAGCAATTTGGAAAAATGTCTTTGTGTTGCGTTTGTTCTTTTGACTACAAAAAAAAGAAGAAGAAAAGGACGAAGGAAAAAGCTTTCACTGCATAAAAACAAAAACCGATACGATTGTTTGCTGGCCGCGTCTTTAAATAAAAACTCAAACAGCTTTTAAGAGTACTTTGGACACTTCACAATTCACATACTAAAAGTACAGGGTGGCGCCAAATATTTTTTAGGTCCATGAAGTTTCTCTACTTTAAACCATTAAATATTTGCTGGAATGAAGTCAGCAACTAAAGTAAATTACAGTAGTATTAATTGTTACAATGAGACACTGTTAATTATTTGAAAACCAAGAATTTCCTTTTAATTATTGAAAAAAAATGAAGATTATAAATAAATAAATTAATTCAATTTAATTTAAAAAAATTAAAAGCCCTTTTTAAAGTTGATTTAAATTTAATAAAAATTATTTTAAGCCAAAAATTAGCAAAGCCAAAAAAGCAAACTATTACCGCATTACTAAACCCACCCTGTGTGCGGCCGCACACAACGCAACGCCAACAAATGCAGGATGGAGATATTCCTCCATTGTTGTGAAGTGGCGCCGAAATTCAAAGCTGGACACAAAGGAAATCGAGTGCCAACTGTACACCAAGCGCCGCCGTCGCTTTGCTTCAATTTCATTCATCTGCGTTTGTTGGTTTGTGCACTTGTACACCGATTTATATATTATATACAACGTCATGTTAAGTATGCGAGGACGAACCTGCACGGACAAGCATTGCACATCGCACAGTTATGTTGGAAAATGTAAAATATTTCAGCGAAGGCAGAAGATAGGACGAATTGATGAAATACACATTAATGTGTGGATGCTGTAAGTGGTGTAAGGTACTTGAATTGCTTTTGGCTTCATGTTATAATGGATTTGTAGAATGTGTAGGTACTTAATGACCCGATCATTTCCATTATTCTTTGTGCGTGTGTGTGTGTTTTAAAACATTTCAAGGATTTCTGAATGTGTATCGTAATTTGGACATGTGGTTATAAGGACTTTATATGTTTTTAAAGTTTTCCTTTTTTTGAATACGCACTTTGTTTAGAAACATTGAGTGTGCAATACTTTTAAAATTGTGTTTTATTCAATTTAAATTTTTTTTTTGAGGTTATGTCACCTTAAAAATATAGAAATCGTATTTTCACTATTTAAGGAAGAGGAATTTGCCTTTAAAACGTTCTACAAAAATGTTCGTATTGTAAAGGACTAAAATTTGTGGGTATAACATTTAAGGATAAGATGACTTAGTATAAAGTTATGCGGTAAATTATATGATTAATTTCAAGGTCAAAAATGCATTTTTTTGAAATAACTTTAAAACCATTTACATTTTTTACAAACAACCAACTACAGTTTAGTTCTGTTACTTAAATTCAAATTAATAATGAACGTATGTGCCTTTATAAAAAACATAAGATATGTATAATATTATTTAAATAAAAACAAAAATGTATGTAACAGTACCGCACCAAATTACACAAATATCCACCCCTTAATCCATTCTGCAGTGGCACACACAACAAAAGACAATACAATGTATACATGAACACCAAAATACACACAATTACTGTACACCGTCATCATTCCCCCTTCCCTTAAATGTGCAACATTCTACAGAGGACTTCAAGAATTTCGCATGCTATATAAGACAAATTCGTTTCGCATAATATTTTCTTATGAAATGAATATTTCGAGTCCCATTTTTTCATTTCCTTGCATCTTAAGTCGCCTTTTGTATACTTTGGGTACTTGAGATTTTTGCGCCAAAATCCCAAAATGAAAGGACTCAACTTAACAGCAGCAAGGATATCATGTCTGGTCGCCTCATCTTCTCATTATCGTCGTATGTCTCGGTGAATATTTTTTTTTTCATTAAGATAAGTGTTGCCGGCACATCTTGCGGAATATGTGACACAATGGAATGTGAACTAATACCGAACCTACCCCCGCATACACCATGATAAAGAGGTGGAAGTTGCAGTCACCTTTTGCGTTTGGACGCCTATACATTCTATTGGTAACAATATGCAGGATTTGCTACAACGCAACGGCAACGGTTCTTCCTTTTCCATTCGTATATTTGCCATACACGCATAACTGTGAAACACCGCATTGTTATTGTTGCAATGTTGTTATAGGGATGGCAGGAGGGGGGGGGGGGAGGGGTGGAGGATGAGGAATTTCTCGTATATTTCACTTCTTGAATTTGCGAATATCCTTTAACAATCATTTATATGTGTTTTTGCTGCATGGGGGGAAAGGGAGAACGGAAGAAAAATGAATGAATGGGAGAATGAGGGAATTGGGTGGCAGTTCCGGTCCGCAATAATCATCCATCTATACGCATCATATACGTCAAGATGTTGTCATGACACTTGTCGGTCGCACATTTCATTAAAGTAGAAGATTTATCGCATTTCTATTGACGACCCGTAACGCAATATGTCAACCGCAATATCGCTTTTACTTTTTTTATATAGTACTCGTACAGGACGATAGTAAATAATAATTTTATATAATATGGATGCTTGACATCATTAAAGCAATTACTCTAATTGATTGGACGACTCGACGCATTACTGCAGTCATATAAAATGACGATGTACGTGTTCATCTTGCATATGCTCGCAGGATAAAGTCACAGAAATGACTTGCAATTGAGGAGTCGTAGCTATTGGATACCGCAATGTAATTCCTTAATATGTATATAGGGATTATCTTTGAAGTAAAGTCGTTGTGTTTGTATTTTAGGATTTCATACTGCCATCAACTTTTGTTGTGATAAAATGGGGGGTGGTAACGCATAGAAACCTTAAAATGTTTCAAGCCAATTTGGGTGATTTTTATTTTATTTCTTTTGTGACACATTAGCCTGGGATTACTGAATTCCCGACGTCATGTCATAATAATTATCGCTACAATCCGGTCCGGGTTGTGGCCTGACACAAAAGTTTGCTCCACAACGGGGTGTTGGATTCCACGGTTCACAAGTGCGATATTGCAAATGCTCTTGCGTCTTGGCCTATATGAGACCAGGACTCTTTTGTCTCATTTTTCTACCCGTAAAGTATCATCATCATTCATTCTGACTAAATGCCTAGCCCATCGGAGTTAAATAAGCTGAATCGTTGTTACAACATCGACGCTGTTAACAGGTCTTTGCTCTAAAGACTCCAATTTTGTCCTTCTCCACATTTGTGGCCGTAACTCCTTCGCAAGATATTTCTTTTAAACGAGGCAATAAAGGAAAGTTCTGTTCTATCCACTTCTCGGAGGCGTATGTGCATAGAACTGGCAGGATCATAATCCTGCAGTAGCTTCAAACATGAACTTAAATCTTAATTTTAAGACTAAAAACAGACGGAGAGACTTTGTTCATTGAAAAAGTGGGATTTTGTTCATTGAAACAAAGTCGCTTGTTAGTTTTTAAGTAAAACATTAAACAGACTATAGCACTTTAATTATGATTAAGTACTTAAATCAGGATATCTTTTCCATTTTGATTACCTTTCATTGTAACCATTTAATATAATTATCTGCATTTATTCTTTAAGAAATAATTTTATGCTTTATTGCATAAAAAATATGAATCATCAAAATGTAAGTCACAAAAAGCGAGTCTAAAATTGTTATTAGTCTGTCTACAGTTTAAAGCTGAAATTTAAATCCTATATCTGTTTTCTCGCATGCAAATTATAATACTTAAGAGCAACAATACTTAAGATGCAAATTTCTAAAACCAAAATGCTGCGACTTTGTAAGTGTGGATGAGTTTCACAGACGACTTATCATATAAGTGGAAGTCGATTAATTTTACACCTGCACGACTTAAGTCACGTCACTTACCGTACAGGCAAACACATAAACGGAGACACAAAATCCCCATTTAAGATTTGACCTTTCCCCACTATTTACAATTAAAACAGTGATAATAAATACATTTATTGAATTTTTAATTTTAGAAAGGAAAAATTTGAGATTTATTTTAAATGTAGTAATAATTATCAATGCATGATGTTTCAACAAGAAATATTTGAGAGTTAAAAACGTGATTAAAAGTGCACAACTTAAATGAAAACCGCAAACCTTGCACATTGTTTGTATTCGAATAATATATAAGTAAACTCATATTCATGCAATGTAAAGATTAAAGCGGCTTTCAAACATATTGTAACAAAACAGCATACACATCTGACGACATTAGGAAAAATAAAAACAAAAACTAATAATCATGTTTTTTATACAGTATAGATGCACTGAATACCACTAGCATAGGTTTGCAGCAACTATTGTGCTGAAGAGCGCTGTCTTAGTTGGTTCGTTGCTGCACCGCAGCAAAACACACGCAAATTGTGCAACGCCAAGTGATTGTGGAATAGTTGTAAAAATATTTAAATTTAATTAAGGGAAAAAAAAGGGATTGATTGACAAGAAAGTGCCGCAGTTTTATTTTTTAATTAATTACATTGTGAGTGAAATTTTATCCTGTGCCCCAAAAAAAAAACTTAAACCCCAACATTTAAAATGGCAAATTGAATTCGATATCGTGTCGAACGCATTTTAATGCTAATTTTAATTATTCCTTATCTAATTAATTTGTGTATTTTATTCAAAGTGACACAATGCGGGCAATTTGAGATGAGAAAATCTCACGCAGTATTCAAGGTCCTCCTAGCCTAGTTTTAACATGTAATTTTATGTTAATTAAATCATTGTTTTAATAAAAACATAATTTTTAATAACTACTTCCATTGCACACTTATTTAATATTTTTAATTGTGCAGTAAATTGTATTTAATTGAGTGTAATAAATAAAATAAATATGAAAAGGGCTTGCAAAAATGCATTAAGTGAAAATTGCCTGCCGTACACGATGAAAAGTCATTGGAAATTGAAAGTTTGTCTATGAATTATGAATTTCTCGCTTTCTAATTCACATGTACGTATAATTGGTATCGAGCGTTGCAATTGCATGCATCTGTAATGCACTTTTGCAGCTGCATCTCAATGTAATAAAGATATCATACCAGTTTTGTGCACTCACTCACATCTAAGATTGCACTGCATTTTTTTGTTGTACATTGTTGCGCAATCCGGATGTGTTTTGCACAATGCACATTGCACATGTACTTTATCAATTCTCTTTTGTGTTGTTATTATTTTCTTTAATTATGAAAAATTCCAATTGTTTTTTTTTTGTTTTTTTTTGTGTATTCTAATTGCATAATGACTTTAGAATTGAAAAGGAACTTTTTGTTTTGCATGTTTCAGCATCTTATTTGAACCTCACAAAATATGGAGAACATTCATGGATTGGGTGAGCGTCCATATCATAAAGCGGACACTGATGTGGCTCCCGTCCTACCGTTTATTGTGATGTTTATGAGAATGGTTGTGCTGACGATTAAGGCTTTAATCTTATGTATTCCCGATGTTTTGATGTGGGTGGTGCGTTTGTTTAAACCCACTAAGCCAAAGGAGATTAAGGGACAAGTGGCGTTGGTAAGTCATTTTTTTATATGCAGTTTAAGTTGTTTTTAAAAATGATTTTTAAATCGAACTTATTTATAATCGGAAGATTTCGATTTAAAATTAATTGATTTAATTGTAATGTCCGTTTAAGTCTGACTTAACTACATAATGAGTATGGCCTTAAAGAAATAAAGCATTAAATTGATATTCAAATTGCAATTCAAGGTGACTGGAGGTGCTAACGGTTTGGGTCAAGCCATCAGTTACCGGCTAGCCAAAGAGGGATGCATTATTGCTGTCTGTGATTTAGATTTAAATAACGGCTTGAAAACGGCTAATGAAATTATTGCAGGAGGCGGAAAAGCTAAAGCCTACAAGGTTAGTGCACTTAAATTTCACAGCCACACCAAATAATTGTTTAATCAAATTAAAATACTTTCACTGCAGGTAAACATCTCAGTATATGAAGAGGTGTGCAAAGTGGTGGACGAAATAAAAAAGGATTTGGGACCAATTGACATTCTTATTAATAATGCTGGCATCCTGCCGGCAATGTCACTGCGTGAGGGCTCACCACAGGACATTAAGGATATTTTGCAAACGAATATATTTGGCAATTTTTGGGTAATTAAAATGACTAATTAATTGCATAGCGAGTGTTGAGTTCGATTCTCATGCTGTTTTCAATTTCAGACAACTAGACTTTGCTACAATGACATGTTAAGCAGGAAGTGTGGTCACATTGTTGGTATTTCATCAATTTTTGGTAATTTTAATAATTAATTAAAGCTTTAAAATAATGTCGTGACTTTAAAATTGAATCTAATTTCATAGGAATTATGGGATCAGGTCGTGCCATTGCTTATTGCACGTCAAAATTCGCTGTGACTGGCTTCATGGACGCGCTTTCGGATGAAGTATGGATGGACCAGGCACAAGATTACATACACACAACAATTGTTCATCCGTTTTTTATTTGCACACGCAAGGAACTTTATGAAAATGTTGTGGCCAGACAGAAGTACCATTGTTTTAATATTAAAATAAAATTTAAAAATACAATATATTTCCTCGATTATTTTCATTACAGAACAATGTTTCAAAATATTCCATTTTTGAGGGCTGAAAAGGTGGCAGAAGCCACAGTCAATGCAATTCTTACCAATAAAGTGTCAGTCACAGTGCCATGGGGATTTATTCTCATCTTCAAAATGTTCTCGTAAGTCAATTAAATTTATTGCGTTCAGTTGAAGATGGCTTTTATGAATGCTGATTTAGTATACCTTTAGGCGTTTTTACAAAAAATGTTTCAACAATCAATCAACTTAGTTTTAAAATGCAGTTCATCCTTTATTTAATTTAAATTTATTTATAATTAATTATTGTCTTCCGTATTTTACAGATCCTTGCCATTAGTCCTGCGTGAAAGATTCCGTGCGGCTGGAAGTTTTGATAACTCAAAAAAATATGTTTGAACGTAGTTTATTCAAACTGTTGCATTAAATGTGACTTCGTCGTTAACGCTTGATTTTTTATATTGTAATTTTTTAATGGTAATATTTTCATTAACTTTTAGATTTTGAGTATTTTTATACAATAATTTGTTTCTATTTTAAAACTGTGTAGTGATATAAAGAATTGAATTGAATTTACTGACATAAACGAATTTATTTGTACACAAAATGTTTTATTTTTTATTGCTGTGGAATTTCGAAACTTATTTTAAATAACAAAAACAACAATGTTGTAATTTAAGAACTTTAAAAATTACCATCCCTCATAACATATTTTGTATTTTAGAAACAACATTCCAAATTGAAAGGTGATTAAATCTAGAAATAAACGAGCGTGTACAAAATTCTATTTAAAACAAGAAATTACTTGAGACCACCGAGAACGTACTTTTGGTGGGAACTCCAATACAAAAATTGAAAAATGTTGTTAAATATATATGCGTGGTAAAAAAAACTAATTTAAAATATGTTTTGTACAAGAAAATAAATGCATCCAACTTTTTACAATTTTCTATTGCATGAATATTTTGAAATGAAGGACACAAATAAAATTCGCTACAAAAAGGGTGCAATTAATGTACGCAGAGTTGAGTATTGTAGATAATTAAAGGAAGATCAAATTATGCACGTGCTGTATAATAAATCAAAATACCTTTTTTTATAAGCGCACCGATGAGCGGAACATAAAGCGATCCTTATTACTGACCTAACCGCCTTTTTAAATATGCATCGATGCGCTATGAATCTCAAATACTACTAGTATGAAGTTAAACCCTTTTTATAAAGTGCACTTACCTGCGTCCGCTGCAGTTTATTATTTAATTGATTTAATAAAAAGACCAATTTTTGTAAGAAATACATGCAATTTGAAATCATCTGCATTACGAATTGTTTTTTTTTTATTAACGCATTTCACGTGCAATAAAATTTGTGAATGGAGACGTTGCAGTTTGCATGCAAATTACTAAAAAAAAAGTATTCTCTTTTCGTTCATAAATGCAATATTTTTTTAGGAAACTGCTGATTGTAAGAATGACAAAAAAAGGATTTTAATATCACAAATTGAGGGTTAAAAATTGGTTGTAAAATTTTAAGAAAACAAGTTTATCAGTTTTTATAATTTTTTTTCCAATTTTCAATAAAGCAAAACTATTATTGTCGTCTCAATGCTTTCTTATAACAATTTGCCGATTTTGCCATCCTTTCTTGTGATCCTTATTTAAATTATTTTAAGCTATTATTTATTTCATTTCTACAAAGTCTTCGAATAAGTTTTCTTATAATTAAAATGCGAAATTATTAGGGACATTTTTGAAATGTGTTTGATTTATAACGGAACAAAAAAAATAAAATGAAAGAAAGTGTACACAATCAATTAAAAAAATTAGCTTGAATTTAATTATTTCTTTAACATCAATGTATTCTTCTGTATTATTACCTTGTTAGGAAAAAAAAAACAAATGCAATACGGTGTAATTACGTTATAAATTGTACCATCGAATTAAATCATTAACACACTATTATACTTCTTTATAACATGTTATTACAGGGATAATATGTTGTTATATATCGCATTTGAAAACTGGAAATTCAATTGCAAATTGCTTACTTATAAGTAAAATGCCAAACAACTACTAACTAAATTGTTTCCATAATAAGAAGTTGATTTAAAACGAAACACAATTGCAATCATTTTTTGAAAATTAAAAATTGCTTTTAAATTTAATTGCAATTTGTATGATATTGTTTTTGTATTTAAAGTTTGAAACTGTTACACTTAAATTAAGTTAAGTTATCCTTGATTAAGATTTGAGATGAGTAAGTGAAAAAATTTTATAAATAATATTTCAATGAAATCAAATGCTGCATCAACGAAGTGATGGATCTTCAAAGATTGACTTAAAAAATCCACGCAGTGATAGTTGATATTGTTTATTAAAAGCACTCAACCTTTTTTGACATTGAGTGATTTAAAAAAAAAAGATTCCTGCATGATTTCTATTCAAAATGAATTTTTTTGGCTTAAAACGAGATTTGAAATGAAAATGAGGCTCAAAAATCAAAACAATTCAACGACTTTAAAATCTAAACACAAAATATACAAATAAGGCCAAAAGTTAATCTCAGTTAATTGATGGTTTCTAAATAAGTATTATATTGTACTTATTTTATTATACTTATGTTAATCCATTAAATAATTTCAGCCCCAAGAGGCTTATCATCCGACTCCTATAAAACGTGTATTTGAGAATGAAAAGTCTCAGATTTGTTTTATTTTACTTATTTAAATAACAAATAAAAACATCGCATGACATGATTGATAGACTTTTGATTACATTCGTGACATTGCTGTGTATAACTAATTAGTCATAACATACATAAAACAGAGTAAATTATAAATAAGAAAATAAAACATGAATATAACGATTTATGCACTACGAAATAGGAAAATGTAAGAAAATGGAATTAGAAAAATGCTGAAAACAACTGAAAGTAAATAAAACACGTCGTATACAGTTAATATTGACATAATAGACTTAACTCCATAACATGAACAACTTATTTTAACCCTGAACGCATCAAAAAATACTAAATAAATTGCAGCAACTATTATATTAGAAAAACAAATATTTTACAATTATCCCAGTTTAATGTAGCATCTATTATAAATTCAATCATTGTGCAAAAATGTAATGTTAATTCTAATTCAAAAGTTATTGTGTAATGAAAAAAATGGAAATGAGTTTAATGAATGATTAAGCAATTAAAATTATAAATTTTCCAGACAAATAAAATGCAATTTTAATGCACAAAACTTAACATAATATAAAAAATTAGAATTAATTCAATTTATTCATCAAAAATTGGCATATTTTAAAGAAAAGTTGACGTAATAATTAGTGCTATCCCACAAATACTACATCCAGCTAATCAATGCATGCAATGCACTTTTTGCTGCCACACAATTTTGCTGCCATACACATTGCTAAGTGCTAAACCGGGTCAACAACATTTCACCATAATAACCCACCTAACTATAATCAAGCATAATATTATGTGGCAACCACAATATGCGAATCACTTGCAGTTACTAATTTTGGATAATTGCAATTTTAAATGCAACAAAATGCAGCAAAAAAAAAACAAAAGAAGCAAAATTAAAAATGCAAAACACAAAATTTGCCACATTCAAATTAATTTGAAGTGACACCTTTTAATGCGACGTGTGTTGCGTGTGGTGTGCGCCTGTGCAACGATCTTGACTTATAAATGCACACGCCTTGCATTTCTTCTATCTATTGGTGCAATGTGCATATGACTGCAACGCGATTTGGGTAATTAGTCGATGCACTGATGCAACTTAACTGAGCCCAAATATAAACAAAATATTTAACAGCTTACACAACATCGCATCGCGTTCTATAAATTCTATTTCGAGATTACCCCCAGCGAAGAGTATAATGCTGGATGCTCATATTGCACATCTGTTGCTGCATTTATTTATGAAGGTGCACTGGATGTTCGGTAATGGTAACGTGCGTGTATAATATTTGTATGCAATTGAAATGAATTGAAAAAGGGGGTGAAAGGTCATTGAATTTAAATTCATTGTTCATTTGTTTTATTTTAATTATTGTGCAAAAGATTATGCATTAAAATGCATTTTAAAATTATTTGCTGTAATAAAAGTAACGAAATTGAAATGGAAATAAGTCGTGCATTCTTAGGAGGCTTAAGATCAATCAACATTTACTTAAATATAAATTTAAAATCGAACCAATTTTAAATATGTTTTTCTAAAATTCCAATTAATTTTATATGGAGTTCATGTGTGCGTTTAACTTTGCAATTTATTAACAACACACAATGGCATTGCAATGAAGTAGTGACAGTATAATTTCATTCTTATTTTGCAATTAGAAATTAGAATTGAGGCTTAAGACTTAAGTCATCGCGGCTAATTGTTATTAAATTTCCTGCTAGAAGAGTGAAAGAATTTTCAATAAAATGCCACGTTATTGTTTACTTTTTATGGACGTGAAGTTTAATTTACGAGTGCCACATAATTTCAAATAATGCAAAAATATTTGCGTATTCATAAAAATTCAATTATATAATGTATTGACAATCAATTCCTCTCATAAATAATTATTGACAATTAAATGTTCATCAACAAATTTCATCCAATGCATAATTTTTTACAATTATCATTGTTTACTCGTTTATTTTCCATTCTAATGGAGAGCGAGAGTAAAATAAATGTGTTGCATATTAATTGCAACAATCATTGCGGGAAAAATAGACGGAATTTTCGTTTTAATCCATGCGTTTAATAAATGGCATTTAAAGACAGCCGAGTCAGTGATATTAATTAATTAAGTTGTAAATCAACAAATGACTCGAATATTCTTACTTTGTAGTGTATTTGTTTTTTTGCAACTTATTTTGCAAAAAAATTCGAGTTAAACACTTAAGATGTTCAAAGTTTATACGATAAAAAAAAAAACGGAAGTGGATGCGAAGTTCAGCATTACTTCAATGACACAATGTGTGAAGTTCAACATTTTTTATTTACATTTTTAAATAAGTTTTAATTTCATTGATTAACTATCAAAATTAAATTAAAAACAAACTTTTCAAACCACCCCACAATGCAGGCACTTCACATGATGGAAAAGTGCATTTACAGGTGCGAATCTGCTGCAAATCACAACTGAACATGTTGTGTTCAAGGTGTTCTCACCATATTGCTAGATAGTAGACACCATGATAATTCAAATTACACACATTAGTTGTGTCAAAGAATTACATTTCACACAATTAATCCCACTCACTAGATGTCTGTGTAAACAAGAATTTAATTATTCTAATGCGTATACAATGTAAAGAACTTTTATATGATTAGAAATTCACAAAAATACCATCCACAGCAGTCAGCAGTTCTACAATAAAAAAAACAATTAACACCAGAGAATTTTATTGCAGCTGCATTGCTTCCTCATCCCAAAAACAAATTTACAATAAAAAAAAAAAAAATGAAATTGATTTGAGTGTAATGTCAAGGATGGAATAAATTGTCCAGTTAAGTTGCACCCCTAAAAATTGGCACTACTGCCAACAAATCTGGGTAGCATACATCCAACAAGAGAATCGATAAAATTTACCAATGACCCCAATTCAAGATTGTGTTGCTGTGCATCTAAAAGCTGCTGACTGGCAAATGAGATTTCATTCATCAACGTGCACTTGCATTATACTGCATATCCAGCTGTGAAGCAGCAGTGTAGTAAAACAGTGTTCGAACTGCAGTGAAGTTAACTCGCGTCTAAGCCTATCATTTTTTTTATGAGCATTTTTTTTGCTTTGCATGCACGAGATTTAAGTTTGGAGAACGCATAGGTTTTGTAATCAGATTGCAATTTCAATTTATATATGCCAAAAATTAAGGTCATTTTAAACAAAATTAAAGCAGGGTCAAAGGATTTTGAATTAAATTTCGCTTAAATCGGTAGAGATATAAAAATAAAGAGATTACGTCATCACATAACCGCTACGACACACGGGCATACGCCACCGCACGTTCATTTGCATTTTTTGGACCATTTTTTTGGATTCAGGGGTCTCCAAAACATGTTTCCGCATCACAAACTCTTTACCGAAAAGTCGGATTTGCAGAAATATTGGGGAAATTAAAAAAGCTGGCCACAATCTAGCTTGGCGCCGAGTCACATTATTTAACTATCTTCTTATGTATATAATAAATGATTTTTATTTTACAAATATTTTTAAAGTTTTTAACAGAGAGACCAAAAAAAAAGAGGTTTAATTTCACATTCCACTTTAAAAACATGCTTTTTCTTGGGAGTCGCAACGTGCTAGTATTAAAATATAAATTATGATAGTAATATAGTATTAAAAAAAAATTAATTTTAACACCCACTGATGCCAGTAAAAAAAATTAGTAGGCAATAGGTGTTTTTCACAACTTAAAAATGGCTTTAATAATTTTGATAAAATTTTTGAAAAAAATTAAAATTTATCGATTATTTTAGTAATTGTAATTCAAAATGCTGTCCAAAAATAAATGCGAATGCAAATTCAAATTGTGTTTTTAAACAATTCGTCTTTTAATTAATATTTTTCGTTTTTGGAATAAACTTTAATTTCCTTGACGGAATGTGCAACTTTGCTAAATATTCCATGCCCAAATTAATTTCTTTTCAAGGTCAAATTGTTGAACTTTCTGGTTTATGTCTCATTTAAAATTTTGAATACAAAGTATTAAGTCGCTTCCCCTGGCATGTAACTGTTGCTCGTGTACATACCATTTTATTTCGTAAAATCTGCCTACCGAGGTCAACACATTTATTATAAATTAGAGTGCATTCTTGATAGTGCTTCCACTTGCTCGTATGTAACTCGTATGTGATAATCGTAAAATTGTTAATAAAAAAGAACTAAAAAAAAGGAAGTAAAAAAAAAAACACAAAAACAATAAACAAAATTTTGATTGTGTTGTGATAGTATAACAATAATATTCTCCACATTAGACATATTGATCTCGTCAACAGCGGTTTAAATTATTAAGCGTTTAAATTATTTAAAAAAAAAAGAAGCGTGTCGTGGACTTTAATCACGCTTTGTTTTTAAACCAAATTGTGCTGCAGATGCATAAGAAAATGCATCAAGGTGTTGAACCAAAGCGACCACCAAATATATTAAATGATAATACAAAGTGTGTTGTGTCCGAGTTGACACCGACTGCATTTGGTGACCTCAGTTTGTTCTACAGTGTGCTGAAAAGTGTGTTAACCGTGCTGGTGTTGAGTGTGCCCATTCTGTTGGAGTCATTGTATCGATTGTTTGTGTCGCCGCCCAGCAAATCCATCAAAAATCAAGTGGTGGTGGTGACTGGTGCTGGGCATGGAATTGGTCGTGCCATTGCATTGCGGTTGGCACGTGAGGAGTGCAAAATTGCAGTCGTTGACATATCAATGGTGACGGCGCAGCAAACGGCGAATGACCTTCATAAGATGAATGCAGAGGCAAAGGCTTTTCATGTAATTTTCATGTTTGAATTGTTTGTTGTTTTTATTTTTTTTTTCCAATTTTGAATTTTGTAATGAGCCCAATTATTTCGTGGACATGCGTGTTTCGTTGTCGAATGGAGCTTGTTTACTTAATGTAGCAATTACTAATTAGTAACGAGATGAGTTGAGATGATTAGAGAACTTGTTTGAATTATAACGAAACGTTTGTGTTTTGTTTTCAGTAATTGGGCTGTGAGATTGAAATGGTTATAAGAAAGAGTGTTTCCATTTCATTAATGTTCATTTTATGCCACAATTATTGTACTCAATTTGTAATGATTATGGAAAATAAATGTCGATAAGATTTAACACACGAGTACTTTAAAGTTTAAGAAACAAATTACATCGCTAGCAAGCAAGCAAGCAAGCAATTTCTTTTGACCTTGAAATTGTTATCTTGATTTGTTTAAATTTCCTAAAGAATATAAATCAAAACTCAATAATTAAATTAAACTTTTCTTCTTACAATATTTAACAAAACAAATTAATGTACTTTAAAAACAGGCAGACGTTGGAAACTTTGAAGCGGTTGCAAAAATGCTAAAAGACGTCGAATCTGAGTTCGGACCAATCGACATTATGATCAACAACGCTGGGTTGCTTCCAAAATTTTCATTATGTGATGGATCAGTCGAGGAAATTGACCGCATGATGACAGTCAATGTGTCCTCCCATTTTTATGTAATTGAATAGTTGTTTAGATTTATGCTTAAAACATCCTTTTTGATAATACATTTTAAAAATCCAGACAGTGCGATGCTTGTTGGACGGAATGATTGAACGCAAACGTGGCCACATTGTCGCCATTTCATCCGGAGCAGGTATTTTAATTATGAGAAAACTATTAAAAAGATTCAAGCTAAATATTGACATTTAAGCGTACCACGCATTCCCCGGCATGGCGGTGTACAGCGCAACAAAAGCGGCTGTCGCCGGCTTCATGGCATCCATCACGGAAGAGTTGCGTCACAAGGGTTACAGTGACTATGTCAAATTGACCACAGTGTATCCGTATTTTGTGCAGACGCGTGACGATGTCGTTGTGGATAAAAAGGTGATACGATTTCCACCGGTGCAACCGGCTAATGTGGCGGACGCCGCCATTGTGGCAATGTTGCGCAATCACATGCATGTGTCGGTGCCGAATCACAATCGAGTGCTGAGTAAATTTTACAACCTGCTGCCGCAGGGAATTCAGTCGCTGTTTCGTGATCTTGTTTTTGATGAGGGACGCATTTGTGAAGCGGTCAAAGAGTGTCTTAACATGTAATGTGTGCAAAAGAGGATTGCGTGTGAGAAGCAAAATGCACGCACCACGGATAATATTGGATTTAAGGAGAGGGGGAGGATTGTCATATTTCCGTAATGCGTGCATTTTGATTTATTTATAGGGTTGGTTGTGTGTTCAAATAAAGTATTTGGCTTGATTGATGTGTGCCAAGTATTGAGGGTTGTAATATGAATGATCAATTATTTTTAGTGCAATAAAATTAGTTAAATTGTGATGAAAAAAAGAAAATCAAAATACTTGTGATTTGTGTTTTATTTTGGAGATTAAGAAAATCGCATATTAACTATACAATTTAAAGAAGAATTAGTACATAATTTACAAGAGGGTAGTTGTATAGATTTAAAGATTGAAAAGTAATCCTTGTCAAAAGAACAAAATATTTTAAATACCTTTGTAGGTAGGTACTTTTAATAATAAAAAATAATTTCTTAATGTAATATTATGTCACAAGACTGGCACCGTAAAGCATCCTCTTCACTTTGTTATTCCCGCATAAGAAATACGTCGTTAATTCCAGATCTATCGCGCATTTTTACTTTGCTTATAACAATTTTGATTCACATTTCGCCGTATTTCCTTCATCTCCTTGTCACAAAACCTGCATTTAAAATTAAAATTTAATTTTACGACTTAATTTTATATCTTCATTCACAAAAGCCTCAACAAGATTAAATAATAGGTACCGAGAAAATCTGCGGGAAAAAGTCACATTATACGAGAATGCCAACAAAAAGAATAGAAAGGGGGATGAATATAATTTGGAAATTGAGTCTGCATCGTTTATACATTTTTGGCATTCGATTTGTCATGCTTTTTAATGGCAGGATGAATCCGCACCAGTAGGGGGTTGTGTTTTTCTTTCTTTCCTTTTTTTGTGCCACCACATTCAACATGAAAACGGTGGGGGTGGGGGGTTGCCGCCCTGGCCTGCATGTAAGTAAATCCATAAAGCTGATGCCTGGCCACTTCGAGGACTACCACTTCTCAAATCTTACTTATTCGTCGCCACCTTCCTTACAACACCCACCCCTTTTTATTTTTGTTATTTTTTATGCAACGCTTCAGTGATTAATCGCTTCCCTTAATACAAATAACATTTCTGTGAACCATAAATTAAATGACAGCACTGATTACGGTCTATGGAATTCATTTGACTGCGTGGCAAGGATAATATGCGGGTGGATGTAATCCTGTAGTTGCGAGCGTGTGTATGCAGCGGAGGCTTGTTCCACTGTACAAGTATAGTGTTTAACATTTTGTGGTGGTGTGTGTGTGTGTGTATATTTGCAAGATTAATTCGAAATGTGTTTGTTGAGCGTCTTTTACTGACAATTATTATTCACAACCTATTAATATATTACCATCACATCATTTATAATTGTCGCCTGCCCCCTCTTTTTTGTTTATTTGAAAGAAGTGTGTACATAAAAATGTAATATTGAGGGCCATGTGAGTGTTGGTGTGCATTGTGGAAAGGGGTTTTCCTCGTTTTCTTCTTAATTTTTACGGAAATAAGGAGAATGTCTGAAGTACTTTGACCTAATGATTTCTGGTAGATGTTTTTCAGTGTTCTTCTTCTTTTAACGACAGTATCAAAGTATAACAACATTTCATTCTTTTTGTAATCTTCGTTTGAATTTTGAAAATATTCTGAAATTGAATTAAGCTTTTAAAAGCGCAGCTAAGTCAAATAAAAAAAAGCGTTTTAACTTAAAGCCCCCTTGAATATCGGCCTTAAGTTAAAGCGGCCTAAATGAGCTGCTGCAACCCTAACAATTTTTAAAGTCGGCTTAATAAAATCTGGACCTCCTTTATAATAAAACCAATTTCTTTTAAATAAATTAAAATTAATAAAAGAGAAATTCAATCCAATTTTTTAAAGCATTTAAATTCTTTGCATTAATAAAAAGGAAACAATTGAAAAACAATTTCTATTTCTCAATTTAAAAAGCAATGTTTCCCGCATCAATAAAAAAGATTGCAGCATCCGCGTTTGATTAACTTGCACCTTTCGCGGTCAAGGCCTAAACACGTGCGAAATTAAACAGTCTACATACTTCGTGGGTCGTACATAAATTAAAAAGTATACAATAAATTATTACTTTGTCTGAGTAAACAAACATTACATCACACAAATTGTGTTTGGCAATTATTATTTACATTGCGTATGTTGGATGGAATTAATTGAGAAATTTAATCAATTACAGACGGCACGTAAGCAGGAGTTCTTATAACATAGCTTACGTTTGTTTGTAATTAATCATTTTGATTAAAAGTCTTAATTGGGTAAGAAGAGTTAATGGCGGCACAGAAAACTAATTTTATTGCCACCTTGATTTTAACGAAAAGCCACGCCAATTTGATTTAAGATTAAGTATTATTAAAGCGACATTAAATACCAATATTGTGACAAATTTTTGTATAGCGAATACTGATTGTATTCTCTACATTATCAATAATATTGTCAATATTTATTTAAATTATGAATAATATAGGAAATAATCTACAATAATATTAAATCAATATTTTTATACGGCAGCTTTATATTGTAGTTTACAGTAACGGCCAAATAATAAATTATTTTGGGAACGATATATTAAATAAAACGTTGTTTTTTTGATTCAACGTAATTCGCTCTTTACAAAAAAAAAAAAAACGTTAAAAAACTGTTAAAAAAATAAAAACATAAATGCGATTAACAAATAAAAGTTTTTTAAATTAAATAAATAAAAAATTATAAATATTTACCAACCTAACTGAAATTGCTGAAAAGGAAAAAACACTGCAAATATTATTCAAAATGTATTTACTCATGACAAGGATTTAACAACAATTACGCGAAAAAGGACACTAAAAAAATATGCGTTTTATGTGCATATAAGACGATCGTAAAAATTCATCCCAAAGCATTACAATTATATATTTAACGGTACATACTACCTTCATATGACCTTATTTGTATTGAGGCACGATGCAATCATAAAAAAAAAAAATAAGGATTCAGTACACTGCTTCTCGGGCATAATGTGGAATGCGATTAAATTGTTATACTATTTGAGGGCTAATGATATTTGAGGCGCATTGTATACAATAAGGAGTGCGCTCAATGATTTGGCGAAAAAAAATGTATTAAACGAACAGGATAATAAGGGAGGAATATAAAGAAATCAAATGGCATAATGGGATGTACGCGCACATAGTTGTGTAGGGAAAAAGGGAGCACATCTTGCTATAGTATAAGAAAACCATCTAATTTTATATGTACATTGCGCATATACAGGAGCAGGATTTAATTGAACTGTGCGGCATTAAGATATTGGGGAGATTACCTCCAGAATATCCTGCGAAATTTTATTTTATTCCTTCTTTTATTTATTTGTTTAAAATTTGATGCCTTAATACCCTGTGGCAGTTTATGGGACACAAATTTAAAAAGGCAATATTAATGTGATTCCTTTATTGTATCCCTAATCTGTAAAATAAAATAAAGAATAATGTAAGGGACTGAATTGTTGCAAAAAATCGCAAATAAAAATACCCGCATATTTGCTGTACAGAAAACATGTGAAATGAAAGTCCGTTTTTCAGTATAAGTAAAAAGGAATGCGGGAAAAACCCAAAAGGACTTCGCAAAATAAAGATAGTCGTTTCAAGTATGAAATGCAGCAACATTATGCACTTGTTTCATGGAATCGCTAATAATATTTAAAATGCACAGCAATTTCCTTTGTACAAGTCGTGTACGTACACTACTTTGGAAATAACGGCACATTTTATTACCTTCCTCATTTTATTCATTTCAGGATGAATATTGCCCAAGTAACTATAAACTTGCAGTATCCTGGCGCACGTTTCTTTGTGTTTTGTGCAATGCAGCGTACAAGCGTTGGCGTTGGAGTTACATGTAGTCGTATTGATATGAATGTGTATCAGTTTTATAGTTTGCAATCTGCGTTAAGTTTGCACTTCTTGCTGTAGTATACAGAGTACGTAAAATATAAATGTATAAAGGACTTACACGTACAAGGATTGGGGGGGGGGGGGGCGGTGGTATACATAAAGTAGTTTTGTGCAATACGATTAAGTACATTTGAATACAGTGATCCCTCGCTTTGCGAGAACCTAACTTTATGTCTCTTATTTATTTGGAATCTGCTAAGAATACATTTACATTTTAAATAGAGTGAGTTGTCCTTTTCCGAATGCGCAATTTTTAATACTTTCACTTAATTACAGTTATTTGTTAAATTAAATGTTGTTTCTTTATTCTCAAGAACAAAATGATTCGGTTTCCAAATTTTCTTACAAGAAGAATTTTATTTTTCATTTTTTTAATTGATTTTAAATGTTTTAACGTTAGGTTTTGCACTTTAGAATCATTAGTTTTAGTGTTGGGTGGTTGGTTGGTAGAAGTAGCGACTCCCGCGATCCAGTACGGTACTCCGATTAGTGCTTTGGCGCCGTTTTATTACCACGTGACCAGTAGGCTTTTTTTATCAAGTTTTTTAGATCCAGTTATTAGGCATTAGTTTACTGACAGTTCATTTAACTAATTGCTTTAATTTTCTTCCTAAATCAAGACAGCTCTTTTTTTAACAAGGTACCACTGTGTGGAAATATAATGATGGCATGTTGGTCGTTAAATTAATAGCCAGAACAAGTGTGTTGTTTAAGTCTGGGTGGAGTGGTAGAGGTGCCTGTGAATAGTTGTAACCGCTTTAAAGTCAGAGGTCCAACTCATTCCATTGCGCGCACACAAAATTTTCAAAACGAATATCAGTTACAACGCAATGTTGTGGAGATGTGCATTCGAGTGCTATTTCAACATATATTCGAGCAATTGTAATATAATTATTCGCCACTGTAGTACCTATACAACGGTCGTTAAGTCATATATGTCTTATGCATATAACTGCCATCCATTCAATTTTAACTATCGCCCATATTTAATAGTTTTAATGGGGCTATTTTATTATGGAAACTATCATTGCCATATTTTATGTGTTGTGCAGTGCTGCATTTCTAAAAATAAATTTCTTAATTGAATAGATTTAATATACATGGAAAGCTGCAGTTTTACTGCGCTCGCGGTCCAGACGTGCAATGACATCTGTGGCAATGCTGTTGCGTTGTTGCAATAAAATTTGCGGTATTTAATAACCCGTTTTTGATTAAGAAATGTCACTTAAAAATTTACTGGATGTGGCTTTATTTATTGTATTCAATTTTATAGAAAGCAACTTAATTGAATTTTTTTTTTTATTGACAACTTTTCAAATTTCAAGGTCAAGTTATTTTTTTTAACCTTAAAGACAATAAGGCCACTTAAGTTTTTAAAAATTTTGCTATAGTCTTTTGTTGAACCATCATATTAAACAATTCCAAGTTATTTTCGTCACCATTACATTATAAATTATTCATTTTCCTTTATTATTTCAAGGTCAAGTTGTTATTAACTTTATCAAGTTAAATTTCATGCAAGTAGCTCAATTCTTGAACTGGAAAGCAGGGAAGGATGTCCTGAAGGCGTCCCAAATCCTTTTCATATAATTTTTGTTAATTAAAAGGACGAAAGAGAAACTTTCATAAAATGATATTTTAATTTTCATAAGAATTTTAGGTAATTTCTTATTTTTACTAGTTTATTTAAAATTTCCTTCCTTAATAGTAATATATTGTTATTAAATCAACACAAAGTAAGGACTAGAATTTATAAATTAATTAAAATCATAAAAATTAAATTTTTAAGTCCTTGTAAAAAATTTAACAATATAATTTGCAACAATCTTTGAAAATTTGCAACGAATTTTAGCCGTTAAAAAATAGATAGACTGTCCTGCAGTTGCCATTGTGCAAACCCCTCCCCCTCCTGCATCGTTCCACACATTCACCCACATAACAACTCCAAACTCCTATTTCCCCCGAATTGCTTTATCTGTGCAAATACTCGTATAAAGGACGAAATTAATGGCCGCACTGCAAAATTTTCTTTACCAATTTATAATGGCGCAAATAAAACTCAAGTTTAATTTCTGTTTTATTAGCAAATTTTTACGATAAATTATACGCTACTTGGATATTGGATGACAACTGACTGGAACGCGCACAATCTCACTGCACATATCCTTGCGATGTGCGGTTAAGCTATATCGCTTCTAAGTGCGGATCAATGTGCCCCTATCGCAGTCGTATATATTCGAATTTTATTTCTGATTTGTTTGTTAACTTTTTTTATTTGTGCAGTGTGTTTTCTATTTTTATTTTTTTATGGCGCATCAATGCCTTTCAAACATTCTCATTTAAACTCCCCATATTGTCGCACGACACACACAGATATGGTGAGTCGTATAAATGCATGCGTTTACTTTTTATAGTGCACAACTGGATGTAATCAAAAATCATAAATACACGGGGTGTACTTAAATGTTGCTTTAAACATAATATAAGACGATTCCATGGCATTTATATTGGCCATTGTTAGGATTTTTTGGTTGTTTAGTATTTACCGTTTCTCGCCAATATGTGTGTGTGTGTGTGTGCTTTCTAATTTTAACGCCCTGGAAGATTGGGAGCGATGCATGCTGGTTAATCTTCTTTATCGAGAATTTATCAGCAATTCATTTTTCTCAATAAAAAATGTTCATAAAAATATTCATCAATATTATTGACAAACAAGGATTGCCATTAAATGTGGCATTTATTTGCCGACACAATCAATTTTATAAAAGTCAGCTTATTTACAGAAATAAAAAAGTATTTTTCCATAAATCAAAAAAATATTTAAGTCGTTGAATGTTTTTATGATGAAGCAATTTTTTTTTTTATAAATAAATAATTCACTAAAAAGAATTATTGTATAGTTGGGGACGAATAAAAACTACATCGCAGAGCGAGTTGTGAATTTATTTACGACCATTGCTGAACAACTAAAAATAGTTTTTCTGTGATATGGAAAACGTAACCTTGAAATTTTTTAACTTTGACCTTGGATTTCTGACAAAAGATTGACAAATTGGTGCTTCTATTGAGATTAGCAATTATGTAGAACACCATCAATCAACATCCCTAAAACAAACAACTTTTAAATTGTTTTCATTATGAAAATATGACCTTCGATTTAAAAATTATGACCTTGAAATGTTCAGCAAGTTTTTTAATCTAATTAATTCTTAGAATCGAGCTCAGTTCTTAGAATAATGTGAAAAAACACATTGTCAAGTTTGGCAACGCTTTAAAGTTCAATGATTTTGAGAGAAATTACTAGACTAGCAGTTAACTGAAACTCGCAGCACAAGAAATTCTGCTACTAAAACAAATAAAACAATTCAACTCATTCAAAATGAGTGGATGCCCTTCTAGTTCTGTGGATTCATGGCTGCCTGGTGGAATGTTGGCAGAAATAATTAATTATTTAAAAAAAATAATTATTCAGAATTTTATTTTCAACAACAAGAGATCAAATTTATGATGATTTTCAGAGCAATTTAAATACTTTCGCATAGAAAGCGCATTTTATGAAATATGGCAAAAATGTGTTAACAGGAAATGAAGGTTATCAATTAAAAATTAGGAAAATAACGGAATTTTTTTTATTTCATAGCAATTAAGAATTTTAGGACAGCAAACTTGCTTAATTTATGAGACAATAAGCCCGTATTAAAAACAAAATATTTTCTGGGTTTGCCTGGGTTTTTCTGAAATTACCATAAATAAATATGTTCTTTTAAATACTCTCTAGTGGAAAAAACATTTAATTTTTAAAATTATTTTATTAAGTTCATCATAATTATAAAGTTACAAAATATATTGTACAAAAAAGACATTGGTAAGGACTATATATTAAAGCTTTTAATGCTTTTGATATATTTTTAAAAATGTATAGAATGTCCTTAATATGAAAATGTTTCAGCCATGCCAAACTAACAAATATTTAGATTTTTAATAATGTTAAAACAAAGTGGACAGAAATTGATTTTGGGAGGAGAAAGCACTTGAATCAATTTGTAATAAAATATTAAAAAATCGTCTCCGAATGGATGAAATAAATGTTCATTAAGTCGTGTTATTATGTTTCAGTCTACTGTCACTATTAATTTATTGAATAGGATTAGTAGTAATGTGCAGAACATCGCAATACTCTAGAACAAACATTAGAAAATATTTGCACATTTTAACTAGATCACTTTTTCGTACTCAATGATGTATTTCTGCATCATCAACTTTTAGGTTTTGTTTCATATTATTCCAGTCATACACACAAAACTGTTACATATGACTTTCTCTGCCACCCCATTATGCATTTATTTCTTTTATCATCAAAAATATTTATTTCACGGAAGCAGCTTGCCAAATAAAATGAATGCCTAAATGAAAAATACCGTATTTACAGCAGAGAAGGAAAGCAAAGGGACACATCGCTGCAAAATGTCTGACTCCTTCCAATTCTCAATAGCACACTCGTACATATGTAACACACCATAAACATGTTATTGCTCTGACATGTGTTCCCGGATGTACGCAATATTGTGCAGCGCTACACATTTATTAAATAACACGTTATATTTAGGACATCCATTGTGTCCTCGATACAAAAAGGATGTAAAACATTTACAAAAAAAATAAAAATATTTCCAAGAAAATAATTTAAAAAAAATGTTTTTAAACCAAGAATTGTTTTACAAAACCACTTCTTATTTTAATTTACTCATTTATGGTTCCAATAATATTGTCACAAATATAATCTGGCTATCATTAAATTGCTACAGGCGTACACATTATATTATTGAATCAAACAAATTAGACAAATGTACGCTTCGCCAACACAAACACAATTTAATGATGGCATCCATTAAAAAGGAAATGGCATACACCTACGCATATTGCATCACAGCATGGATGGGGGGGGGGAGGGAGGAGGGGGTGGTGTAAAACATCATCAAAAACGACATAATCCATCTGAACACATAAAACCAGGATGCAAATGAAATGAGACTTTGCGGCGCATCACAGGAGGTTTATTTATCATTCCACGCACCCCTAAACCATGGCCACCATCCCCCCACCCATCCCCGCCTATAAATTCGCAAAAGCCAGTCCAAATTGCAAATTGTGCGCGACATCAAGCGCCTGGACGATTATACATTAATACTGCACTGACACACACCACACAACACTGTGCATTTTATAAGGGATGTGTCGCATTTGTCTTTGCATGCATTCCGTTTTTGCGTCTGGCAAGTACATTTAATGGTTGGCGATAAAAAATTATAACAACAACATAAACAACCAGGAGCAAATAAAATAAATACTATACCCCCCACCCAAAAAACGAAGTTGTAAACTAACTGGATAGGCAGAAAGGGTTGTACTCAGTCGGAAAAACACGCACTTTGACAAATACACAACAACATCCGGTACATAAAGCTATTTTGAGTAATAAAATCGTCCACACAAATATAATATCTTATGCAACTAAGCCCATACTAGTAATGATTATTAATCATTATAACAATGTTTGTGTGTGTGTTTGTTCTTAAATTGACATTTAAGAAATAAAGCCCGCTGGCACGCTTTCGGCTTGAGGCCGTTTTTGCAGGGACGAAAGGGCTGGGCTGAATTATGCGCGTTTTGTGAAATGCTTTATTGCTGGACTCCGCTGCAGCAACATTTGATTGTCAAACTCATTAAAAATGTGATGGGTCTTGAAATGCCATCAGGGTTACCCACCACCTCCCTCCTCATCAGTGAATCATTTTGTATATACACACACGCGGAAATGATCCTTTAGGTATGCCTCCTGCCGCACAGAAGGACACAATTTTATTAATATTTCAACCAACTGAGTGGTCGTATAATTTTAATTGCTGTGCACGACTTGAAGAAGTGTTCATCGCAATTTAATAGTGTTGACTTTATATACAATGTCGTACTTTTAAATGAGGAGAGGTAGTATAGGACAAATAAATTACAAAAATAATTGATGGGGTTTTTAAACCTTTTTTTTTTTTGTTGCGATTATTTATGAATGCAGAGAATTAAAAAAATTAAAACAATAATATAAATTCTATAACACGAGTATTTTTTATTGCAAAGCGCTTTTTACTGTTTTTTTTTTTCCAGCATAATTATTTTGTATTTCTAGGATGAGTCACTCTGGCAATAATCAGACGAAATGCCGTTTTCTTTTGTAACAAAATATTCTGTTTTTAAATTTTAAATTCAAGTCATACTTTTTTGCATTTGAGATTGTTAGTGACTAAACCCTTCCTCACAGTGAGACAGTTTTTTTCCACTGCAAACTTTTCCTCATCATCTAAGATTCCACTACTAGTTTGAATTAAATTAAGTAGCTATTTCTTTATAAGGCAGCTTCCTCACATCCTTTATATTCAAATTTCTGTGTCCCAGAGAAGTTAGTCTCGCTTCTTGAAGACGTCTTCTTGAAGTTTCAATTTCTTGAGAAGCACTCCCAGTGGTCTGTGCCCTGTAGTTAAGCAGGCCAACCATTTTAATCTTGTAAAAAAAAGGAAAAAAGTACATCGCAGGGAGAGCGAGGTTTGAATTTATATACGACTGTTGCTTAACTACATTTTAATAAAGCTTTTCGGAGATATGAAAAATGTGACCTTGAAATTTCTGAATTTTGACCTTGATTTTTGTCAAAAATTGGTACTTTTATTGAGATTATCAATAATGTAAAACATCATAGTACCCTAAAACATACATATAATATATATGAATTACATATTTTCATTATAAAAATATGACCTTGAGTTTTCAAAATTTGACCTTGAAATGTTCTGCAAGTTTTCTTATTTTAATTATTCCTACAATGATGTGAAAAAAAAATTTCAAAAATAATAAAGGTTTCTGAGATAAAAAAATTGGACCTTGAATTTTTCGATTTTGACCTTGAAATGTTCTGAAAATTTTCTTATCTCATTTTATCCTACAATAATGTGAAAGAATTTTTTTGACATTATGCAAGGTGGCTGAGATAGAAAAGTGGGGTTTGTACTTGTCAACCCCCTTTTTCGCCAGAAGGAGCATCTAGCGGGATATAGGATATATGCAGTTTTGTTTAAGATAATTTTTCTATAGTACGGACGTACTTTTGCACATTTTTTTTAAGACCACTTTTTTGAACTCAGGGGGTGTCAAAACGAGTTTCTGCATCATCAAAGTTTTTTCATTACAAATATTTACACTGTGTCCTCTCACCCATCGATTAACCTTCGCACATTCTTTGAGTATGACGACACATTGGTGTAGAAGAAATATGCATTACCTTTAAAACATCCCTCAACGCCAATGCATTCCCTTAAAATGTTGCTTCAACATTATTGTGAAACATTTTCATATAAAAGGCAACTTAATTACACACTTACATCCGTGCTGCACAATCATAAATAATAACGATGTGAAAAACTAATCGCTCACAGTGTGACAAAAAATGCAATAACACATTCAATATGTGGCCGCGCGTTAAAACAATAAATGCACACAAAAACACACAAAATAAATAAATAAATATTATTACATAATATGACGAGTCCCGTATTTGCAATGAAATCGCGCCCTCACTCGCGCCCCCTTTTGTTGTGTCATCCGCACATAGAAAAACACTTATTATTTGCCTCCCGGCGAACACGGATGCGCCACCCTCCTCCTCGCTTATACATATTGTGAAAGCGTCATTTACAAGTTGAATACTATATTTTTTGCTGCATCCCTCTCATAATATGTTGCAGGATGGTGTGGTTGATTGCAACCACACCGTCGCACAATGCGATGACTGCAATAATAACTTTGACACAGACAAACATTAATTTTTATGAACATTATCGCAAATTATTGCGTGTTATAATATAATATATAGTTTGACGTATTCGGTTGAGACAATACGCGAAAATCCTACATCATCGCTCACACACAACCACGTCCTGCAATACTAATTTTGTGTCGTCGATGGATTAAGTTGTAATAATTTAATGACACATTATTGCGCTTGATAATGTATAGTATTGGAATTGAAGCAGCCCACAAACATTCAGGAGGGATGAAAATGGTGTTGGTGGAAAATGTGGGTGGTTGGCCTTTGTGTGCGTTAAAATAATATATTGCTGCATTTATAGTTAGTCGTTGGGAAAAGCTAATTTATATGAAATTTAACGACTGCCTGCTGACATTTAGATATCGAGGATATTATGTGTGTGTTGTGCAAGTACATCGGTTTATGATTTAGCTTTTATTGGTTGAATGTTTATGGAGCTGCATGAATGGTGTGGATGTTGTTGTTTGTTTTGTTTTTTTTAAATTTTGGAACGGGGTAGGAAGATAAAGGATATTTTGAATATCGTTACACGTATTTAGGAATTAGCTTCATTAAGTAAGTGATTCGATTAATTGAGAGGCCGTAGTGCAAGTCGGAAGATACTGCTGTACATTAAGACCCTGTCAGTTCCCTGCGCATACGCTTACAAAGAGTGGACGCGGAATATGACAAAACTTTTCATTATTGCCACGTTTGAAAGAAAAATACTGCGGAGGATTTAAGGATTTTACAAAACAGAGCAACAATGTTAATAGCTCAATTGACTCCGATCGGCTGGGCATTTAGTCAAAATGAATGACGATGGATGACCCGTAGAAAACAATGTTAGAATTGTAGAGACGAGAGAAAATGTGCCACCTCGGCACAGATGCGAGGAATGCGAAGGCCCCAACAGCACTTGGAATGCCAAACTGATAGACCCAGAACTACGTCACCTTTGATCGGTCTGGAGCAAACTTTTGTGTCAGGCCAAGACTAAATGTTTATTTTGTTGTTTATTAAACAAGAAAAATCTTAGGAAACAAAAGGTTCATTTAATTGAGCCAATATCCGGTTAAGTAAACATCCGTTTAAGAAATGCGTCTGGTTAATTGGAAGTCTACATAATTTAAGTTTAAAATGACACCCCCATTTAAAATACACTTCCCCCCTTTTTCTCCACTCATCATAAGTCAAAATTAGTTGATATTAAAATTTGAGGAAGCTGTACAACAACTCCCACATGCCTATAGAATGAAATGATGTGTCCCGAATTGCCAATAAAATATTTGCACACAAAATGCAGCACCACAACTATATACACGCATCCCTTGAACAGCAATAACAATTTAATTTTACTACCCTTTGTCTATCTATTGACATGCATGCGTCGAAATTAGTTTGAACAAGTGTTTGAATCATGAGTGGACGCATAAAATGCAATAATTGTGTGGATGTGGTACAGTATTTAAAGTACACAGCAACCATACTCCATTTACTCGGAAATTGTGTAGATGCCTGCAATTAAACGAACCTCAATAATCCGTAACTCCGGTGTCAAGGTGGGTTGGTGGGTGTTGCAGGTAATGAAGGATATTTACATTACAAATAAAATTAAAAAAACAATCTTTTGAATCCAAAATATTGACCTTTAAATATGACGCTCGATTTTAGCTGAAATTCAAACCACCTAGGTCAGATGTTTCAAGGTTAAGTTATTGCCAAAAACTTGTTTCTAAATAAATGTGCATTTAAAAAAATGTCTTTACTTCTGGCAAAAAAAAAGAATCAACGAAGATTTACGATCTCACAATCCCTACACAATATTTAAAACATTCTTTCACATTAATAACCTTTGATATCGTACAAAAAATTGCAGAACATTTCAAGGTCACATTTTTTATATTTCACAAAACTTTATTAAATTGAAGTTTCACTGCAGTTGTACATAAATTCATATCCTGCGATGTATTTCTTTTCATATTGTGTCGAATTTTTAAGAAAAATGACCTTGAAAATATAATATTTTGACCTTAAAATATTTAGCAAAGTAAATTGATTTTAGGGCACTTTAATAACGTGGAATTATTATTTTTTAAATAGTCAAGGTTGCTTCATTATACGAAATTTGACCTTTAAATTTTAGTGAAAAATTATTGATGTGTAATTTTGTTTTTTAATGCATTGACAATATTTCCTGGAAAATCTTTGGATGAATTAATGAAAAAATAGAATTTGGGTTATTTCAGAACGGTTCTTAAAATGTCACCAGATTCAAAAATGGAAAGGTTTTGAAAGTACACTTATTATTAAACTATAAAAAGTGAAATGCAAATTTGATCTCGAGGTTTGAAACCGAAATTCAGTCGTAAAATGCACAACATATTTATGTAGGTCAGCAATGAGATCGCCGTGCATATTGCATAGCCCACTATGCAGGTATAGCAATGGCAAAAATGCAGTTTTTTAACTTTTAGATAATGTAGAAAACACTTTTCAATCACGGTGCGCGCGTGTAAGTGTTGTAAAAACCTACACGCTTAAAAGCAATATGGATTATTGTACTAAACGCTGTAAAATTGGCTTAAAATTAAAGAGAAACCTCTACAATGTGTACGTGAACGTGCACCGTATGGATGTAAGTCAAACAAAATGAACAGAAAAAAACATTAACGTGTAGTAGAAGAAAATTTCACTTTCACAAGTACCTAATGACAAAGCTTGTTTCATTACGCGTGCTGAGTCTCGTTTCATTGTTCAAAGTGTTCAATCCGGTCTTTAATGCGTACCAAGCTGGTTGCCGCAGTTGGTATTCGTATAAACAACATTAACAAACGTAAGCTCGCGCGACTTATATTGGCGACTTGTATAGTTGGACCGCCACAACAACTTCGCTGAAATAGACACTCTAAAAATATCTCAATTCTCGATGCAGTGAGACGAGACCGCCGCCACAATTCCCACTTCAACAATTTGTTGTATGCAGTGCGCTGGAACCAGTCCCCAGTCTGACCATAATATCGCGATCATTTTCTCGCACAACACACAGTGGAGGGTACTACAAATAATGCAGGCATTAATAATTCCCAATGATTATCAATGCGGCATAATGTACGGTAAAATGTGAGTTAACCATACATATGGTTAACAAATAATTGAGACCATACCACTCGTAATTGAAATCCATACAGACCCCAACCACGCAGCTTCCACAATCCACATACTTGTACAATGCACAAACAAAATTTTTATTAATAATAATTATTGTTGTTTGCTTTGTGCACATTGCTCGAATATCCAGTTGCGACTTGCTGCTGGGATTTTGTTGTGGCCACACAACTAGTGCAACAGCTGAGCCGGTTCGTGTGTTTTTCATTTTATATATTGCTGGTTGCTCTTTTGAAATTGTGCGTGCACTTTAAAACACGGTTGTCCGTGTATTATAGTTTCGACCAACCTTTCATTTTGTGCAGAGAGTTGTGATATGTTGACGTCACGTGGTGGAGCTGCACACGCAAATAAGCTTGGAACCTAGGTGGATTGACAAAATGCTACATTACAACCTATCTCAGTAAAAAATTCTAAAAAAAAAAAGGTATTAGTCCAAAAGTGCGGAGCTGGATAAACTATAAACAAACATAAACACAGTTGTGTGTGCGGTACATTGTGAGTGAGAGTGATTTAGCAAGTGGATAGGTCAGGCATTAATTGGTTGTGTATTATGCTGATGAAAAGCAATTTGTGTCAGTTGATGGTGTGCTTATTTCGGAAACAATACATGGTACAGTTAAATTAAAATTATTTCGCAACACAATAAAAGCCAAAACAATTGGGTAATGTGATTTTAAAATAGAATTAAAACAAAAACAAATAGCAGCAACAAATTTAACTATTTAAATATTTAAAAAAATTTTTAAAATGTATTAAATATACAAAAAAAGTGTTTTAACGTCTTGCTCTTTTAAGTGACCTTCCCACTCGCCCGATATTTAAGTTCATCACCACGATTTAACGCACACAAACGTGTGCTCAAGTCGTAACAGTTTCATTGACCAAAAAAAAAAAAAAAAATGGTAAACGCTTAAAAGCAACAACAACAACGACAACAGAACCTCGTAACTGCTCACGTATATAGTTAAGCTTAACATATAAGCGAGTGAGCTTTGAGGTTAACTACAACATTAAAAAAACACAACAACTGTATGGAGAGAAGGACATTCAGATTTGGTCGATCACTCATCAGAACAACAACAATCAAAAACACACTTAACACAGTAGCTAATGTGGTTCAGTGAATATCAGACCCCGGACATTATGTAACGGGCATTGTAGGTGGTGAATCATTGCAGTGCAAATGGTATTGTGAAATAACGGAATTAAGTTTAAATTTAAACATTTTTACAGCCGGTTTAAATGGTGAAGTGACTTAAAGTGACTTAAAATTAGTGCAAAATAAGTGAAAATAATTTTTTGACATTAATTCGTGTGTGACGATTTGTTTAGATTAGAATAATTAGGACCTTAAGTGGAAATCACACGTTCTTGTCATAATTAAAATAAAATAGATTAAATACATTGCCTGATCTGTTTGTGATGAAAATCCAGTTTTATAAACGTAATTCCCTGGGGTCCTAACCACCTAAAATCGCTCATTAAACAAAAAATTCAAAAAACCCGTTTTAAATAAAAGTGCTGATTCATATTGAGTATCAAAAAAAGACAAATCTATTTAAATAAAGTGACTGAAAATTCTACAATAAAACAGCTTCAATTATGACCGTACAAAATTTAACATCATCAATGGAATTCGTACATTAATTTAAATATTTTAAGTAATTAAGTAAAGTTGAAGTGGCAATCAAAATAGGCACAATTATAAACATCTGTACAATTATATTTGCAAAAAATCATGGAAACACTTTGGCGCTTTCGCATTATTTTGTTTGTGGCCTTTGCCATATTGGTGTTCAGTGATGTGCTGGATTTTGGTAATGTGAAAGGAGATGCAGCGGGGGCGGCCAGTCGAAGTCCTGGATTGATACGGGATTCACAGCCACAATTAAATATTGATGAAGGTACAAAATTGTGCATTATATGATTGAAATTATAGACATAGTTTTAAGTCATTTAAAAATTTGTTTAATGTCTTTTGAAATTAATTAAATGTTTCTAATGTTATGACTTAAAGGGTCTCAAATGTAGTCAATTAATGACTCACTTAAAAATGTTATATTAAACATTAATGTTGGGGTCTTAAACCAAATTGAATCCCAACAGGTTTACTTAATTTGCCCAAAAATTGTGTTAAGTACTTGGGGTCTTAAATTTAATTATTGTTTTTTTTTTGAAACAAATGTTTAGGGTCTTAAAAGCGATACAACTTTCCAAACAATAAGCGCATTGCATTTTTAAGGTTCTATTAATGCATTAAAAATAAATAAAAAAACGCGCGACTTTTGATAAAATATCTAAATGACACTATCACGGCCTAACGGCCGGCCTCGCAAATCCTCATGCCCATCCATCGTCTTGTATATAATAAAAAAAATATAAAAAGATTGACCTTGAGGAGTTCACAGAATTGATAGTGTTGCGATGATGCGACGCAGGCCGTAATCTTCCATTCGCACATGCGCGATCCAAAGCATATAACATCATCGTTTATGTTAATTGTTTTAGTTAATATCGTTGCCACTTTTTATTTGTGGTTTGGTTTATTTTTAATTTGCATGATTGTGTGCGTTGTGGCTTTTTTATTTTTATTTAACCGCCTATAAATTTGTTGTATCATCCTCGACACTAGGATTTTGATTGTACACTTAAGCTTTGGCCTTTACTTTGGATGGAGCTATCAAAGTTTTACATATTTGTATAATTTTGTGGCCATATTTAATTAAATTGGAAACAATAATTGCAACCGTCACCTTTGTGGGACTTTTGTGGTTTTTCAATGTTAAATTGTGTTGGCATTTTAATGTGATTGCTAATCGCTTTATTTAAATGTTTCATTATCATTGACGCTTTTAATTCAATTTGTGAGATTTTATTTTATGTGGAACAGAGTTCATTGCAAGAATTAGTTCATCGGGGCTTAAAGTTCAATTTAGAGTTAAATTATCATGGTTTTTTAAAAATAGTTTTAGTCTTAATTACAACGCATTCTACAATAACGATTGCAGTTGCATTTTTTATTAAATCACCTGAAAACCTGCAAGATTAATTGTGCCTACTGTCCACCTGTAATCAAATAAACCAGTTAATTAACTTCCACTCAAATTTCCCAATTTACTTGATCATGTTCTGCAGCTTGTGCTCTTTCGGTAGATGCATTTTTCATGTTATATTATGAAGTAAGTAACTAGCCACACGTTTTTTTTAAATTAAATCAAAGTGGCTGCAATATTCGCAATTAAAATGTTTTGGATTATGTAAATTTAACTGTTAACTCTTATGTTTGTTAGCACTTGGCACATACCAACCGATCATTGCGTAATTGAGCAAATATTGTTGTGTGAAGTGCTTTTTATTTGTACTGTCGTTTTCATTTCACTTGTAAGCAAGCTTCATTTTTTTGAGGCTTGATCTTTAAAGTAATGAACCGGTCGTTTTGGGTTGTCATTGCTTGTTTTTAATATAACTTTATTAACAAATAAAATATTTTAATTAACATGTGACTTCAGCCAAACAATTATTAAGTTTAGGGAAATTAAGAATAAATAATTACAAAGAACAATGTGTTCCTAATGAAATGATTATTCAACATTTTCAGAAGCGTCCTTCAACGAAATTCAATCCGACGTTTTGGAGGAAACCCGCAAAAATCCTAAAATTACCAAAAAGTCATCACCAAAATTGCAGCTCACCGAAGAGATGAGAGAAGCATGTCTACCAAAGATGTTGTGCGAGATGGCATCACGACCCACATATTCATTGAACGACAAAGAAAAGGGTCTTCTAGATCTAATAAAGTAAGCCACCACAATTTGGATTGCATTTTAATTAGTGCACCAAATTTAATTGTGAAAAGAGAAATTAGGCAAAAATTGTGCGTGTTAACACATTTACAGCCACACTGTACAGTTATGTGCGCGGTTAGCTCGCATAACATCGTACAGCAATGTTATGATTTATGTTGATAAAATCGGTAAAGTTTAAACTTTAAGCACAGCGCGCCAAGCGTGCGCAGAATATGGAAAAAAGTTAATACACCAAAAGAGAAATGCCTGAAGTTTTACTTTCACTGAGCATGTATAATACGTTTATTGTAAATTGATTTAGTAAAGCCGGGGAGGCGACGAACGCATTCGTCTTGTATACGTGCCGTTGATCGCGAAAATTGCGCTTCATTCTCCATTTCTCTTTAAGTTATACGACGCTGTTTCATAATCGTCTTTAAATAAATTGTGAATTATAAAAAATGAATTTTTTTTTTTGATATGAAATTGAATTCAGTAAAGTTAAAAGAGAAAAAAAATTAGTAATCATTTCGGTTTTATTTAAAACAAATATTGCACAACAATAATTTCCATGTTATGCAATTTGATGCATTATTAAATTGCAATTATGATTGTTTTGAATATTTCATTAATGCATTTAAATTCCTTCCAGATCAACAACATTATCACTGGCTTTGCACATGGCACCAACACGCTGGCATTTCGCCACACACATGGGGCAGTTGTTGAGATATTCAGGCGATGCCCTCAGTGGACCAATGGGATGTTCTCAGTTGTGGCCACAATGTCCGTTAAGTTCACAAAAGCTTACTAAATTAAGTAATCGTGTTGTTTTAAAGTGAAACAATATTTAAAATCGACAAAAAATGCAAATAGTGAATGACTCAAACGTTGTTTTGTATAAATAAAATGTATTCCTTTCAATAATTAAAATATTATGCGACTTGTTAGAAAAATATTGTTAGTTTTTATAAAAATTAATTAAATTAAATAACAGAAATGTTAGTTTATAGTTTTATTGTTAATATTTTGATCTATGGCTGTTTAATGTCTTTAACGAACTTAAATGATTGTTCATTGTAAGCATTTAAAGTAAAATTTAGTTAATAGAAAATGGAGCACATTGTAAAATTAAAGTGCCATTTGCGAAGACAGAAGTCGTGTTTATTTTAACAAGAAAAAAAATGTCAAAAAGTTTTTTATGTTTAATTTATTTTTAATTATAATATTGTAAATTAACTAAACAAAATTTTTTATTACTTGTAATATAATCAAATTGTAAAGAATATTAAAGTTTTTAAGTATTTCATGTGCAAATTAAATTTTAAACTAAATATTAATGTTGGGAGTACTTCCTGCGAAATTAACGATTAAAAAACACCGCTGCTTTAGTAGATATTCTTCTTAACAAAATTTAAAAAAAAAAATTTGACTTTAAAATCAAATTTTTTGATCTTAAAATATTTGTCACAGTTTTTTTTTCTTTTCCATAATATTCAAAATTATGGATTTGCAAGACATTGGACCTTGAAATTGAATTATTTTGACCGTGAAGAATTTTACTTAATATAGTCGCCAAATTTTAACAAAAATTTAAAAACAAATTCGTCTTTTAAAATATTTTCCAATCGAATTTTAAAACCTCAATTAAAATTGTAATAATCATTATTGTTCTTTACAAACATTTAAGTGATTTTTTACATTACCGGATCATGAATGACGAGACTGGTTGGTCTCTTTTTTTTTTTTATTTGTTTAAAAAATACTTTGGCACTGATTTATTTTAAATTTTACATCATTTTTTGATGTAATTTTTAATAAATAAATTTGATAAGTTTAGGACCTCACAATTTCAAAAATTCGATGGCAATTGGTCTAATTTTTTTAAGGTGTCATAACAATGTCCAAAGGATACATTGTGCAGCTTAGACACGTTAAAAAAAATTAGCCGAGGCTTTAAAAAAAAGTTTTTAAATAATTTTTTTGAAATAAAATAATAAATTCAACCTTGAAGATTGAATTAAGATTAACCAATTTTGTTTCTGAACTAGAGCAAATTTGAGATAAATTTAAATTGAGAAATGCACTTAGTAATTAATACACTTTGACCTTGAAACTACATTTAACATCTAATTGGATGAAACACTGGATTAAGACCTTGAAATTTAAACCAAAAAATTTAATTTAAAAAAATAAATGTAATTTGGTTTTGATATATCTAAAAATAACAATTAAATGTACATCACGATTTATTTACTTAAGTCGAAACTAAGACTGTTTTAGAAAATACCTTTAAGTCGAATTAATCCCTAACTTTTTCCCTCAATGTTGGTGGAACTTGTAGTGGCCTGTAGCAGCTTCCGTTTCAGTAATCCTTAGCACCTTCTTGAAAAATTGAAATAAGACGCTTATTTTTGATTCACCTAAAACTTAACACTCTTTTAATTTCAATACACAAACGCAGCTTTATTGTACAGTGGAGGTCTCAACCACACCACCTGTTCACGATCAAATAAACTTAAAACGCCTGCAGCAAAGCTCGACACAAACATTCAACGCGGTGTGCCAACCAACATTTTGTGCGTTGTATTTTTCGCAATTTTCCGCACAGTTAACTAAGTGAACGATCACAATTACCACAGCGAGTGTATGAAATATTCATGTCAAGGACGTCATTATGTATAATATCCATATATTATGAAAATGCAACAAATAAATCAATATTGCAACAAAGTGCAACATATTTTTACAATAATTTGCAACTAGTCTTTAATATTGTAAATTACCGCATTTCCACGTACACGGTTTTAATCTTAAACGTGCAATTGAGTTAAGTCTACTATACATCAGTTCGCAAGTGCAACTTGGTTTAGCACTTGGCAATGGAGTGGGTAATTTTGCAGCACTTAAGAAACATACTTGTATAGTTTAAGCTGTTTTAAATTTATTACGATCCGGCATTGTGAAGCGATGCATTTATCTAATTGCAATTTTGTTTTGAAAAACAAACATCCTTTAAAGAGATAATAGTGGTCGTACGTCCGTGGCTCAACCCTCAGGAACTACAGACTTGCAGATTTTCATGAAATATTTAATTAAATTTAAAGGAAATCAATTGTTTTCAAAATAATTTTAAAATACTAATTTGGTTTGTAATTCTCACATTTTGATTTTATATCTTATCCTTCTTCTAGAATTATGAATAAGTTATTTCGCATTATTGTAGTGCTGTAAGATTTGAAATCAGTTTCCAAACATTTCAAAGTCAAAATGTAAACTTTTCAAGGTCAGAAACGGATTTTTCAGAAAATTTAATAAAATTATTTTTTTTTTTGGATATAAATTAATAGAGATAGCAATAATTTTAACGGATTAACATTTTAATATTGAAATATGTTTTCTTAAAAAATCAACCAAAATTCTTGCGCCTTTTAAAATATGAACAAAAACCGAATAATATATTAATAATAAATTTCTCTAAATTAAAAATTAAATTATTCCGCACAAAATGTCTCAAAAATGAATACAATTAATGTGTGAAATGTGTTTAATCGATTGATTGGAATTTATAATATATCAACGCGTCTCCAAAACCAGTTGCTTGTCTCATACGCGCATTTATGTCCGTTATATTGCATAAATCTTACACTTTCAATTCGCATCGGCGACACACGCCCGATTGCCACACACACTTTTCCCCCATTGCATAATAATTTCAATATATTGAACGCGCTGTGTTGTTGATTGTGGATGGATGGATGATATTATGCATTGGACACGCAATGTGCGCAAACGTGCACAGCTTGTTTATGTAGTATTTGATCCAGTGCACCGTAAATGGCGTCACAATGACAGTTGTTGGGGAAAGAAATTCCCCGGAAGTTGTTGTCGCTCGTGTAATATTAATTGTTCCATATTTAATGATGGATAAGGTGTCGCTGCAAAGCTGATCATTGCTTGTCTTTAAGAGTGGGGTTGTATTGTTACACTGTTTAGAATTGGGCATTCTGCTCCTGATTGATTTCCCCTTGAATGTGGGAAGGGGAAGTGCAATAGAATAATTAAACGGAAACATTTTTGTTGCAGCTGGGGAATGATTTCATTAAAAAATCCCGAATGATCATTGACCATGCTCGTTTGATCTTCATCACAATAAAAATCGAACGTGAACAAAATACGTTAATATTGTAGCAAGAGCTCACATGGATTCGATGATTTTCTGTGTGTTTTTTTTATTTTTTTATTTTGTGCTTCCTACATTTTGTTTGATTTCCGCGATTTTTACTACTTTCACTGGTTGCGGCCGGGCGGAATCGAATGCGATGTCGAAATAAAGTGTACCATAGTAAGGGTAATGCGTATAGCGCGACATATGTACACAATGTGCATTGCTACTTCGCGGGTATACAGCGAAAAGTGTTGCCCCTCTTGATGCGGTGCTGTGTGGTGGTTCCACCATTATCAAAATCGTTCCAGTGTGTCCATGGTGCGGCAATGAGTAGCAGCAGTTTTAAGTTCAGTTTTGCCATTGTCAGTTGATTGTGTTTTAAGAAGTTTAATTTTTTATTGTTTTTTCAAATAAAATAAAAAATAATTTAAAAGTATCAGTGTTTAATGTTTCATTTTCGTATTTGTAAGGAATGTCCTTTTTAGTTTAAAAATTAAGTGACACATTTAAATAAGCCAGTCAAAAAAAAAAAAAAAACAAAACAACTTGAAGTTTGTGAAATTAAATAAATTAAAAAGTCCTTTAATTATTCAATAACAAACAACACCAAAAAGGAACCAAAATGCATTTAAGTAAAATCTGCATAGCCCTCTCAGCGGCCACTCTTTTTTGCCTGGCCACAATTGGAATGCCACCCACAGCAGTAATTGCACAGGAGCCCACATTTGAGCTGCCAGTGCAACTAGTAGGTTTTCCAGTCATTGTGTTAGCGGTTCGTGCGACAAATTTTGTTAAGAAATTGGCGTATTCCTTGAGTCCTCGTGAGTAAAAAATTTATAAACTTAATTTAATATTGCATCTTGTTACTTAATTACAATATTAAACCAATGAAACAGCGATAAGAAACAGAATAGATGAAAAATGTATGGGTCTGAATTTGAATTGCTGCTCCAATAACTAAAAACGCGTATAATTTAAATGATGCTGCACTAATGTGTGAAGAGGTCTTAATTTATAACCTACAAAATGTAACACAAATAGCTATAAATGACGATGCATTGTTTCTTAACTGTTTTAGTAAATCTTATACGACTCAGTTTTTTTGTTTCTTGGACCTCATAATATATTTTATGCTCTATTAAGTTGTTATTGTAAATAAGTCATTTTCGTAAATGAGTATATTTATTTACGTATTTCTCACATCCTGATGATTATTCTAATGTCATTTTTGAGATTTTCATTGGTCTCAATTCTTTACACATAGTACTTTAAGGTATGCAATATGCTTTCGCAAGAATTGAGGTCCCAACATTTTTTTTCCACAACTGTACAAATTTGAATTAAAGTCAATTAAAGGGGGACCTTCAAATACTTCTGCAATTAAAATTTGTTCACATATTGCGACACATCGCCACTTACTTCAGTCTTAAAATATTGAAGCATCTCAAATGTTTTCCCGCACATCCAATACCTGCACACTCATTGCGGCATGTTGTAATAACAAAACAAAACAACACCGAAAACCACACACATGCAGTCCCAAAAAGTGCAAAAAGCTTTCACTTTTTTTTTTCTTTTTTTTAATTGGAATTTCCTCACCGCTATTTTTCATAATCGCAAACACAAATGCGCGCTTCACAATAAATTATAATAAAAGACTATATTTTGATTCGTACAATTTGTTACATTTTTTTTCCACTTTTTTTTTTGGGGGAAACAGATTATGTCGTCTTAAAGAAAGTCTTGCCATTTATTGTTTAATTTATGTTATGCACACTTTCTTCACTTAACAAAAAACGATTCAGAATAAAATATACGCTACTAACAATTAACCACAAGCTCAGGCCCCAATGTGATAATCTCATAAAGACTGTAAAATGTTCATGTGTTTTTTTTGTTTTAAATTGTAAAAGCTCATTAAAGCGTTTAATGATCTATTTAAATGTTCATTTTTGTGTACATTGTGGATGTCTGTTTTTAATTTTCTTTAATACTTTTTTAAAGTATTTCATTTCGAAATTTGGTTGAAGTTTATTGTGCGGGACAATTAACCTCATTTGAATGAGGCAGCTCATTTTATTTGAGCGTTTTCTTTAACCAGAGTTAAAAGCTTTTCTTTGTTTTCTTTTAACTAAACAGTTACTTTATTGTGTTTTTTTTTATTATCCGGTCATTTCATGGGTCAAGGTCACTTAGACATAAAAAATAACATGCCGCTTCAAAAATTATATTAGATTTTCCCACTATAATTTAAATATAAAATGTTTAACTAACTTAATATTAAATGTTTATTTAAAACAAGTAGAATATTTTTAATATCACGATTATTATTAAAAATATAGGAATTGCAGATTAAACATTGTCATTGCTCTTAAAAAATATTGATAATATTATGTATTGCAAAATAATGCCAATATTAACAAAAAAAGAAAGATAGCTTAATTAATTAAATTCATATTCCAATTACAAACTTTTGTAAAGCACATAATAAATATTTAACTACAAAATACATGATAATAATTAATTTATTTTTGTTGTTGCCAGAAACCTACGCCCAACGAACGCGTCGTTCAGTCGACAGCGAGTACTCCTACACAGCCATGGACCTCAACATGGCTGAACGAAGAATCGTCAAAGAGTTGGGATCGAAGGCATGCGTCCTCGAGGAGCCCTGCATTGAAAACGCAATGAGGCCGGCTAAATTTGGTGCCCAACCCAATTGGGAGGATATTCTAAGGTACAACCGATTGATGAATCTTAAAATAATTGAACTAACGCATCACAAAATTAATCACATGTATTTTTAATTCCACAAACAGTAACTACAAAGTGCAATCAACTGGCATGAAGCAGTGGTATTTGTTGTCAGTGTTCTTGGGCGATGTCATCCGGAATCCAATGTTCTGCACGCAGCTGGCAAAACGATTGGAGTGTGGACGCAAAGTTAAAGATTTTGCGTATTAACATTGATTTAATTAAATAAGGATTATAGTTATTTTTTAGTTACCAAAATGAATTGTTAGTAATTGTATTAAGACGTGTCAAAGTATTGAGATGTTGCTGTATTTAAATAAAATGTAATGTTTTTTATTGATTTAATTTGAATTAATATTTTTTGTGTTGTTTTAAAAAGTGGGAATATTTCAATTCGCCTTTCCCGTAAAATGTTTTTGGAAAATAATAACTCTAAAACGTTACTGAATTTCATTAAGAACTTACAAAAAATATTAAAAATTGTTTTAACGCATTAAACTTCCGAACAAATTACAAGCTAATAAAATCAAAAATGCATTTTACAATAACACGGTTGCAAAGAGTCCACATTCCAACTTAAATCCGGTTTCATGAAAACAATTTTATTTCATTTGTGAATTTCACAATTTGCTTAATAATCTTCGAGGTGAACTACTTTTAAGAGAACCACTGCAAGCGGGTTGCACAATGTCTTCGACCGAAAACAGCAATCTAATGCATTTATGTGCATTATTAATATAAACGCCGAGGCAGACCAATTAATGCTGTTCTCATATATAGTTCGTTGAGATCCCTGGAATCAAATCCACTCGACAATTTTGGTCAGCTTAATTTAAGACTTTTCAGTCCGTTCTTGCTGATTTTTAAGAGTTTAAAGGGCCTCTAAAGGTCTATCGTCTTCAATGTTTTAAATAATTGTATTTCATAAAAAGTATAAAAAGTCCTTTTTCTAGAGCATTTCCTGTTTTTATTAGGCAAAACATTTTGATTATTTATAAGATTTTTCTTCATTTAAAATTTGAGTCGAAAAGAAAATGTTGTGCTGACTGCTTCTAACTAAAACACTGTGTTTTCTTAGTGAAAATATTTCTTTCAATCGCCTGTTAATAGGCAAATACATAAGATGCTTTCACATGAAACTTAAATTAACATCAAAGGCTTAAATTTAAAACATCTAGGAGTAATATGTTTTATGAAGTAGATTAAAATGTTTTTTATATTCAAGTCCATTTTGTTTCAGATTAATAGCTTCATTGATAAAGGATTTTCTTTAATTACTTGAAGGGCATAAGTCATAACCCACCCTTTGATTTAAGTTAAACACTTAGCAACTTAAATCCATTTTATTCAAATTAAAAACAAATTATAATAAAAAATTAAAAATACAAGAAAAAAATTTAAATTTCTGAATGCACATTTTAAGGACGAAGCGATAATTAAAAATGAGTTGTGGCAATAAATAATTATACTAAATTACAGTGGTTTATTAAATTTACCGTATAAAAAAACAAAGACCCCACTTAACTTGATTTAATTGCCACATTAAATTGATGAATTCAAAAATATTAATGATGAAATTACCCCCGAAAAAGAAACATTGTCAGTGAGGGAAAAATGTTTCCAATCACGTCATTATACAACGGTCAAATAAACCCACCAAATTTGCAGTGCGATGACTAATGGACGACGATGTCATCCAAATCTAAATAGGATCGTGCAAGACCTAGTAGGTGGTAAAAAGAAAGCAAACCTGCAAACAATATTTTAAGTATTTTGTTGTGAAATTGTGTTTTGCCAATATTTGAAAAAATACACAAACCACTGTAGAGATTCTCTCTTTTTTGTCCAAATATGCGATTTACCATCGAAGATTAATATAATGTCAATCTGCATAAATTTTCTGCAAATGATATTCGTGACATTTACTGGCGAAATTGAGACACAGTCATGCGACGTTTTGTAATTAAGATACACGAGTGCAACGGACATTTGCGTTTGCGGAGCCGCAAAATATGTCTGCACTCTGCAGCTTGGTGTTTATTTGCCATAACCGCATTTTTACGATTACGAGATTTGTAGATTTTAATGTTATAACGAATATACAATGGAAAGAGTTAAGGCAACAATCTTTTAAATTGTTCAAATACAATAATCTAATAATGAAGCTTTGATTTTTTTTAAGAAAAAAAAATTTAAATTAAAGAAAAATTTCGACTAGTTGTATTTAAAATGTATTGACTATTAAAAATCGTTCCTTTTTTACAACGAATAAAGTCATAATTTATCATCATAATCGTTTGTGGCGCTACAAAAAAAAAAAAAAAGGTTGTAGCTTTAGATTACTGCAAGTAATTCTGTTCAACCAAATCAGGCGTTTGGCCTGACTCAAAAGTGTGCTCCAGACCGAGTGGTTGTACTTGACGGTCGACCGGTTTGATATTCCCCGCGGTGTTGCGTCTTGGTCCACGGATTTCTTTCATCTGTGACAAGGTCACTTTTGTGTCCTTGTTTTTACATCCTTATCTATCCGCAAATACAGCTGAATTCATCCTGACTAAATGCTCATTTAACTAAATTTTCAAAAAGCAATTTAAAAAAAAACGAAAAACGCGTTTATGACATTTCAGCAGTAAGCCGACGAAATTGTGTAAATATACGGCTGCAAACTGTAACACAGGCCACCGTTGATCGCGGATCTCGCAGACTGTATACTAACATCGTAGTATATGAGAGAGGCGCGGGAAATACACAACGACCGCGACGGTATAATAATTATTACTGCGAAAATCCAAAGTGGACAGACAACAACTTTCACTTGCGCGCATTTTTATTTACATTATTTCCACATGACGGCGCGTTGCGCAGCGCTAAGACGTTGATGGAAACTTACACTGACTGCTTGGATGTGTGGCTGTGTGAATTTGGTTCTCTTGTAGCATATTATTTGCATTTGTTTTGATTGAATTAGGATTCCAATAATTTGCACCAAATTTTGCTTTATGCAACTTAATTTGCATTCCTTCCAATTATTAAAATTTTAAGTGATGCAGCTATACGTGATACCGAAACTGCAATCATAAATAGACGCCAATCTCTGATGTTGTGTGTGCTTCAAAATAAGCACACTTACTGCAAAACTAAATGCCAAACACAGCTTTTCATTTCAATTTCATCATGATCTTCATGAATGAGAATTAATATGCGACTTTACATACGAGTCCGTTTCAGCAGCGTGCGTTCATTGCAGCAGCTCGCCAGCAGTGTGTACAATAAACGCGTCCCCAACTGCCTTAGCCGTTATAGTATAAGATATATTGTGCGAAGAAGTAGATAGTGGCGGCCTGCGGGAGTGCTGAACCGAACATTTACCACCCATAGCCATTTCGATTCATTAGCTTCTTTAAATAAGTCGATAATGCGCTTACGCTCGAACACAACGGAATTGCGTATTATGTTGTGCCGCTTTTAAATAATATTTATTTAATCAAAACAGTGTTTAAATTTTTGTTTTTCAATTTAAAGAAGTTTATTTTAAAAATTAACGAAATAAAACTTTTGTTGTGAATTTAAAAACAATTATTCATAAATCGTGGTTGTGCAGTGTTAAAAGCATTCTAGATCAATCGAAAATTTGAATTCAAGTGCTTGTAATGGATGTTAAATGCATTTTAAAATGCATTGTATTAATTAAACTGACTTAACTAAGTCTGGAGTTAAAGACTTTTTTTGTGTTAATACAATTTTCTGTACAAAAACAACAATAAAAACAAATTGTGAAGAAAAGACTTTTACATAAAACTATAAGGTACCGTTAGAAACGTTTCAAGAACGGTGACCATGTTCTTATTTCAGTGCACGTCGCTTGTACTTGTTGCATTAGCGTGTGTTGCAGCAGTGCAGATTGCAGATTCAGACAACAAAGAAAGGTAATAAATAATTGCGACTAATTTGCATGACTTAATTTAAAGTGGTTATCGTAGTATTGTTGTTTCTTTTTTATTTAGTGTGTTTGTCTCAATTATATTGTCAATATATTTAAATATGTTGCCAATATTCTTTAATTCGAATCAATATTTTTATCCGTACATCAAAATTTTGTTCTGTACATTAATATATTGTTCGGTTTGTAAATACATGAGCAATATTTGTATAAGAATTGTCAATATTTTTAAAACATCTTCAAAATATAATCAATATTCTTACCAATTTTCATCAATTTTGTTAGTGAAAATACAAACGTGTCTATATTTCATCAATATTCCTAATAATTTTTATAAATATTGTCAATAATAATGCAAAAGGTTTACCGGTTTTGATGCATTTATCCTTTTAAGTGTTTAAAAAAGAATATTGACACATTTCAGAGACCATAACATTTTCACTCTTCCTGCTTTAAGTCAGTAAAAAAATTTTCTATTCTTGGATTAAGCTTAAAATGTTATTTTATTAAATATATTTATATTTCAAAATTTTCCACCAAGAAACGAAAGTCTGAAGATATATGATTGTAAATAGAATAATTTAATACGAATAGTAAATAACTTCAAATCATAAAATTACGGCTAACCTTGAGGTGACGTTCAATGAATTGTTACAACTTGTAGTTATTGAAAAGTTAACGGTGTTTTTTGTCATTTCAAGTTTAAGGAAATGAAACAAGTAAAGGCCCATGACCCGAAGGTCCATAAAATTGTTTATGGGATTTTATATTTAAAGGGAATTTTGTACCGAATGGAGATAAATAAGTCATTGGACTCCACTTAAGTATTATACAGTTATGTCTCACAAAAGTTTTCTTTGATGAAAAAAACTTATTTTTTCCAAAAAAAAAACTAAAAAAAAAACAGATAACCCGATATAACAGAGAAAGCCATTCACTTGACTACAGACCTTCTAATTTCTATAAGCGCTTCCCGAAATGGTTGGAAACAACTCTTTAATTTCGCGCATGATTTCATCCCAACACTTGAAGTCCAAAGTAATTACGAGTTAGCTAGTTAATACACAAATAAAACAACGTCCGCTTTACCGACCCAGTATAATTTAGTGCACACCCACGCCCAGCACACATCATTTGTGTGTAGCATGTGAGCGCAATGACTTTTGTTGTTGAATAGTATAATACGTTCAACCAACGCGATTGCACACGCCACACGGATCACACCGTGTTAACAACCATTGCAAACAACGAATTTAACTTTCACTTCCAAAAACACAAATGTTGTGGATATCATAACACAACAAATATATAATCATTTAAATTGATTTATCTTAATTATTACTGAGCAACAAATTAGCAAATACCCGAATATTGCAGACGCATTTGGTGATGGCGAATTAAGTAATAGCAAAATGCCGTTAAATAACTGGGTCTAAGTCCAAATTTCAATTTAAATCGTATTCCTTTAAATACTGATAAATAATCCGAACACGATTAACATTGCAACATAACATTTTTTTCAAAGTTTAAAAATGCAAATTAATTTTTGTTTGTCCATTGTTTTTGATATTTATGAAATTTCGCAGTAATCGTCCGTCCCGACCAATTACATTTCCCTACTCATCGCCGCCCAATGCGGTCACATCAGGCAACACGGACAATAATTATGCGGATGACACAAACAAACGTGACGCCGGCCATCGACCGTTCACGTTCTCAAATGAGCGTCGCCCCACTGACGCTGGATTAACCCAAACGAACACAATCGATTACGACGGCGTTAACGAAGCGCCACAATTGCTATCACATCGCAATATTGATCCCAGTATTTACGCAAATGCGCTAAACAGTGGCGAGACGATGCCCACAAAGGAGGTCACTCCATATCAACAGTACCAGCGGTATCCACAAACCGAGTATGCACAACAAGGACCACCAGGTGGAGCGTATTATCTTGGAGATAATGGCCCCGGAAAATATCAATATGTGTCACATCAAAAATACCCATACTCCCAACCGCCCAAAGCTTATCAATCCCCAGCGCAATATTATCAGCATCGTCAGCAAATCCCACCCCATTCAGGTGGCGGACAATACCAACTGTTGCCTGGCTTCTTGCAGCAAGGTTTTGGAGGTGGTGCGGGTGGTGCTGGTGGAGCCTTTGGTAATGGTGGTGGATTTGGGGCATTACCAGGATTGTCGACATTGCAATCATTGGCCCCTTCATTCAGTCAACTACCCGGATTAGCATTTGGAGGGCAAAATCTATTGGCAAGAGCAGTTGAAGATATTGCACGAAATGATGATTTGGAGTGTATTCCGAAAATCCTTTGCAAAATGATTGGAGCACAACGACAATCCGCGTCGTCTTCTTCAATCTTTGGCTCGCCAGCATTTTCAACGTAAGTTATTTTGCATTTAAATGAATTCAGGAAAAAACTTTTTAAATTTATTGGTTAAATTGAAGGGTTCTGGCTGCAATTCCATCCACATCACCAGCTGTTGTATTTGGAAGGGCAGCCCTGCTTGGATTCACAACTGGTCAATACTCGTGTGATAGTGCCTATCCAAAATGCCCACGAAATGAGGTAAGTTTTAATGTTTAAAAAAAAAGAAGAAAAAAACATTTTTCTTATTATGATTTTTCTTATTATTATCATCCCAACCAGGATGAACTACTTTTGTACCTGAACACACATCGTGGTGGATTTTTCCGGTTCTTTAATGGAGGTGTTGGGGACAAGTATCCAAATCCTGACACACAAAATGCAGCACAACCAGAAGCTGCTGGCGAACAAAGTGTACAACAATTCGCCACTTTAGAAGCGCTGCAGGGCTTAGCCGGTGCAGTCAATGAAGGTGGTGGCATTAATCTTAGCAATTTGGGTGCCAATCTTGGACTTTTAGGTAATTTGGGTAGCCTCTTTGGCGGTGGCGCCAAAAATGGACCAAACAATGGAAATAATGCTGTCCAGAATTTTTTCACAAATCTTTTGGTTGGATTGACCCAAAATCGTTTTCAATCCAAATCGTCACGCAAAAGGCGAAGCATAGACGAGAGTAGTGCGGACAAATATTTGGCAGAATTAGAGCGACTTTTGTTCAGCCACCAGGAGAGTGCACTCAATCAACGCCCCACTACATCTAGTCGGAAGCGTAATTTAAGTTCAGACGTTGACAGTGCAATCAATGAAAAGCAGCCAAAAAAAGTGGTGCCAAAAAAATTCCAGCCTGAAGATAAATCCATAAAGGAAGTGATTACTAAATCACCAGTGCAAGATGAGGAAGAAATTGAGGGAAGGATTATAAATAACAGGGAGCAAATTTACGCGGAACCAAACAATAAACCAATCCAATTTCCAACGGAAACTATTCATCGGAATTCGAAGCGCATAAAATTCCAAATTGCGTCAGATTCATTTGCATTCAACGATGGTGATAATGGTGCATCATCAGCGCCAGTGCAACTATCGTTACCACAAAGCTTTGCATTTCCAGAAGGTGCTACAGACGATAATCGCGTGTCGAAAAACATTCGATTCACCAGCTCATCGTCGCCACACAATAACGACGTTTTCACATTTGGAAGCAGCAGCAGCAACAACCAAAATGGACCAGCAGATGTTACCATACATTACAATGAGATACCGAAACCACTGAAACATTACGACTCCCACCGAATGATATTCCCCGATCGGACGGGCACCGGAAATTTGCGCTTCGACAATGACGCATTTCGTCGCAATGAGGATGTTGATGATGAACGCCGCCATCGCGGCACAATCAGTGAAAAACGATTTGGCAAAATTTTGAATGGTCCCAAATACTATTCCCTGCCAAATCACTACAACCGTGATGAAGAGCAAAAGCCATACCAGCGGCAGAGAGTAACATTTGCGGACGGTGGTGTTACTAATTATTATGGAAGCAATGATGGTGGTAGTGGCGGAAATCGAGTTTACGGTAATGCCAATGACATTGTCAACAATGGAGGGGGTGGTGGTGGTGGTGGTGGTGGTGGTGGTGGTGGTGGTGGTGGTGGTGGTGGTGGTGGTGGTGGTGGTGGTGGTGGTGGTGGCAACCGCTATTACTCACAGCAGACATCATCATTATATGCACCGACGCGGGTCGCGTTATCGTCCTCGAAACAACGCGATTCTAGTGAAAATATTTATGTAACGAATTCAAAGGGTGTCATTGAGTACTACATTAATGGCAAGGGCGACAAGGTTTATGTGTGAGATGAGTTGAGCGTGTGGATTTTGTGTGATGTGGTTGCGGTTTTGTGAGCAAAATAGCAAGGCTTTGGTGCTGCAGATAGAAAGCATTTCACAATATTTTGGCAGCCGCTGTTGCGTCGTACACATTTGACGCAGGCGGGGGAGACCCACACCCAACCTGCACACATGACACACAACTGAGCAGTGAGACAATTACATTAAATTATTTAAACATTACCGTTTTATTTATATAACATTAAAATACAATTACCTCTTGTACCAAATAATTTCTATTTCAGTGTTTTTTATTTAATCTCCTAATTATTTTTTGCACCATAGCTTTAATTTCTGCACAAAGCTGATCAACTCGTTTTTAATAATGCAGTTTAATTATTAAAAGTCGCACTAATTCTCTATTGCCGTGTTTGATTACTTTAAAATAATGAGACTTTCATATTGTGCAGATTATTAGGAACTGCACTCATGAAACCAACTCATTCTTTACAAAAAAAAAAAAAAAAATGATAACGTTTTGCCGTTTCTACTACTTGCATCAAACTGTTGCAATAATAATTATTACCACTGCAATATTTATAACAATGCGCTGTCTTTATGGCACAACTCGTAACAGATGAAGGAGTGCAAATATTAACAATCATAAAAATGGCTCTAACTTTTAATGTTCACTTTGAACATTCCACCCCAACAATGCAACCCCTCTTTTGTGTCAAAAGAGTAATCCCATTCCACGGTAATATTCGCATAAAACCGTAAAAATTCTCCTGAACATAACGGCATGTACATTTCGCTCATATTATCGTACACACAAGAGAGCGACATTGCGCAAAATTATTGTCATTTGCATGCGATAATTACCCAACCAAAAATTGCGTTCACGCATTTACGGCAAATTGAAATTCAACCACCGTTATTCCACCCTCCTCACTTACTTTCAGCGCACCAAAACACCTGAAATTATTGTCTCCCATACGCTTATAAAACAACATGCTTAAAACAATTGCCGCACACACACCAACACAACTTTTATAATTAACTGTTAAGCAGTTCAGTAATTCAGCACGGTTTGTGGAAATTAATTTGACAGCGTGCAGCACCGTTATTGGTTAGAATTGATATTCAGCGACTGATGAAAATAATGGGTGGGGGAAGGTATTCAGCGCCTGCTGAAAATGGTATGGAGGGGGGAAACAATAAAAGGTGTGCAATAATGTACGTGCCTACGTAAATATGGATTTGAAAATGCGGGCCAAATTTATTACAATATATCCCTTTATGTCGGTAAAAGTGTTGCTGAATGATTAACAGTCTAAGGGATGATTTGATACAAAAAAATTTATCAATTTACCCTATTTTCACTTATCACAAAATGTGTGAACCCTAATAAATATTACACTAAATAGATGATGGTCGCTATGGGGGTTGTTTCATGCAGCCTACAAATAAATGTAGTCAAAAATACTTTTTTTTACAACAATGACAAGTCACGTGGCTTCTTAAATGGAAATTACAGTAACACGTCAATAATTATTGTGTATCAGTGAGGCGCGACGTTGCATTTTTTTTTTTCAAAAACATTTCGAACGCATCTTGATCCGTAGTTCAACAACAAAAATCACATTTAACAAAACATTCGTCAAACAATGAAACAATTTCTTGATTTGTTTGTGAAGGGTCACTACAATACAGACTTTATTTAGTTAGATTTGTTGGGACTTATGAATTGGTTAAGTGAATTGTGATTGTGCGCTATGAGTAGGATGTCACGCAACTGTAAATTGGTTTTCAATTGATGCTGTACTACAATGAAAGTGTTTTATTCTACTTTGTTTATTCTTTAAGTCACACCCTTAATGGGAAAAAAAAAAATTTGTCTGTCGGTGACTTTTTTATGGGATCGCATGATATAATACTTAGGAAGTGTAAAAGAATGTTAAAGGAGTTTGTGTTATAATTAAAAGAGTAAGGATTAATCTTCAATTAAAGTTCGTAACTAAATTCTTTTAAGGAGCACGCCTCTAATAACAAGAGAATTTCCAAAACATTTAAATTTTTACACACCTAAGTCATCATGAATGATCAAATTTATCAAAATTTTAAGAAATCTAACATTATTTAAAAATTGCAACCCCCACCCACATTCTTGAATTCAAATAACCATTTCAAAATCATCCCCTTATCAAAGTAAAAAGCTAATTTAAAATCACAAATGTTGACAAATTGCAAGGGTTGCTTCCCAAATACTTTCCATCAACTTATAACCACCTTGTTAAAAGTATGCATCCCTCATGCAGTGCACAAATCATGCAGGAATTACACCTTCATTTCGCACCCATCCCACAAGAATCCTGTAATAATCCTGCACACAGTTTCCACACGGATTTGTGGTTTATTTATATTTTCTAAGAAGCCTCCATGAATTGTTTTCCAACGTGAGCGGTGCATGTTGTTTGATGTGGCAATACATTTTCATTATAAAGGTTTATGTGTATGGAAGGGTTGCTTTAAATTACTGTATGGGGGATGTAAAAGATTTAATGAGAATATTGTTGCAATATATTATTTTTGGCTTTGAAATGTGGATGCAACGATAACAACAATAAAACAAAAATAAAAAAACATCGCATCGTGCAGTTCGGCTGCTGGTAAATTATAATTTATTAAAACTTTATTATTATTATTTAAACAAATTTAATGTATTGTTTTTTATTTAAGGAGCTCAGATCACTTGGATTCAAAGGAATATTTGAATTTATGCTAAGTTCAGTTGCCAAGAAAATATTGAGTTTTTAATACAAGCTAAATTAAACTAGTTTGAAGCCAAAAATTGATATAAAATAAAATTTCTACGATTTTTTTTTCTTAATCTTTAATTCATAACTTTCACTTTCTGTTAAATTTTTTAAAATTTTTTTTTATTGATGGAAAATAAAGGTTGTTAATTAAAGATTATGAAAAATGAAACGGGAAATTTAATTTCATAGGAAGTGTGTATTTTCGAACAACAAAGTTGCATAATTTATGGAATAATAAATGATGGTTAATTAAAAAAAGAAAAAAAGGATTATTAAAAAACTAAATATTTTCTTTGCTGCTGAATTTACCGTTAATAAAATGATTACTTAAATATTCTGACCTGAGCTTCATAAATAAAATATAAAAAATTATTTTTTTTAAATGTTTATAAGAAAGGTCGTCATAATTGTAATAAGCTACAAAATGTACAATAAATAAACAAAAGCACTCGGAATTTTAGATAAACATTGGTAAAGAACACATATTTAATTTTAAAGCTTAAAATGCTAATTTAAATAGTTTTTGAAGATGTAGAAGTGATATTCCTAATGCAAAAGGGGTGCAGCCTTGTGAAACTAATAATTATTTAGATTTTTAATAATGTTAAAACACAGTGTATAGAAACTAGTTTTGGGAGGAAAAAACTGATGATTAAATTTGTTTTATATTTAATTACTAGAAATCGTCGCCAAATGAATGAAATAAATATTAATTAAGTACGCGTTAGAACGTTTCAGTCTACAGTTACTATAAATTTATTGAAACACACTCAATGCTGGCACCAATATCTTCCAAATTTTCATAAATTAATAATTAAAAACAGTGATTGACAACTATACAAAAAAAAACAAGAAAATTATTTATACAGTTAACAATACGCATCCTTTTATATTAGCACTCCTGCATCAATTAACTGCTTAAAACTGACACAAATATAATGCAAAGAAATGTGACTCTCTCTCTCTCTCTCTCTCTCTCTACCCTATGCCGGCATTGAACAAAAGGGTACAAATATGTGCTAATTACACCGCACCCAAATGCATAAACAAGTCATTCCTTTTACATAAATATTATGCATAGGAACCACCACTCGTTTGAAAAATGATTCACTTTGTTGCAGAAACAAAGCATTATTCGTTATTCAGTTTGTTGCATGATGCATCTGTGATGCTGTACGTGTCAAACATGCCGCCAAATTCAAACGTGTACACGCATTGCAAAGGCGCCCCCCCCCCCCCCCCTAAATATTCTCGAACAAAATACAACAATCGGAGTGCGTTAATAGCACTCAAGAACGAAAATCCTTTAAAACATTTGTGTTCATTTTAAATATGAAGCTAGTTAGGTTGCTTGGAGAAAATTTAATCCTTTTTGAAATGTAATTATAATAACATAATGGTGACAATGGTGATATTATGTATAGGAGGCCCAAGTTAAAACGTATTTATAAGAATGATGATGCAGGGACACACACACACACACACACACACACACACACACACACACACACACACACACACACACACACACACACACACACATACACACACACACACACACACACACACACACACACACATACACACACACACACACACACACACACACACACACACACAGCACATTTTACATTTTTAAAGGACGAAGGAAATTTAAAATGACTTGAATTGTATTGCAATGAAATACGTTTCAAGTATATTTTAATTTAAAAATTAATTTTTAAGTCACTTTACATTTTAAAAGAATTTTGACCTTGAAATTTGAAATTTGAAATTATTTAAAAAAAAGTATTGTTTAAAAACTAATTGTTAAATTAAGGAAAATTAAACTTTAACCAAACTGTAAAAATAACAGGTATAATAAAGTTTTTATTAGCACCTGCTACTATCAAGGAATTAATAAAATTCCATCAGGATCATGTTTTAAGTACACAAATTGAATCTAAATTCTACTCAATTTTTTCTATAGTTGTACTAATTTATAAATACACATAACATTAAGTCACCATTAATTTCCTTGATGGATTATTCCTCCTCCAAACATAATACCTACTGCAAAATTACTTCCAATCCTAGAATCGACGAGACACCTAAATATGACAAAAATAAGGGTGAAATACACAAATACCCACTCCTACTTTTTGTCTGCGGGAGGGCTTCGTTTTAACAAAATTACGTGTTATTGCTGCGTGACACAATGCCAATGGGGTGTTATTATATTCAACAGCAGTGCCTAATAAAGACTTTATTCGTTTCAGCCGCAAATGCTGATGGCCAAAGTGTCGCTGCGTGTCATGTTGTGTCTGTGTAGCACAGCAGAGGGTAATTCAGAATTAACTAAAAGAATTAAAACTAATAATCCGTTTTGGTTATTTAAGCATATAATAACTAATAGCGGGGCTTTACTGCGCAGAATAAATAAGTGGATTAAAATTTTGCGTTTGTGTTTTTTTTTCATGCTGCAATTTTGGGTTGAGGGAAATGGGGGTGCTAGGTGTTTAATGTATAATATATATAATAATAAAATTTAATGTCTTTTATAATTCAAATTGGGAAACACCTGCAAGTGTCATGCTGAGTGCATAATATTTTCAATTGATTTCAATGTATTAGGACGTGACATTAATCAACATGGTGAGCTTAACTAATATCTATGAATGCTTGATGCTGACTTATTTTATAAAACCCTAAGTACTTACGCTGCAAAGTTTAATACAATATTCAAGTCACAATTGAATGGGGGAGGACGGAGGGGGCTAAACAAAACAACAAAATATTAAATCTATAGACTGAATAAAACGAGAAAATTGTAAAAACATTTCAAAGTCTAAATTGAAAATTTCAAGGTCCTAAAACTAAAAGACCTTTAAATTTGATTTCAAAGTCAAAATGCTTTGAATTATATAAATAAAATTTAAAAATTGACGTCACTGTTGTTCTTTCAAATACTTCCGCTTTAATTTCAAGGTCAAAATCTAAGAAATTTAAAGGTCAAATATTGCTAAATTTAAAAACCTTGCCTATTTCGATAAAAAAAAATTTACTTACTAGCAATCTTCTATAACATTTCAACAAACTATTGCCAAAATTTGATGGTCATAATCTGAAATTCGAATATTATAAACAGCTAATCTATTTTTCAGAATGATTTCATTGTTTTATAAAATTTTCTTGGCATGCTGTTAGATACAAAATTTATCAATAATTTAAAGGTCAAATTAAAGAAAATGCGCTCACCTTTTGAAATAATTGTATATGTATTTAATAAATGTAGTAAACAAAATGTACATGTAATTCTCTTTTTGTTATACACATTAACATAATAAAAATTAAAAATATATGCAAACACTGGCTGCTAAAAAAACAGAACAGAATTAAATGGAAATAAAAGGAGGAGTGTATCTTAAAAATCGGAAACTCTAACATATTATAATAATTAATGCTTAATATTAATTTGATTTCCATCGTCTTTTCATGCCCACAATATTATTCAAAATACACATTTAGTAATTTACTATAATCGCATTTTTAAATGCATTTTCAATATTACATACATTAATATAGCTATATCAAAATAAATTGAATAAATGTTGGCATTTTGTTGTATTAATATTTTTTCTCCTGTTTTTAATTTTAATTTTTAATTTTTTTTTTTTTGTAAACTATTTTTATCACACTTTTGCTAGTGACTGTTGGTTTTTTGTATTTCTCTTAATTTTTGTATGTCTGTTTAAATGTTTATTTTAATGCCTATTGTTTGCTTACAGTAATTTTAAATAGGATTTCACAATAATTTGTTTCATTTAAAAAAGTTTCTGTACCGTTTTGTTTCGTTATTTTGTGCACTGTTATCAGTTTGAGTTTGCTTTATATTGTTTTAATTTCGTTTCAAACAAAGAACAAAGTAATGAATTGCATAACAATCACTTAAAATATAACTCAAATTATTTTTTTTTAATAATGCAAACATAAAAAAAACATGAAAATTGATTTAAAGACTTTAAACTATATAAAACAATTTATGGCTTCATTTTGTAATCCACATTTTTTCAAATACAAAATAATTAGACCTTTAGATTGGTAATTTTTAATTAATGTAATGAATAAATTTTGTAACAAAAACAAATAATTTATTTTGTCATGCAATATTTTTAATGTGTTTTAATTAAATGAATTCAAACAAATAAAAAAAGTATAAAGCTTATAAAGTAATAAAAGTAATTGATTTGATTTATGTGGCTTGAATTTCTCTCATTTTTGTTATTTATCAGTATTTTTTTTAAATTCATGAAATTGACTATTTTTTTCGTATTTAAAAACAATTGTTTTTTTTTTGCGTAAATAAAATAAAGGAGTAACTAAAAAAGTGAAATAATCATTTATTTTTAAATTATTTAATTGAATTTTTACTCTTTTTTAGAACTATTCAAGAACTATTATGTACTTAAAACACAAATTAATTAAAAATTTTGTTTGAATTTTAAAAAAATTCTTAGTCCGTCCAATCGAATTTATTAAATTGCAAATTTTGTTTTAGTCTTTCATTAATATTATTTGATTCACCAAATTTCAAAACGTGAAATAAATTTAATTTTATGAGTTAAAAAATAATAATTTGAATAAAAATTAAGTGAAATGTTTTAAATTAATCATTATTTTGATTTGTGCAAAAATGGATAGAGAATCAACAAAAGGAACAATCATTAATTGACGACTCATTAAATTTATTTTAAGCAATGATTAAATAAACAAATTTTTACCAAATTAAAAAATCAATTTATATACTCTGTGTGTGTCTTATGAGTATTGCATTAAATCAAAAAATGGGATTTGGTAATTAAGCCAAAAGAATAACAAAACTTTGAATGCATTCTCAGATGAACATTTAAAAGAACAAAATTAAATGAGATCAAGAAATCCATCACAGGCCCGCTTTGAAGGGCTAATTAATGCTAAGTGTTTAACCTATGAAACTCTTATGGCCTACAATGTATGTCTTATGTAATCATATTATTTTAAATACAATATATAAATGTTTGTTTGTGTCCATGTGCGCGAACACAACACGTGGTATGCTTCGCTAATTTAACGCACCGAATTTTTTTTTTTGTATATTATTATTTATTATTTAATTATATTTGTTCACGTTAAATACTTTTTCATCATTTTTGTATTTTAACATATTTTTATGACATTTATTTAAATGCATTTGCGTGTGCTTTCATTGCAAATTTTTTTTTGCACAAAAAAAATGGGTTCTTTATTTGATTGTGTAAATCCAAACCCGAAATTTTCAAATGTTGGTTCGTTGAAATATCTTTTCAAGTGTATTAAATGTGTGTACATTATTTAATAACTATTCTAGACGTGTTAAGGGTTTTATTTTTAATTTTACTTTTACTTTTTTTTAGCCTACTTTTTTATTTATTTAGAAAAACAATTAGTATGTATAGTTATATTTCAAAGCGAACGTCGGCACCACATCCTGCTGATTTTGGTTTTTGTTATGTTTTCAAATTTAATTTAAATATTTTCATTTTATTTTTTTGTGTGAGAAAAAAATGTTTTAACTAATTCTAAAGTATCATTAATCTTTACTTTGTAGTATTTAATACCAATTTAATTGTTGTGTAATTCTTTAGGCGCCATTTATCGTTATGACCCTCAATATTTAAAATTAATTTCGTTTTATAAAATCGTTTAATTGTGTTTGTATTTTTTATGCTTAATTCGTTATCCAATTTTGAATCGTTATAAATTACAACACACACACTTACGACAATGTATGTGTTAAAAACCGTCATTTTTATTTTGTATAAAAAATAAGTTTATTATGTTTTTATAGAGATCAATAAATTTTTAATTTAATTTTATTTAATTTTTTTTTTGTTTCAAGTTTGGTTAACATTTTGTTCCCACAATATATATTTTATAAATGTAAATATAATTAGTAATAATTGGTAAAGTCGCAAGCAAAGTGTGGTGGCCTCCGTTTAAGATATTCCATAGACAGGGACGTATAAAAGTGTATGCGTACAATATAGTTATTTAATTAAGAAAAAAAGTTGTATGACGTATTTGTTGTGTGTTTCTTTTAATTTTGCTAAACACGTTGACCCTTAAAGACTATAAAGTTTCGTTTTAAATTTATTTATGCTGTTTTTTGACGTGTCAGTTGAAATTGTTTGTGATTTAGGCAATCATTTTTCTTAATGCTTTGTTATTTGTTTATTTAATATTTACTTTAATATAAATGTATTTCTGTGTATTGCGCTTCATTCCTGTAGATTTAATTAACAACAAAAAATATTTTCCATATATTATGTTGAACAATTATTTTTCACCACATTTCTCGAGGAAAAAAAATCCATTCACAATTTCAACGTGCAAATGAATGTAATGTAGTTTGTTTTATTGTTCGACAATAATTAATCCTTAATTAAATTAGCACAATAATTACTGTAATACATAATATATTGAAACATAGACGCAGATTAAATATATATTCATGAAATTCTATATTCATTTAATTAATTGTTGTACTTTCTCATCAGCCCTTTTTTTTAAATTAATTACTTCAATTGTTATTGTTTTTGTCTGTCACCTGCTTCAAATCGGCAACACATTTTGTGAATTTAATTGTTATTCATGCATGTGTTTTGGATTTAGTGACGATTAACTAATTTGTACGTTTGAGTAATGTCATTAAATTATTAAAAATCAAAATCAAAAGTGAAAAATTATTGGAAAAATAAAAAAATTTATTGAAAAGAACGTTTAAATTCAAAAGTTTTTTGTTTTATAAATTCAATAAAAGAATAATATAAAAAGGCCTTCATTTCAGAAATTTAATTGAAATTAATAACGGTACTTGATAAATTTCAATACATTTTTGGAACAGTTAAAAAAAGAAGTCAAAATGTTGTTTAAAAACCCCATTAAAAACACAACCAATAATTCACACTTACTTCGGTTTTTAAAGGATAAATTGGGATGGTCACATCATGAGTATCATTATTTAAATTGTGCAGCAACGTGGCGTGCATTTGACGATGGGAGGTAATGTCCGTAATTTTACCCGAATGCAATAATTACCGGTTAACTAACTGTACAAATTATAAAACTATGTTGTTTGGCACGGATTTAATTGTAACAAGCATTTTGTCAAATTTAGAAATGTTATTTAATTATTAAATGATTTAATATCCCGTTGAAATGTAACGGTTTTTTTTTATACCAAACGTAAAGAGCACTGATTTTAAAAGGAACCGTTTAATTAAGGTGAAAATTAAAATGCACGTTAGAGAAAGCAGCAGCTGTTTTTTTTTTGTTGAAACAAAGCAACTTTTTTTTTTTAATAATTGATTAAATAAAATATTAAAATTGTATCGATATTGGATCAAGTAAGTATTATGTGGCGGTGGGGTTTTAAAGCAACTTTTCTCACAATTAATTTATTAATTATAAAAAGCATTATTTAAAAAGCATGAAAATTAAAATGAATTTTTTTTCTGTACTTGAGACATGAGATCAAATTAAAAGTAAAATAAAATTAAAGTCGGTTAATTGAAATTGAAAATATTAAACAGAATGTATTGTAGATAAAATATAAAAGAGATTATGTTAATGATAATAAATGAAAATAATACCGTTCATTAATATTGAGTTGTGTAGAGTTTGAAGATTAAACAAAAATAAAAAAATTAATTATTTTTGTTTGTCTTCCGTGTAATATCCAATTGGTTTGTCCACTATTAAATTGATAAAATGATTTTTTTATGGAGGGGCTCTGAAACGTATAATACTGTAATTTTATATTAGGGGTTATAAATTACGTTTTGTAAGTAAGAAGGTAATACAAAAAAAAAAGAGTCGTCCAAAATCTATCACCTGTTAGTTTGAAGAAATCACCATGATTTGTGTCATAAAGTAATACGTCTTAATGCGTGTGTTCAAAATCTAAATGCATGCGGGTGGGATGTAAATTGTAAGTGGTATAAAGTAATTGTTTGCGTGTGTTTTGTTTCTTTTAAGCAGATAATAAATTTATTTTCATAACATCTTTTGTTCTTCATGTGTGTATATTGTGTTAATAAATTTGCTGTAGGCCAAATAGTATTGACAAATTAAAATAATTTAAAAATAATGCAACATAATATTATTTAATTAAATGTAATCCTTACAAATATCCTAAGAATGATTTTTTATTATTATTATTTTAATATATTGTATGTATAAAACCAATTAAATTTAAATATATGAATATAGAATATATATATGTGTGTTTATTTTATATATATATTTATGTGTGTATATAAATATTCTTGAATTCTCCAAATGCTTGCCCATTTTGTTTACAAAAAATAAAAAGTGCAAAAAATAAAATCGTGATGAATTTTAAAATAATAATTCAACACATTTATTTTCTTTATTTTTAAATTATCATAAACAAAACGAAACATTAAAACAATCGTCCCGACTGAGTGGTGTTTATACAGTTTAATTTGTATTGAATCAGGGACGAGTTTATGTTTTAATGTGGAGGATTTAAAAAAATCATCATCTGTTTTTTTCTTCATTTTCATTTTTCATATTCTTTTTTTTTTAGCAAATCACAATGCGCTTTAATGAGCTTTTTTGGTTGGGTAAGGCAATTTTTAAAATGAGAATTGGATGGGAAATTGGAATATTAGTTACTTAAAGTTTTTTGGTCAACCAAATGGGGGACTCATGATTGGGACTGAAAATAATCTCAAAACAATGTATCAACTCTCAAAGAATTGGTGACAACATGATGGATGGAAATTTGTTGGAAAATATTTTAAGGAAAAATCTGACACTTCTATTGTAGTTTTTTTTACTTGGGACGACATCTGAATAAATTTTTTAGATAATGAAACACAGGAAGTGTAAATGTGTGAGGGGTGGGGATGGGAATTTACATTAAATTTTAATTATATATTTTTTGGAAGTAACCGGGAATCACAAAAACTTCACAAATATGTATAACTATATAATATAGGAAATTTCTCATTCAATTTTCGCTCTTAAATAAAGAAATCAATCAAAAAACATATAAGCTTGAAAACAAAAAAAAATGTGTCTAAATGAAATAATAATTTGTTCTAAGTATTTTTTTGTTTTTAATTGAGTTTAACTGTTTTTAATTTAATTTAAATTTTTTAACATTCACTTGTGCTGTCTGAAATGTTTATTTGTGTGTTTATTTATGCTTTTAATTCTTCGGCAACCATTCAGCGTGTTATAATAGTTAATTGCTTAAATACTAGGTGTGTTGCATAATTGTCATTTGATTGAAAAAAAAATGCATTAAATGTCATGCTGTAATGTTTATAATATATATTATAAATGTATATTTAATAGTTTTTAAATTGTATTCAAAAACTGTTTATTGTTTTTTCGTCGGTATGGTAATTGTTTTTACGTTGCTATAATAATATTAATGTTGAATTAATTATAAATGAATGAAGTGTATTTAGGGAAATCAAAAGATTTAAAAACAAAAGGGGAAATAATGCGAGTTCATTATATTATTATGTAAATATTGTTTAAAATAGCGGCACTCAACAAAAAGGCAATTATCTAAAATAAAAGTTATATCTCAGTTAAACTATAAATATTATTTTGAATAATAATCATTCATTATTTTATATAATTCCTTTTTTGTTAGATTCTTTTGTTTTGTTTTTTTTTTTTCAATTTATAAATCACATTCGCTTTGGGATATATTTATTTAATTTTTTATTAATTTTAATGTGCAACTATCATCATTCCAAATCAAATTTATTTAATTAATTTTAATTTGAAGTGTACACGTGGCAATACGTAAGTGGACGCCACGGCTTGTTGCACGCTTATGTCTGCAATTAAGTGAATTGCAATCAAATTCCTTAAACGTATATCCATTTATTCTAAATATCAATATGTATAAATGTTTGAATAAAAAGAATTCAATTTGTTTATCATTAAATTTTCAACGCATTTAATATTACCATCCTTATTAAAATACATGTATGATCGAATTTATTTTAGCATCAAACGGATTCAGTAATTGTTAATCCTTATAGTATTTAATGTTGAAACTAAAAATACGCACGATTTTGCATATAAGTATAATATTACAGTGACAGAGATTTTAATCCTTACGTACTAAGTTATTCCATTTATTTAATCTAATTAATTAATAAATTGTTGTGCTTATATGCCAATTGTAACATTAAAATAAAAAGTATAATAATAACATTGACAAATTAAAATTATAAAATGTATGTGTGAGTGAAAAAATGTCCCTTTGGGATAGGTCTTAAAAATGATTTTAAATTAAAATAGCAAACAAAAAAACATAGTCTGCTTTCAATTTTATTTAAGCATGATTTAAAATGTATTTTTTTTTAATAGTCGTATTATATTTAATTAATTGAAGTTATATAGGTAATTTATTTTAAAGTAAAACTAACTTGAAAAGTAATTTAAAAAATATTGTTATTAAAAAATTAATTTTTTTTTGAGTACTTTTCATTAAAAGCACTCAATGTTTATTTACATATATGGCAGTTAAACTGTGTGTGTGTCTTTTGCTTTATACAGAAATACATACAAGGAGAACAACAACTATTAAGAACCACTGAGTGGATTAAACCCAATAAGGTATGCAAGTATCCCTTATTCAATCACTGGTGCTGCAATACACAAAACCACTCAATTAAATACTATTTAATGGTGACGGGTACGTTGGTCCTAATTTTTGTATATGTACATTTAGGAATAGTGTTTTTGTTTTAATTGTTTTGTATAAAAAAAATAAAAAGAAGTATTTTTAAGTGACCTTGAAAATATTTTTGTTTGCACAAAAACACAATTTACACTGCAAAAATAAATCACCAACAGTTCGAGTGTGTTACACGTAATTAATTAATTGTATTTCATTTTGTTTGAATTTTTTTTTTCATCCCTTAAATATTCACATTTTATCAAAAATTATTATTGCTCATCGTTATAAAATTTGTTGTCAAACAGAAAATTGACTCCATTTTAAATTTAGTGTACAACAAAACAAAATAAAATAAATTATTCAACTGAATTAAATTTAAATGTATTTGTTAAAAAATAATGATTAATGTATTTATAAAAAAGAAGTCACTTAATTTTCTAGATGTATTCAATAAAGTATATTGGTATTTAAAAACTAGTCGGTTGTTTTTACGTTTTGTTGATGGCGCAAAAGAAAACAGAAGCTGGTGGCTGATGTGGGTGGTTTATGATGGTGCTCCCCCCCCCCACCCACTCACACGCATAACAATACGCTTGTAGTGATGGGGGAGGGTGAGGATTTATTGTATTTCAATTTGTGGATGATTTTTTTGATTACTCAAAAATGATTTCAAATGCAAAAGTGTTGTACTTAAGTAAATGCATTTTCTTTTGTTCGTAATTATTAAGTAATGAATTATTATAAAATGGTTGCTCTGCATTTTAATTGAATGATGAAGAAGGGGCAAGTTGTGGGTTGGTATATTTCAAAAACCTTGAGCTGAACTGCACAGGGGTTGCAGGACGTTTTCTTGCGGGGAATGCTGCTTTCATGTATAAGATCGATGTGGTGGTAATTGTTGCATATATAGTATTTTTATATATGTTGTTTAGGTGGGCACACATTTAAATGTGCAGTGAGATTATTTTTAAGTACCTCCTTATCGAATGGCAAGATAACCACAGCCAAAGAAGATCACAGCGGCTGTCACAAATGTTGGCCATTTAAGGGATGATTCCTGTAATTGAAAAAAATGAAATGAATTATTATTTAAAACCAATTTATTTGAATTACACTTTTAAAGTGACTTAAATTTAACTTTTTAAGAATTCAGTTAAAAAATAAATAAATATAAAACTACCTCACCTATAAAATTGCAAAAAAAATTAATTAAAATTGAGCTTAAAAATTTTTTATAACTACTTATGAGTCATGAGGGGGATGCATAAAACAAATGCACAAAGTATTCTACCGAAAATACAGTAAACAACATTCCACACAACAAAGTACAGCACATGAAAACGATTCCCCACTTAATCGTCCATCCACATAATACAATAAAGACGAATGTACAACAAAAACTGCACAATAAAGCAAATAAATTAATAAATTTTCTTGTGAAACATGTCATGCACTCATATTCCATCTTATTCTTTGTTACTTTCCTTCCCGGGGGGGGGGGGGGCCGTCATTGTTTATGGCCGCAACCACCCTGATATAATACACAATAAAACATATTACACCCAACACAAGCGGGGTGGGATGGGGTGGCGGGGTGCAAAGCGTAATTCGCAGTAAAAATGTGCACGTTCTTTCTTTGCGCATGGTATTGTGGCGTATATTTTGTTTGACTGCAATGCGGCCCACATACAATAATAAGGTGCATAATATGATTGTGGGGTGGTTTCGATAAAATGGGTGGCATGAGTGTTTATGCTGGACAAAGTAACGAAAACAAGTGGATTATTATATGAGACATCTTTTGGGTCTTTTTATGGGCCATTAGATGACCGCTAAGGGATGTTATTTGTGTGTGTATTTATATTGTAGTAGGATGTTTTGGGGATGGGGTAGTTTTTTTTTCTTTACCTAAATAATGATTTATGTTGTTTTATTGTAATCAATTGCAACTGTGAAGAATTTTTTAATTTTTTTAGAAATAGGGATGTTTTTTTTGATTCAGTTTAATTAAATTTTCCGTTAGAAATTGAAGCAGTTTGTGATTTTAAATAAAACATAAAAATTCTAAAGAGAACATAAAAAATAAAATCACTTAAATTAACATGAAATTACGTCGGTTTTAACTATGTTAATTTTCAATATGAAAACTTTAATTTTCGCCACATCAACTTACAAAAAAATTAACAATTCAATGACTTAATAGACTACAACGTACTTAAAGTTGTGTCAGCCTCTTGTACCTTCACCCGGATGTACAAAAGGGGAGGTTATTCACATCCCAATAAATTATATTCCTTTAGCCATTGTCTTTATCGCTTCATACGTATGAAAGTACCACCATAGAGGGTCCATTTATTTATGTGTGTATTTATGTGCAACTGAATAAAAAGGTATACACATAAATTACATGAAGATACATAAATGTTGTAAATGAACTCCATTTCGTGTATTAACAATTCGATTATGGGTCGAGGGTTGTTGACTGTTTTCACATAATATGGTTGAAGAAATTATGACAAATGGCTTTCCGATATGCGATATGTAGGGAACATTGAGAAGGGGGACACCTTTCTAAATGGATAATAACTCACATTATTATAGATATGAGAGATTGTGCATTCAATGAGAATGGGGTGGAAAGAGAATGATCTAATAAATAGATGTGCGTGATCTCAGGTTAATAATAAATATCGTTGCTTGTGTATTTTTGTGTCGAATTGTTGTGTTATGTTATGTTTGTTCATTTTATTGGCGATAGTTTGTGCTGTTTTATGTTCAAGTACGTATAAATTGAAGTGACATACACTCGAAAATGAGGTTACGGGGCTATATCCTGTTTACTGATTTTAATTACATCTTTTTCATTAAATTGTTTTAAGTGTTTTTTCAATTGTTATAATTATTTCTAAATATTAAAGACATTCCAGATTATTTTATTTCTAAGCAAAGCATTTTTAAGACATGATAAATTAAGCCACTTAAATTAATTCATCTATTTTCAATTGTAAAAAAGAAAAACAAAAGAACATACCCTAAGTCGGGGTGTTGGTTGCTTCTTAGTCTTCTTCTTCTTTGCTGGCAAACGGCCTTGGAATTCATCCAAACGCTCACGAGCAACATTGTGACCATGATGGAAATCACCATCACTGGATGAAGTGTCGTGCACACTCATGTAGTCAAATTCATCGTCTCCAGTTGATGTAAGACGAAGGCTGAAAAAATGAAAAGAAATTCAGTCAGTTTTAAAAATTACGAAAAAAAAGGTTTAAAAAAAATAGGGGTGTTTTTTAAATATTTATTTAATTTATGTTTTAAAACTAAATTAAATTTCATTGCATACACTGAGAAAAAATGTTGTACCTTCAACATAAATCATGATTACATAATATGGTCAAAAAAAATTGTTTCAGTGCATAAAGTTTAAGTTCTTTTAAAATTTGTTTTATTTATAAATTTTGTTGTTTTGTCATTAAATTAAAAGCAAATGCACTTAAAATAAATTATTATATAAATTAAAATTTAAAACAAATTATGCAACTTACCGACGAACTGGTGATTGCAAGTGATGCATTCGTAATGAGCGGTCATAACCGTAGGATGTGCGTGGTCTTTGTTGAATGGGTGGAATTGGCAACGAATGCGGAAAGAACATGTCATTTTGAGCCTGTGGACAACACGATGGACTCTGTGGCATGAACATTGTTGGGGAACCTTAAATGAAGCAATGAAAAAAAATGTTGTAATAATATAATTTAAAAAAATAAATTTAAAAAAAATTTAAAAAATGAAATAAAATTAATATGTATTTTAAAAAACAGATGGTTATGTTATAATACTGCAAGTAAATCGCAATCAGACACAATAAACGCAAAAATTTTTGCATATTACACTCATTGCAGCATTATAACAATAATTGCGACGATTGCATAATAGACCAGTATATAAAAACACATTATTCTGTTGATTGTGTATGACACAGCAAAAACAACTTAAGTGCAAGTATACAATAAATTGAAAGTGACAATACGATAGCCGTTGTTTTAAACACAACACAATGTGTTTTGTTGTTGCTGTAAAATACATTCAAGGTCAATAATTGTGTAGAAGTATAATTGCAGTGGCATCACTTTTATTATTTCAATATTATCTAAAGTCACTTGAAATACATATTTTGTTAATATTAACATTGATTGGTAAAATTTATGTACTTAAATAAAATAAAATGACACCCTTATTGCCATCACGGTGACACTGAATGATATTGTATTTGCATTTGCATAAAATTTGCACGCAAATGACTGAATTCATTACATACGACGCTTGTATGAAGATAAGAACAAACAATTCCTGCGCCAATAATAATATAATATAATCCATGCATTTGCCAATTTAATAATAAGATGTTGCATTGTCACTATACTATATTGACATCGTGTGCATTTGTTGATGTTAAGATGAGCGACACACGGCTGTACATAAATACTCGTGTAAGCAATTGCATTTAAAAAATAAAATAAAATAATAAAATAACAAGAGTCGATGCGACTGCGGCGCGACGCTTTAATATAATAATATTATATATTTATGTGTACGTGCTGCTTAATTGTCTGTCTAATAACTTATATTAATAATAATAATACATTATAATCGAGTTTACATGTTAAATATTGCACAATTGCACAATTACTTGACTGGACTGTACATATTATACATTTACATCGTCAAACTTAACCGTTTAAAGTTGCAGCTCAGTGCAGCAGCATAGTTGATTTACAATTTTATGCTTATACGGAATTAAAACGCGCACACGTTTCATTAAACAAAATGCATACAAAGGTGGCCGCACCAGTCACCATGATGTTACATTGTACGCAGCTCTCAACATATTGTGGTTTGTTTCAAATGCACCTAGCACACATATTCAGCAATATTATTGTAAATAAGAGGTTAATAATAGTAATAACTATGTTGCGAATATTATGCAAGCGTCGATCATTCAACATTCATTTTATAAATGCATTCGAACGTAAATATTGTATACATTTGTGTGTGTGTGTGTGTGTGTGTATCAATAAAGTGTTGCATTTTGTGCACATACTAGGCCGGTGCAACACGACAAATTGAGCGCGAAATTATATTGCATAAAAAAGTCTGCACTGCTGTTGGTTGTGCATTTATGCATTTTAATGTGATATTTTTTATTGCACACAAATGCACATTTATTAATAGAACAGAAGCTGCATGCAGTATGCCACTTAAATCATAATAAATAAATAACAACAACCCATGCTTGTAAGAAAATCGTCATTAATTAACAACGCAATTACAACACGAATAGTCGTAACGTGTTTTATTATACGTATTTATGTGCATACAAGCTTTTTAAGCTTACGGCGCACGCGCTTATTATGCCAATTGGTATAGTATGATATTTTTGAAAACGCAACTTTATGTTACATTTAAACATCAACAAATGTTTGTTTTAATTGCATTTATTTGCGCATAATTTTTGAAAAACACAATAATTTAAAGTCTTTTTTGAATGATAAATGCCGACAAGTGCAGCAAATTTCCCCTCCCCTCCCCTCATTTCCCCTTTTTTTTATTAAATATTAATCAATGTTGTTATTCCCTTTTCTTTATTTATTAACAAATATTATGATGAAATAAATTGCTACACAATAAATAATGTGTCATTTAATTGCATTTTAATTGCATGTCTGCGTGCATTTTAATTTAATTGTGTTGGTCTAATTAAATTGTGTAGTAAATATTAAAATTTGTTTCCTTTTAATAATTTAATAATTAATAAAACAGTTCAATTTATCACACACTTTCAAATTATTCAAACGTGGTGCATATTAACGGTTTATTTAAATTACTGAAACGGTTGTTGCATGTGCTATTGATTGATAGGTGGCGACACTGTATGCGTTTGCAGCAATATTATGTGAAATGCTTTACACTTTAAACAATTTAATGTTTTAATATTTGTTTAATAAAAACAGTTAATGCAACGGCTTAAATCGAACAACCCAAATAATGGACTCTGTAGTATTATAGTTTAAGTTATTGACATTTTAAATGTTTTTTTTTGTTAATATTTTAAATATTAAGTGACTTAAGTATAAAGTAATTAGGATACAATACAATTAATCACAGAAACAACATTAATACCCACATAATAAGCATGCATAACAACAACACACGATTGTAGGTCAAACATCAGAATGTGTGCAATAATTTAACAAATAACAAAAAAAAAAACAGAAGATAAAAAAAAATTACAACAAACAAAAAGCCAATTAATTGATTAATAAATGGCACATATAGTCAGCTTCCATATATACATACACGCGTACGAGTAAACCAACTAATGTGCAGTGGAAGAGCTATTGCCATAATATACGCTCGCGCAAATATATTAGCAATTAAATTACATATATAAATTGGCTTTCTTGCATATACTACGCTATACATTTATGCACACAAACATATTGCATCGTATGTGCACAATATTATGCGACTGATGCAAAGTGTGCAATGCTTTGTTCGTCCAGCGCATATATCGCAATTTTTTGTTGTATTCGTATCAATATAAAATGAATACAAAGCTGTGCGCGCGCGCGCGCGCAGTTTAGTTGCGCGTCAAATTGACAAAACGTCTATTCAAGGCCAAATGCCACATAATAAACAATAAATGTGCATATGTATGCTAATATATTGTGGGTAATGCAAAAAAGTAAAATCTATGCACACAACTTTTATAACTGCTTACAAAGTTAGATGTAGGTTTTTCAAGTTTTTATCAAACTTATATTTCAACTGCGTTACAAATTAAAATACAATTATTGCAGCCGTAGACGATGAGACAACAATACTAAGTCACACTATTTTTGAGTCATCATTAAATTAAAGCATTAATTGGAAAAGAGATTAAGTAGGTTTTATTCAATAAATGGGATTTATATTAAACAAATTGAAAAGCAATTTTTAAAATATTCAAAGTCTTAATTATTAGTTTTTTTTTATATTTAACTTAAGTCGCTTAAGCTTAGTTAAATTTGAAAAACAAAAAAATCAGAATTTCGAGCCGAATTTAAGCACTGTCAGACTAAATTGCTCCCCGATTAAACTTTTGATCAAATGTGCAGATCAGCTTAAGCCAAAGATTTATTAAAATTGACAATTTTTAAGAACTCCTTATGGAGGATGAGGAATATGGCTACTAGATCCAGCTTTTGGTTTTAAGTTTTTTTTTGAAAATAAGGTAGTAATCATCGATGTCAACAAATTAAGTCAACAATCAATATTAACGAATTAAATCAACAATTACAAATTAAATCAATGATCAATATCAAAAATTAATAAATAAATTACAGTAATTTATTTCAGTTCAGTGCAAAACTGTAACGGTTAACTTCACTTACAATAATCTTAAATTTTCAACAACAACAAAATTTTATTAAAAATCTTAAAGTCGAGCTTAACATGACTTAAACTGAAAAAGTTTTGAATTTTTAAAAGTACCGGAGTAACGAATAACGAAATTAAAATTTTAATTAATTCTGCCGACCTCTGGTAATAACTTAAAGAACGTTAATTAAAACTAAATGTGCATCCTTTAAACTTTAGCAGGAATGAATTCGTTGCTAAGCCTAATTAATTCAAATATAACTGTACTTTAATCATTAAATCAGAACTTTTGACTAAATTTTTCCTTAAATCACACAATAAGATGCTTATAAACTTTTTTTTGCGCTAAGTAAGTGAGGTCGAAAAGGTGTTATTATTTTAAAAAAAAAGGTGGCAAAATAATTATAAGAATGTAATAAATAGTAAAAAAAAGTAGTAACACATTTGCAGCTGATTCCATATATTGTGACTTAAACAGCAGGCAGCTCTTACAAACAAACAATAAAATAACGTTGGTGTGTTGAAGCTTGAAGCCACGAGCTGTGTGAGACGTGCCATGCACACAATTATGTAAGGATTGGAGGCGAATGGACGATGAAGGTGGCTATATGCATTACATATATTGTCATATTATGTGCAAGCGTACATTAATCGCGCACATAAAGTAATTCGCGGAAAGATACATAAGACAGAAGCTTTAAAGCACATAACGAGTTAGACGTTCGAGTGCATGACGTACAAGTATGTACCAAAACAATATAATGTGTACGTGATGCGGACAATTGCCGCTAAAATAATGCAAACAATAGTGCAAGCAAAATAGTTTTTGCTATAGCTTTCTGCTCTACACAAAAGCGTGCTTACATACAATGTATTAACCCGCGAACTCTTGCGTTTGGGTAGTGCATTAAAGGTATACAAGGTGAATAATGTTTATGTGCAAAAGACAAAACCGAAATGTGTGCATTTAATTCGCGACTGTATTATAATGCGCAAATATACGTCTTATTTAATTGCCTAACGTAATGCGAAGTCTGCACTATGCCAACCAGCAACCGATACGATTAACTAATAAAATTAAAAACAATAAAGGTGGAAGGGAGAATCACTCAAGACTTTTTGTGCGATGAAATTGGAAAAAATTAAATTGTTTTTTCTAATGTTTTTTAATTAAATAATAAAATTTTAAATGGAATTATTTGGCTGTGAAAGTTTTATGTGCTGACCTTGAGTTTCCTTGAGAAACTTTTTCAATATGGATTAGACTTAAGTCTTATTGGATTCCACAATAGTTAATTTATAATATTTTTCTTATAAAAAATTATAATGCAAACATTTTAATCTTTGTTAAATTACGATGCTTAAATTGTTTGAAATTGTGCGATAGAAAATTCAAGGTTTTCGTTTAGTTTAATTGTAAATAGTTTTTTTAATTTTTTAAACTTTTACAAAATCCGAAAAGGTTACTTTAAGTATTTTTAGGCTTAAATATTAAGAGTCTCTCATGTTACTCATAACATTTAAGTAAATTATAAAATTTTCAATAATTTTTTTTTAAGATTTGTGCAGACTTAAGTACATTTGAAATTTTATCGCAAGAATTAATTACTCCAATATAAAGGGCACAAAATAGATTAAAAATTAATATTGCAAGACTTACACCTAAAGTTAAGTCGCATAAAATAAAATAAAATAAATTAAAACAAAAAAAAAATTTAAAAAAAACGTTCCCACCCACTCACTTTAAAATATTATCGATTAGCTACTATTGTGATGACAAATCACTGCATGAAATGAGTAATAGAATAGTATAACCCGACGAACAATTTTAAATCAATATACGCGTGTGTATTTAATTTAAGCTCTTTTTCATCGTAAAGCTCTTGCCTCAAACGAAAGTCAATAAATTGGTGGCGTAGCTATATCCGTCGATCGTGTGTTTGTTTACTTTTATGTAAGATATATTATAACTGTTTATTTGTGTACGCACATTACAATCCACATAACCGCCATAATAATATCTTAATCTTTATTCTAAGTTCAACAGTATCGCATCATAAACAATTCCAATGCGCACATTTAACGTAGGGGTGTATTTTACTGGTGAGTTGGGCGCATGCACTGTTGACTTTGACTCCCGCATAGTGCTTATGGTTTTAAATAATGCATGCGCTATCTATAAATGATTTTTATTACGCGTTTACATTTGTTTATATTGTGTGAGAAGTGAGAACAATGTAACTGATTTGTCCAATAATAATGATTATATTATGTGTGAACGTTATTATTAGCTGTGCAAGTACAGAGGTTTGATGGATATGAATATATTGAATTGAATTTAAAGTGTGTTCCGTTATTGGATGCGGTACATTTTAAGTAATTCAATTAATTTAATTTTACATTTTAATTTAAAGCATGTTACATTGTATGTATTTTTCAAATTAGTTTTGGAAGAAAATGTAAAGGGTTTTAAAGGATAAAATATTTATGGATTAAAGCGTTGAATTCTAATTATAACTTCTTATGGTTAATTATTTATAAATTTTATCGCTTAATGCCAAACAAAAAAGAAGATTAAGTAAGTATTCTTAAAATAATAATATAATATATAAAATTAATATACAATAGGCTTAAATATAAAAGTGTTGTTAAGTATAGTTGAATTAAATGTATAATAATAAATTTTTGTTTTAAAAATGTTAAGCCAATAAACTGAAAAATATCGTATTTAAATGAATAATTAAGTTAAGTGCATTAAATAGTTGTTAAGTGCAGCTTACACATTTTATTTTATACTGAACAACTTAAAATCTTTTACACACATACTTAGCAAGTGACTTAAAATCATTTTCTATATCACGTACGAATATTACTCGTAATGCATTATAGAAATGTAAAAACAAAGACGGAAATATTTATCGAAAAAGACAGTAGGGTAATCTGCACTAACTCTATACTTAACAACAATTCATACTTTTGATCAATTAAACTGTAATTACATCAAATCCAACATCCTATTATTTGTATATTACATCTTGTACTAGCTACACACAAAACACACAGTGGCAACACTAAAAACACAAACATAACGCATATAATACTACAAATTGTACAACGTGAGTAATCAAAAAATCACGGCACGCACTGCATAATAAAAACAAAATGAAATATAAAACAACAACAACAGTTTGTAAACAAAAACAACCAAACAGCTGACAACCAGTTCCATGGAAATAATTTTTAATACTGGAAATTGCCGTAATAATAATATTGTGAGAGCAATCATCATACACAGCTGCAGCAAATAATAATTTAAAACTGCGTCTACATCACAACACTACATCATATGTATATTGTTTAAGTACAAAACATAATATGCATATACTTCTACGAATTTAATTTTTTTTTGTCCTACATGAAAAGTGTTTTAAAATATTTGCGACTTATCAACATACACAAAATAAAATATGTAATGTTGTGAATGAGAGGCAAAGCATAAATATGCGCGTATTACAACAACAACCACTACAAATACAAATTAAAGGTAAGGAAAAATGAATACAACAGAAGATAGTGATAAATCCCAAATTACAAGAAAGAAGTCGTCGTAAGAAACTTTTTGAAACATTCTAAAAGACATACATCAGCGAAAACCCAATCAATTTCAAGTTGTAACCTGTTGCAACATGCCCGAAATGCGAGAACGCATCCCTATGCACCTTAATAGCAATTTAATATAATGTAAAGGTATTGCGGGCCAGACAGGTTGTTCTACCTGTGTTTTCTATAGAAGTGTAGCTTACATAAATTAGGGCTGGGAAAGTAACACAATGATGAATTATCATTTATCAGCGAGTTTGTAGATATATATAAATGTGTTAAGTATTTTTGTCACGTGTGTATGGATATTTTAAAGTTGCATCCTGTCATAAATTTTCATATTTTGCAGTTGAATATTTAATTAAGCTCAATTATTAAACAATGCAGCATTAAAATTGACACCGGACCTCACACAGGTGACTTAACTTAAGTCTAGCTCCTGATGATGCATCGTGGGAATTTCATTAATACTTAATAAATCGTATATTCATGATTCATAAGAGTTACAGTTATACTATTTAGGTCACATTTTGAGTTGAAGGTTAAGTTTCTAATAATAAAATAAATATTAATATTGTCGCGGTTTATTGATTGCACACACACACACACAATCAATACAATTGGGTACTTAAGTACACAACGCATGCGCAGAGGCGCGGCAATACAATGTGCCACAACGAAAAATCTTCTTCCCACATTTAATTTTGCATGCAAAAATGCTAAAAACAAAAATAAAAGTGAAGACGATAATTGTGGGAGCCGGTATCTCCGGTTTTGTGCATATTATGTGGCCATACTTTCCCTCCCGCCGAATAACATGCCGAGACTTTAGTCTGATGTAACATTATAAATCACAAAACACGTTCATGCATGTATAGTGTTTTTGTACAGACAATTATCACGTCGGTGTGTATTCATCAATTATGCTGCATTAAAGCATAACAACAATATTCTCATAGCAATTTATGTGTGGTTGCGCTGGAGGAGCCAATATTTAATATGTACATTGTACAATATACATATAATGGGGAGCATAATATAATGTATGTGTGTGTGTGTTGTGTCTCTTAAGTCGTCGACTTATGTCTGCAATGCAGCAGCTGTGAGTAATGGGGCATGGGGCCCACTTGTGTCCAGACATGCTCTGACATGTTCAGTTTTAAGCGCGCTATATTGTTGTTGTTATGCTGCGAGCATAATACATGTATTGTTAAACAAGCATTGAGATTTTAAAATGCATTGTACTTAACATATTATGTTTACTCTTTACATATTGTACTTAAGACCGTTGATGATATGCTATTTTAGTGGTGGACATTAATTAATGAGGCAGATTTAAAATGTGATTTTTATGTAAAAAAAATTAATTTAGAAGCGCCATCAAATTTGGAGTAGCAACGAGCTAGTTATCTGCGCATATTGAAGATAACTCGTCACCAGCAGTTGGTGTCAATAACATTTTATCGCAATATTGTGTTAAATACATTTTAATAGTTGCAGTTGCATCAGACCCCAATGTTCTATGAATAGCTGATGTTTTATATAATGTTATGAGTTGAGATAAGTAAAGGTCGTCCAGCTTTTATTGTTGCTTTTTTCTTTTCCAAAAATTTTTGATTTTTATGATGTATAATGTTATAACATCTTTTTTCCCCATTTTTTCACGCAATTTAAAATTTTGCTTCACTTAATAAACTATACCTTATTTATTTTGTGACAATTAAACCCAACAATAAATGACAGATCAAGAAATTAAAATAGAACTAGGCTTTAGACATACATTATGTTGAATAATCATCGCAAAAAAAAAAGTGATGCAATATTTAAAATGAATTTACATAAAGGCCTAACCGCAAAACCGCAAATTCGCTTTTATGTGTGTGCAAGTACAATTAAAACATAATAATACGGCGCACGCCTAAGTATAATGTAAAAAAAACAATACATCTACAATAACTGTGTCTTAATCAAAAATGGGAAATAATATTAAAAGAGTAGAAGACGAAAAAAAGCAATAATAGCAACTTATAATTGTTTAGAAACAGTATTTAAGTACGTACTTAAGCGCAGTTTTGCATACAAATTTGTTTTATGTTTAAATAAGATAGAAAATTAAAAGTTAAGTCAAACAATAATATTTAAAAATTATTAAATTATTTTAATGAAATTAAAAACATTTTTATTAAATTTTTTTTTTAAATTACCCAAAACTTTACTCAAATTTATCTAAAAATTAACCCACATCCCTAATTAAGTAACTTTAAGCTTCATCTATTTAAAGTCCATTTATTGACCACTAATACGTGTAATGGATTTTTTTTTGGGGGCACATTGAACTTACGATCATCATTTAATTGAATAAACAATCAATGTAGTAACTACCTAAATTGACTTAACACTTTGTGTGACTTATAATCGCAATAATATGCGCAACACTGCGAGTTAACTATAAATGTAACTTGAATGTGTAGAGTAATATGAAATTCTATAAAGCCTTTGTTCTAAATTACGTGAATGTGTATAAAAGTCACAACTGCATCAATTTCACAACGATTCAACATAAGTTAAGTACGTAAGTACATGCTTGTATTGGTTTCAAATTAATAACGCATATTGTTGGTGGTGATTTAGTTATACGAAACTTGTCCCATTAACCCCATTTAATTGTGTAGTGTAAGGGCCAAACGAATTAAGATAAAAATAACATGTGTGTGTGTGTGTGTGTCCTCAAAACAAAAAGTCATTATGAATTTAAAATTAAAACAGATTGCAACAAATTGTGTTTAAAATTGAAATTGTGTTGAAGGTACTTAAGCGATCTAAACATTGAGTGCAGTTAGGTGCTGCAACTTAAAGTGCATTTTAATATATTTAATGCAGTTGCATAAAGAAACCACACACGGTGCGTAATACAAAACACATTATGCTGCAATCACTTTCTCTGTAATATAACAATAATGATAACTTGTCCAAGGTAATAAGTACATTTAATATGGTTAAAATTGAGCCCTTTTCGTTTTATTATTAAATGCACAATGCACTTAAATGCATTATAACTCATTGTGCAATTTAAATGAATGCTGTTTGCGTTTTGCAACATAAATGCAAATAACTGTAATTATAAGAAAGAATTTGGAGAAATTGTTGCAACAACTATTATGAGTAGGCGTACTTAGAGTTGCATTTCAAGATGATGATGCATTTAATTATTATGTTACAATACCGTATATGAATAATTGTTGAGGTCTCAACACTCATTAGTCATAATATTATATATAAGTCATACCTGGTTTCTCTTTCTGGATGAAATAAAATACTACGCGGACTTATGATTCATTCGTTTTCAATATAAAATATGTACTCAAGCGTTTGTAAAAAGTTACACTTTGCCGCCTTTTTTTTCAATTCATCCCCACCATTTTGTCCATTTTCGAACACGGTTTAATGTCCGCTTAAAAGGTAAATAAAGTGTGCAAACTTTTCGCTTTCATCGCAACTTTAAAACAGACAGATTTTGTTCATGCTTATGTGTTTGCGCCTACACAAGTAGGTTCATTCCACAGGTTCAAAATGAGCATCTTTATACAGCTAGGTTGGTGCTGGTTGTGAGTGTGGATGATGTGACTCAACAACAGTAAACACAACGGAATAAATATTTAAATAGTAGGTACCGATGCCCATGAAATTTCATTGGCGTTGCAGGTATTTTTTTTATTTCTTTTGAGCAACCTATTTATTGCGAGGTTGATTAATATGCTTCAATTATAATCATCTTTATTAAATTATTGACTATTTAATTTGCTAAGCCTTGTTTTACCCACAGGTTTGAAGCAGAAGGATCGCCATTCCCTATTTACCTTCTAAAAACATTAGATTTAAAAATTTAAAAAAGCACTCAAAAACTACTCAATTTTTTTTTACATTATTCTCAATTTTCTACCTAACTTAAAATGCCATTTTAAATGAGTCAGACGCAATATAAATAAAAGTAACACATTGTTTAGCAGGTTGGGTAAATCTCAGGTGTTTGTTCACCCATAATAATGCGCAATGCGATTCTTATTATGAACATGAGGAGTTTTGTAAAATGAATAAATTATGTTTTAAATGACACTATTATTTTCTTAATTAATTATAAAACCACAATTTCATTTAAAATCCAAATTTAATTAGAATTAAACCTTTATCTAAGTCAGGATTTTGGCCTTGTTTATTTTATTTTATTTTGTTTTATAATTAATCGTGTTAATTAGCGTAAATTAATTAAACTTGCATTTAAATTAATAGCAGGAGTTCTATTATTTCTTTATTTTAATAAAGCGTTTTATTATTTAGCATCAGCACTATATGACTAAGTCAGTTTAATCGACAGAAATCAAGACATATAAAAAATTCTAATTAAATAAGTAATGTAGCAAAATTTAAACATTCCTGATGATATTGCGTGTTAAATTGGAATTTTAACTATAATAAAAAACGGTCATTTAGAAGTTCGGACCATAAATGGTGCAATTGGCATTTTTTTGTCTCGAATGCATTTTATGTGCAACCACACTTAAGTAAGTTATGAAGCATTTCTAACTATGTATAAAGTAAGAAAAACATAAAGAACTTTTGTGCACTTTTATTATAGTTAAGCCGACCTAACAATACACAAGTTGCTTACAGAAAAAATGGCTTAGTGGGATACACTTAAAATTAAATTGTAGCATTAATTACAATTGCATGCTATTGTTTCAATTAAATGCATAATTAAGTGCTTAAATTAATTATAAGTCGGTAGGTACTTTGTACACGATACTTTGCTCAAAACTAAGTGATGTGGCTTAAATTTAAGACCACCAATTACAATCGGATATGACTTAAATTGCAGACATTTGATATTTTAATTGAACTACATTAAGTTGATTCAATATTTTGAGCACACAATAATAAATTTGAAATTATTATGGGGGACCTTAAAACCTCAAACTAATAACACAAAATAATCGACACACATTTAAATGTGCGCAAAAAAAATAAAAAAAAGGCACAAAAACAAATTAAAACGTTCAAACATGTGGCGATTTTAAATGGCAACAACATCAGAACGTGACTAATTGCCTAAGCATTTGTGGTCAACAAACTATTTATGTGTAAAGCGTATTTGTATTTAATTTTTTACCTAAACACCACTTTTAAACTGATCAGTGTAAACTATCTGCTTTGTTGCAATTACAATTTGGCGTAATACGGCATTATTTAATAATAATAAGAAACAAACACACACAGGAAAATAATTACCGCTACTGTTCAATTATTAGCTGCAAAAAGTGAGACGAAATTTAATTTAAAACAAACAATAACCGATCTAATAAACATTAATGGCTTCTTTTCTTAATTAAATGCTGCTGCAGCAAAAAGAAGCAAAAGCAATTCAAATTAGTGTGATGCAATTTACCGCGACTTAAATCTACCAGTTATTGTCAAGTATAAGTGCATCAATGAACTTCGAATATTCATTTTAGGACTTGTAGCTATTCATAATGCTAAAGTTATACAATATTTTGGGTCAATAAGCTTTAACAAATGATTAAATGTAATTTATGTACCTCTAGGCTGTAAGTGCGAGTAAATGCCAAAAAGAGTCGATAACGTTAAACGTGTTAAAAAATGTGTACACATTTTTAACGTAACGATTTTCAAGTTCATTGTACTGCAACAAAACGAGTAATGAAGTAGCTAATTGGTAATGCACACAATTACTAATAACTAATAGACTGCAGAAAAAAAAATGGTGAAGCTAATTAAATTCAACAATGTTTAAAAACATTTTATTATCTGACCAGTTCATTTACGCTAATTGTGTCTCTCGCATTTCGGACGCATCACGGTAAAAAGTAATTTTAAACTGATTAATTGATTGGCGCTGTTATTTACTGTCACTCAATTAAATCACTGTATTATATATCGGGATTATATTTGTGTTGTAACGAAGTACAATAGTATAGCGTGATGCGAAGTAGTTAACTGTTACCAGAAGCATTTACCAATAGTTTTGTGACACGCATTCAATCCCATAAATTTACGTAAGTATAGGGATTTGTCGACGAAATAATTTGCTCATTAATAACAAAACACTTATTAAGTAGTTGTGACTAAATAATTTAAGAAAAAAAACTGAACTCACCCATTGCCGAATAACGGTACAATGCATCACAGAACACGCGCACCAAGTGCTCCCCGTTAATGGGGCTCGCCAACTGTGGCGACTGACCCATTGGATTGGGTGATGACACACCCGCTGGAGATGGCGACTGCTGCATTGCTGGCGGTGGAGCAAACATTTGCTGCTGCAATGGATTATATTGCTGCTGTTGCTGCTGCTGCATTGGCTGTTGTTGTGGCATTGCTGATGCACCGCCAATACCCATTTGTTGCTCCTGTTGCTGAGCCCCACGATAATAGTGAAAATGGCTGTGATTTACTTGACCTGCACTGGACGATGCACCATGATGATGATTGGCATTTTGTATGGCGGCCGCTGCTGTGGCGGCGGCATGCACAAAATTTGGTGGCATAACACCCATTGGCGGCATGTTGTTGTTGTTGTTGTTGTTGTTATTATTGCTGTACAAACTGTTGGTGGCTGGTGCAAAATGATGTCCCGACGGATTTGTGTAGCGCCCATTGGCATCGGGTGCACCCAAATTGTGGTGATCTGTGACGAGATGGTGTTGCACATTGATGCCACCGCTTGAGCTTGGGTTGGTACTGTTTGTGGGGGGTTGTGGTGTGGATTGGGTGTGACCGCCGGTGCGGGTGGTGCCGGTGTTGGGGGAGCTGGTGGTGTCGGGGATGAAGAATGGGACTGCCATTTTTGTGTGTGTGTGTTTTTTTGTTTTTGTTTTAAACAATTGTTTTAATAGTTTAATTGTTGTTGCACGTTTTGGTGCAGTAAAAGTCGTTCGTTTTTTTTTTTTCGATTTAAATGCAAAATACTGAGTATTTAAATTATTTATTTTAAATATTTGTTAAATTAGGGATCATTGCTTCTAGCTACTGATTCTAAATTATGTGTGTTTTGAAATGATTGTTTGTTTGTTAATCAAAATATTGTTTTTATTTATTTTACGAATTTGCGGAAAGAATTACGGACACCGTCGCAAAAATGTTAGTGCTTGATTGGGCGGGAATTGGTATTACCATTTTTATACTGGTTTCTGCGGACTTGTTGGCACTGTCTCGTGGATATCTTGGCATAAAGACAAAGAAATATATTTTTGCGATGTGCGAATCGTCACAACAAACACAATGATGCACCCTACCGATATTATTTTATAGCGAAGGTGGATTTTTGTTTGTTTTGTTTTTAATGCACGCTTCGTTTTTTTGTTGCAGTTTTAATTTTTTTTTTTTTTTGCTGCACTCGAATGTAGCACTCACAAAAACACTTTTACACATACACCTGGTCGACACTTTTTATTTTTGTTATTGGCGCAAAAAATCACGGTCAAAACTGCTACGAGTATTTTTGCCTTGTTTTTTTAATTTTAAATAGAAAAAAAACAGATTTTTCTCAGACTTAAAATTTTTTTATATTTTTAACACAGTGTGGCTTTATTTTAATTAATATTATTTATTTATTAAAATATTTAATAACAGCAAAATTGTTGTAGGTTTGTCTTTTTAAAGTTTAATTGATTTTTGAAAATTGCACTGGATGTCCACAAAAAAATTGCGTTTTGTGTAATAAAAATGTTGTTAAATTGTTTTTTCTTTTTATTAAATTTAATCTTAATTGTTTTGTTCGTTCGATTGTTAAAAAATTATTCAGACTATAACGTTGATTGGTTTACTGTACCGTGAAGTCTTTGAAATTTTTTAATTGTATGTAGCAGAATTTTAAATGTTTTCAAAAAGTTTTGCGATAATTGTTTCTATGATGGCACTCGCAAATTAATACTCAGTCTGTAAATGTTTTATTTAAAAACTGACAGATTTGTTAAAAAAAATTTGTTTGTAATGTTTTGTTATCATCGATCCTAAATGCTGGAGTCGAACGCTAAGACGTGCTTAAACAGCTCCTTTTTAAAATTGTTTATAAACTCAATTGTTTTTTGAATTGTTATTCTTGTAAATGTTCACTTGTCACACAAAATTTATTAAATTGTATTTATCACATTTAAACTGGCAACGCGAAATAATTTATCGTTTGAATTACAAATTTTCAAAATAAATTTTGCAAAATGTAACCAAAATTAATCTCACAAACAAATCGCGACAATTAAATGCTTTTTGGATATTTATAATAGAATTAATTTCGTTTTAATTTAAATTGAACACAATTGACTGATTGTTTGTAAAAACACTTAACAAATAAATGTTACGATACCAAATATTAATAATAATTGTTGACACAAATAGTATTGAAGGTATATTATTATGTTGTTATTTACGGTACAAGTAAAACTCAATCGGACTACATGGAAAGAAACACGTCTAACTCGCTCTACGCTCTGTCGAGAACTGATGTTTGAAATTGAAACTTATGAACGATTCGGTGGAAAAGGAACTCGTACAGCCGCATGCAATGAAATCAACAATTTTTTGATCCCCCTTCCCTAGAATGAGGCAAGAACGGAGAACTCAATACAAAAACTGTATAGGCAAGGTATACCGTATTTGATGTAATGACTGCGCACACGGCACACAATGATACAACTAGAATTTTGGTTCTTCTAATATGCAGGGGAAATGTTCTAAGGCAACAGTACACTGCAAACACGCTTTGGGTTGTGCATGTGTGTGTTGAACGCATTGAACAACATTAAATTTTACCCTTTGTGCTGTTGGACTTGGCTGTTGCTTTTCCTCCTGCACATGCTATTGCTGCAACATGTATATTGGGATATGCTTTATTAAAACACACGCACGCACACACACACATACTCCCGCACTGCATGCAGTTTTGTTAACGCAACACACTTGCACCCAACACAATACATCCAAAATATGTTGTGAGTTTCCACTTTCCGCGCGCCAAGTTCAGATTTCATTCGATGATTGTCAATAAAGTTGTGCGGCGAGTGCTCGCTCACTGCACGTCCAAATGCATATATTATATGTATAATTAATGTGTGAAAAAGAGATAGTGCATTATGAAGCGCGATGCACACGTGTGCATTGCATAAATATACATAAAGCCTTAAGCCACTTAATTATAAAATTGTGTGAATGTGTTGGTTGGTGCACATTCATTCAAGTAGCACACAAATGTAGGTAAATCAATTGAAGGTGCATCAATACAATACACAAGCGACAATGGAATGAGTGACTGCGAGTGAGCGCAGGCGCGCGCATTCACTTACACAAATACGCAAAAACTTATACATGCAGCATTTTAATATATATTATGAACAAATTTAAGTGGTAGTGCATTTAATTGTTAATTGTTTATTCCTACAAAAAGATTTCAGGAATATTTTTTAAAAGTTGTCAATTAATGAGTTAAATTGGAGACTTAATTTAATAAAATAAAAGTGCACATTGCTTTGTAAAAGTATCTGCTGTATTTGTTCGTAAAACGTATGAATGTGTGGGATTTTAAAGGCACGTAAAATTGTGTACATCCATCCCTCGTTTATCGCTGGCATAACCAGCAATTTGAGTTAACCCTATACTCCCTAATCCCTATAAATGATAAAGCGTGCATAGGTAGTTGGAGTTAGATTGGATTTAAGCGCGCTGTTGCATTGCACGTTTAATCGTACGCCTAACTACTTGCATGAATTATGATCATCCTCATATTTTGATGAGTGCACTTTAATATTGCGTGCATTTAAATGTATTTTGTGTAGTAATTAATAAAATACACAATTTTAAAATTACATTAACTTAAATGCATAAATTAAATGAAAGAAAATTAAAATTCTGTGATTTATTGATTTATTAAGTACGATTAAATTTAACGTACTTAGCTTGCAACAAATAACTAAGTGCAGTTATTGCATAAAATGCATTCTGTCCTAGCGTTTATTATTTATTATTTAAATTAATTGGATGTACGAATATTATTTAAAGTTGACAATGTTTAATAAATAAAGTGCTGCTATTTTTTTCTGTATGCATTGCAACGCGTCATAATAATTTTCTTTAGCAGTGTGGGCACTAACTTGAGCAGGTATCACAGCTTATCAGTCAGGCAGGCACCTTAAAATCATTTCAAAACAAATTGAAATGCAAAAAGGAGATTCGCTCAATGTAAACAATCAACCTATCACTTAATTTTTTTTTTGATGTTTGATTTTAGGACCCTGTTTTAATTTAATTAATGATTATCTAGTTATCTGGAATCAAGTTTTAATCTTGAAACAAGCTTGTCATCAAGAATGAGCCATGGAAGAATTAAAATACAAATAGAAATTGATAAAACTTTACATCAAAAAGGGGTTGAACATCAAAATCGTCGCGACGCTTGCATTAATTTACAAAGTACGGTTTGCCGTCGGTATTTTAAAAGCGACTACTTCTGTACAATTATACATAATACGATAAAATATATGAAATGCATTTAAAATTTAATCGTCTTTTGAAATAGTTATAGTTAGAATTAATAATAAAGCTTAAAATTTAGATTTTAAGAAGACTGTTTTATGTTTTTAATTTTTATACAAAAGAAAGATGCAAATCTTAAGCTCCAACTCTAATTAATTATTTTAGTTGTGACATCCGTGGCAACATAATTTGGCACTCCTTCATAGAAATTCTGCATCACGTTAAGTACTATTTACTTATCACAATAATGTGAAGACGGTTGCTAACTAGTCAAATGGATAAATAACACGTGCAAGCAAATATAACTGCACCACAACAAATTACTTATGTCCACACTCCACATTGTAATGCATATTGTGTAAAATGTGCGAGTGCTTAATATTGTGTGGCAAAATATGATTATAATTGATTCCTCCCTACATTGCAACAGCACCAATAATATGTAACTAAATATTATAGTTAACAGTGGCTTATGCTGAACGTTCCCCTAGGGGCTATTGTTTAATGTTTGTGCTGTACCAGCGCATTATGTCGAATAGGTCACACCACACACTCGGATTTCAACATGTTGCTGTATTTGTTTTTATTAAATATATCGGATGGAAAAATAGAATTTGTAATTTTTTTGTTTTTAACCAAAATGCTGTGAATTCAAGTATTTTTAATAATTTTTGTTCAATCCACAGTGTTGGAGTTACAAAGTTTAGCGATTTAAATTTTTTTTATGCGTGAAAGCAAATTTGATAATGTAGAAATTTGTTGGACAGGAGTTTGTAATTTTAACACACATGCAGAGTATTTCAAGGTTAAAATCGAAGAATTTTAAGGACACAAGTATTTGACGTTTGAAAAAAAAAATTAAAAACACAAACAAAAAATTTAAAAATGTTAAATTAAATTTTCTGAAGAGTTTTGCGATTTGAAATTAAGTCATAAAGCATTTCAAAGTCTTCAAACATTAAGTGTTTAAGAAGAAACATCAGCCCATCTTAAAATTAATGATTATACTTAAATATATTAATAAACAAAAATATTTAAAGCCACTTAAATTTTAAATTTCAATAACAAAAAATGGTATTATTGGAAAAAATTATAAATTTTAAATTATTATAACTTATAAAGTCAAGAAACATTTCAAGGTTAAATCATTTAAACTCAATAAACTAGCAGCTTAAATTAATAAAAAAATTTATGCGGTTCTCCCTGCCACCAAAAATAAATACTTTTTTTTTTTTAAACAGTTTTTTAATAAGTGGATATACATAATTTCTCTTGCGATGCATCAAAATCATAAAGGCACATAATTTAATGTGCAGGTTTCACGCATGATCATTTCAACATAAAATTACAAACGCAACGGTTTTAAATGTTTCAAAAAAAAAAAAATATAAATAAAAATTAACCCAATGCATGTAAATGCATATAACACACGAATGCATCGAAAATCTCAATATGCCGTGTAAAATGTAAATTAGAATAAGTCATTTAATGACGGCCGATTATTCATCAAATGCGTTTTTAGTGCATTTACATATTGTGGGGAACCCGAAACGCTGCACACATTTTGGGTGCTGGTGATACGCTGCGTTTGATGCGATCTTTCTCTCCCTTTTTTTTTTTTTTTTACTTTTTACTTTTCTTTTTTAATAACACAGTTGCTAGTATTTTAATTTTTCCATATTATAAGTGCAGGGAGATGCGTTTTATAACTTGTTTGTCTCTTCTCTCTTCTTATTCCTTTTTTTTTGTTATGCTGATTTTATTGTTTCCACATGCGATATTGCCGTTGCAGCTAATATACGATCGTTGTATTTATACATCACATTCGTTGAGTTTAGAGGTTCACATGGGATTAGCAGCAGGTTCATGACATCGCTCAACTGCGGGTTCAATTGGGTTAATCGTTCTTCATGTCGACGTAATACTATTGTGATTGTGCTGGGGCTTGTGTGCGTTGCATGGGCGCGTGTATAAGCGGCTGCGTTTGTGTGCGTAAATTTGTTGCAGTTTGATTGCAACTTTTATTTTGTGCTTGATTAATTAATGAACATATTATGTTTCATTAACAGTTTAAAAAAAACAGTTTTTCAGTACTTTTATTTGAGAATTTAATGTTATGAATCCTTAATTTTAACTGTAGCTTTTTTAAAATAATTGTTCCCTGATTTTAAGGATATTTAAGAATAACCTTTTTGAAAACATTTAGTTTTTTCGACAGTTGGCAATTCTTCATGAAATATTTATGAGGATTTTCAACTAAACAGCCGATACGATGGGACCTCCCAAAAGGAAATTCACACCATGGTGGCATTGTAACTCATTTAATTTGGGACTTAAGTTGTTCACAGGAATTTAAATCCTTCGTATTCTAATGCTTGCATTTCATTTTCAATAATGTTAAATTGTTGCCTATACTTATTACTTAATGGCAACAATTTAAAAGCATTTAAAAATATATGCAATTTTCACTTATGAGTCCCTAAAATAAAAAAGGGACATCTCTCATAAATCCTTAAATTCTTTTTAAATATCAATGCGTCAGACCACACATAATTCTTACAAACTCAATTTAAATATGACATAATAAGTCAGACCACACAAATTAAAGTAAAATTTATAATAAAGTTAAATAATTTAGAGTCCTGGAGAGTCCCTCGTCCTTTAGGACTTGATAACTCTTTTACTGCTTTTTTTTTTGTACGGATTATTACGAGCACTTGGCAAATTATCGAAGAATATCCTTTTCTTACATAAAATAATAAATACTTGGAAGAACTTACGGAATTTAAAAATGCAATTAAATGCAACTAACTGCAAGCCCACCAACAACGAGAAGAATCCTTTTTTATGGAGGTACAAAGCAAGTGTGTGGGCCTTTTTAACAAGAATACCTTAATGCAACCGAATATGTAAAATGTTTATTGCACTTAATAATTGCAACAAAAGGAGTGTGGGTCTCTCTGTACTAGAAATGTGCAGCACTTTATTGAGGCCAAACCAAATCCATTTCTTTATGAATTATGAGCAACAGAATTAGTTTGAGCACGTAAATTTAAAAAATATCTAACTGGCTTAATTATGGTGAACTGAAAACAACAAATCGGCAATTTGTGTGGTCTCAGAGAATGTTAAGATAATTTTCTTAAGATAGTTCCCATTAAATCCTTAATTTTCAGCTAAAGTGCATAAAGCACAAATTTTAAAACAATCACTTTATTTTTGAAATGTTATTCTTACTTTATTATTACCACCTGTGCAAATGACTTAAGTAAATTATAAGAAAAAGGATCATCCTTAGTATTACAATTTAAACTAAAGTCGCGACTTTCTTAAGTACCTTTGTAATTGAGATTTTTCTCAGTCTTTTATTATTGAAACAATTAAATGAAGATAGTCCCGCTCTAACCAACGAATTCATACGATCTCCGCAATACAATTAACGTTTATATTATGATCCAATCATGCGCAGTGCGGACTGTACTGCAGCGCACACTTTAGTGCCACACACATTACTATGTACATAAGACAAACGCCTAATATAATTTAATATAAGAATAACATAATACACATAGTACGCGTAACGCGACGACTATAAAGAGTAAGATGGTAGCTCACTCCGCGGATTTGTATATACATATATATTTGTACCTAAAGAAGTGAAGGGATTAACACTTGTTTGGACTGGCGAGTGCAGGTGCAGATGCTTCATCTATATTACACATTGAGATGAAGAACAAAAATCAGATGCGGATAAAACAAACAAATTGCTACAGCAGCATCAAGTAGTCTTTGGCGCTTAGCATGCAAAATCACAACAACAACAACAACAACAACAAAACGTATTTATAATATAGGAATAAGAACAACAACAAAATGTGTATTACGATTAAAAAAAAAGAAAAGAAGTAATATAAAGATAGAATAGTATATGTAATGAGGGGCCCTGATGGAGAACGTGGAACAAGTTGTCAGTTAGATTCGATGATTGAAGTACAAAATACAGGGATCCCCTGTATTACAGATTGCGGATATTATTTAATGAAATTAATAATTATAAAAGGGAAATTTAATTCCACAAATTAATGTTTAGGATAAAATTAACTCAGAATAAAGTTTATTAAATTTATTATATAAAATTAAAATGACTTTGGGAATTAATCACGATAAATTTGTAAATCTAAATCTTGGTTAGTAAAAAATGTTTCATGAAAACCACTTCTAAAAACAAAAATCTGATAATACAACCCGTTTTGACTTATAACTAATGTTCTAAGTGCGAAAATGACCCGCGAAATCCGTGATAGGAAAGCGGTTCGTGAAAAAATTAACTTTTTTCAAAATTTTAATGCGGAAATCAATTTTTCAGTGTTCGATTAGTAAAAAAACAAGACTGAACTGTAATCATACTCTAAAAAAGTTCTATGATAATCAGTTTTAATTAAAGATGAATCAATTAAAAAAATATTGAATTAACAAAAAAAAGGGGAAACCAGTTTTTTTTGATTATAGGATATTTATTTAAAAGAAATTCCTATAGTTATAGATAAATTTAATCCAATTTGCAATTTTATGTTAACACAAATTTTTATTGTGATCGTAATTTTACAGTTAGCTGTAAAACAAATTATAACTATTGCAGATGTATTTTATTTAATCCGTTATATTTGAATATTAGGAGGAAACGGTAATTAATAAAGCAAAGCCACCGTTATGCGGAGGATCACTGTACCGCATATTATGATTTTGGATAAAAATGTTAAATCCATGCGACCATCTACTTTATTTTGTGCAACAACTTATTAAATACATTTAAGTGGATTTTGTACTCAATCGCATTGTGAACAATATAATAATATGCTTGATTGCACTGACTGCGACGCGACACGTACTCTTAAGTATAAATGCACACTGCACTTATATCATATTATTGTGTGAATGTTACTATACGTTCCACATATCACATAATATGTGTGTATACATAATAAGAGACGAAACCGTTGTTTAAGTGGCAACTTAAATTCATAATTGAAATAATTGAAATGCACGTGTGCCGCTGCTATTTACATTTATACGAGTGTACGTTGCATTGCACTAGTACTTTATAACAGCATAATATTGTATTATGCGTTGTACTAGTAGTTTTGTCTTGTTTATTTTTTTTTTGTAGTTGCTGCACCAATTACTCGGCATTTTGTTTGTTTATCCCCACACAGTGAGTGCGCTGCACTTAAAAGGAAGGCGTGCTGAAAAATTGCACATTATGAATTTGCGTCGTTAAAAATTTCCAATCAGAGCTGCATGTATTTTGTGCACGTTTTGCTTCGGCCCACACATGTAGGCAATAGGTTTTTTTTTTTGCGGTAATAATTAAACGCGCAGTGAAATGTTTTCTTAAAATTGATGTTCTTTGACAGAATATACATGCGTGTACGTGTTAAAATTAATTCGAATTGCCTGTCGCTCATAATTCAGAATGAAATGGATTTGGTTTAGTAATAAAGTGCTGCACATTTTTAGTGCAGACAACCCACAATCCTTTTGTTGTAATTAATAAGTGCAATAAACATTTATCATGTTTTCCTGTTGTCTAAGGTCCTTCTCGTAAAAAGGAGGATCACACAGTTGTTATAATTAAAATAGATTCATTATGATTAAAACGCTTTTTAAATATTGCAATTCAAGGAATTATTAAAATGAATTTTAAAGTATGATCAATTTTAATACAGGACAAGGATTTGAAGCGGGCTGATGCACATTAAATGCATCTAACTAATAAACTGCATCACTTCTAAAGTGCAAGGAGATGGGCATTGAAAAAACGACAACCCAAACTGAAAGGGTGGGTTGGAACAAATATTCATAATAATATGTGGAATCACTTGTGTGCATAAGATAAACGAGAGGCATAATTATAATAATACTATTTTCGTATGTTGCATTATATATATCAATGCATTTTAGACATAATAGCGCGATCTCGACTCGTGTGCTGCAACGCTGTATTACAAAATCTTATACGCGTTTCTGTACACAACGATATGCATACAAATTATAAACATTTCAACCAGTTGCAGCGCGATCATAATATTCCGTACACATTTATTGAAGAAGGGAAAGGGTCAATCAAGGCCAAACGTAATACATGTTTGTGTATAGTTTTCATTTTATACATGTGGCATCCAGCGGGTTGTATAGAATATGAGTTTAAAAGAGAGACCCCGAGGATGTCATCGTGAAATTGAATTCAACAAAAAATTTTTTTATATAAAGTCTTTATACTATATATAGTACATAATGTGCACTTAAACTATAAGCTGCAGCTCAATGCAATGCGCGTCTACAATATTTTTATAAACGGCTGCACATATTATATTGTGTGAGTTTGTGTATGTGGAGGCATCATACAACATAACAAATACACGTTCAAACTATATATAATGTGAGGCTTGGAGACTGGACACGTTTATTATTTGTTTGTTTATGTTTTTATTTTAATAAAACTTATTTTGGTTTATTTTTAATCATCGTGTTGCACTGTTTATTTGACTGATGCTGCATTTTATTTGCTTTTAACTGCATGGTAATTTTGTCGAATTGAATGAAAGCTTTTGTTTACAATTCACGCATTTAAGCGTTGTTTTATAATTTGAATGCAGTGGAATTGGGCTACCGAACTTTAAGATGTGCGCGTTGTTTTAATTGACTAATTATTTAGGTACTTAAAAATCCAATGCTTGGTTTCTTTACATGAGTTGCATCACTCATTAATGCATTTTATAAAATATTATAAACAGGGTTTCTTGACTTAGTACACCGTTAAATTGACTTTACAAATGCAATTACAATATATGCACCTGACTTAACCCTTCTTCTTCTTCTTCTTCTTCTCAATTAATAGTTGATTTAAGTTTATCTTCTACTTAAATAATTGTTTCGTGTAAAGTCGTCTTATATAAATGACTTAATGGCATATCATGACCTAATTGTAATTTTACACCATTTTAAAAGTATTTCTGTTTATTTTACTTGAACCAATTTTAACGCCACTTTAGTAAGTTGCTTTATTTTAATTTTAAACTAATTTTAATGACAGAAAAAACTATCTAACAAGGGTTAACAACATTTTTAGTGCACTTACTCATAAAGATGATTCCTAAAAATGATTCAAAAAAAATACTTTTAATACTGAAAAACAAGGCGCGCAAAAGTCTCACAACTAATAAAATCAATTGAAAGCGAAAATGAACACAGTAATAATAATAATTAACGCAGCAATCCAGAACTGCAGTGTAACTCGTATTGAATTGATGCAATGTAAGTTTGCCAAAGTGCATGCGGATAAAAGCAACGACTCGATTTACTAACTGCAAATTGCATGCTGTCAATGTGCACTGTTGCAATCGGTTTAAATTGATCGTCTTTAAGAGAGTGTTTCATTGTTATATGCTTATCCATATAATATTAAACAATAACAACAGAAACAACAAATAAATAAAGAAGGTATAAACAAACAAACACACAAACTAAATGTTTAAGTTTTATAAAAAATTTAAGAATTTAACATTATGTTTTTGAATTTTATTTTTAGGTTCTAAATTGTTTTTTGAGGTTGTTTCAGTTACTTAATTCCTTAATCCAAAATATATGAATATATTTTGTGGCTTAATATATTTAAATGTTATGTAGGGTAGCTTGTTATGCAGCTCAAAAAGAAATGAGTGAATATTGAGTGAAATTCAAAAATACTCAATTTAAGTTTTATTGTATCAAAAGAGACTTAAGTCGGGTTTTAACAGGATAAATAAAGCTTAAGAATTTTTTAAAGATTAATTAGGTGATATTCCTTTTAAATAAATTCAAACTCGACTTACTTAATTTACACTCAGTTGATATTGAGATCAATCCCTTCAATATTTTTAATGCAGCAGTATTTAAATTTAATCATTAAAATACAAAAAAAAAAAAACTCAATTATAAACTGCAATAACAGATTGTACCTTCATGATGAATATGGCGCTTGCATTAAACATCAAAAGAGTAACGTTGCCCTAAATAATCCAGTCTTTTATTTAGCTCATTAAAGTGATCCCCTCTTATTTTGACAGAAACTGGAACGAATGAAAAAAAAAATCCCCATACTACTTTTGTGAATGTGCAAAAAAGAAAAAAGAAAAAGAGGAATGAAAAATGTTTAAAATAAGGGAAGGAAATAAGCTCATAAAATGCATACAAGTGCATCACATTTACATCCAAAATCAGTGCAGTGGGTAAAGATGCACAAATTTGGAGTGGTTGACTCGTGACCTGATTACATGAGGGCTTCTAATTGACGCTAATTACTTTCGTGTATGTTAAGTTTTGTAAATAGGGGTGACAATATGGGCAAATACAAAAGGTTCTTTTGCATAATATCATTTTTATTTCGGAAAAATAATCAAGAATGTTGCCTTGTTTTGAATAAAAAATTGTTTTGACCTTGAAATTCGTAACCCATATTGTTCAGACATATGTTTTATAATTAAAGTGCAGTCGAATTTGAAGTTTTTTTCATTTTGAATTGAGGATATGGCTAAATTTAAACACAAAAAAAATTGCACAGTAAGTTTAAATTAAGTAAAAATTAAGCAGATCTTGAAATAATCAGTAATTCCGACCATTTTATTTAAATTGTGGGAAGTAACAGTATTTTTGATGCCTTTAAAATGTTTTATTGCTCCATTCAGAGAGTTACAAAACCCGTTTTGTGATTTATTTTTAAATCTCCAATGGTGATGATGTTATTTAATTGCATTTAAAGTTTTATGAAATTCATCCCTTAATCACATATTATTTTTTTCTTACGTCTTTCTCCACAATATCTGCTGAACATGCATTGTAAAAACTCATCTCATAAGGACACATACATATTTTTCTGCAAATTACAATTATAACAGCACCCCTATATTTGTAAGAAAAAAAAGAAGAAGGAATGAAGCCTTTTTACAATGCAACATCTACGTACATAATATGCATTTAGAAATGTGTGAGAAACAAAAGATGAAAATGGTGCAGCGTCGGAAACTTGAGGCTGCAGCTGGTGATGGGGTGCCATACTCACATAATATATGTACTGATTCTCATATAAGCATTATAATTCAAATCTTCTGAATACACACATCCATGAAAGCATAATATCTTCAGTGCAAGAAATGAAGAACAAATGACTTTAATCGGACATTGAACTTTTGTGCATAAAAAATGCGCCCCATTTTTATTACTCGAATGCACAATTATTCATCTGCATTGGTACAGTGGGACATCCTTTTTTTAAATGTGATGCATTCCGTGCTCCTCAAAATAGGAGGAAATAAAAATGGTTTAATGTAAAATGGACGTCTTTTGAATGATAAATTTACTACCTGCACAATCGACGTTGAAACAAACATAATATTGTTTAAATTTAGACTTTTAATTTTTGTCAATCTACACAAAAGGAAACACAATTTAATTCTACTAAATACAAACAAAACAAGAAAAAAAAATGAAACGAAAAATTTCATAATAAAGGAAGTCACATCATTGCAATGTGGTGCATTTAATTTCATTTCCTTATTCACGCGCTTGTCACTGACCTATTCATTTAATATATTGCAGAACCGCATCATAGAATATATATTGTATATGTTGCATAAAAATGAATGTCGCCTATATATTTATTTTTATTATTATCCATTGTGGTGCACCGTGCGTTTAGTGCACATTTGCACGCATATTATGAAGTAATGCACTTCGGTTGCATTGTGGAAGACTGGGGGGGGGGGGGTAATGCATTTCAATCCTTTTGTGCGTGCACTTTTTTATGCCATGATGCATAAACTTTATTTCTATATTGTGGGTGGTTTTTAAGGAAGGAAATCCTTTGGTTTTTAAGGAAAAGAATTCTTTGGTTTTTTCCTTTTTTAAATAAATTTACTTAATTACTTTTAAATTATGTGGAAGTAGAATCCTATTTTGGTTTATTGTGTGGGGTCGTCCTTTAAATGGTGATTGTAACACTTTCTGCATACTTAGATTTCAAAAAAAAAAATGGATTTTGGCTTTTAATTTTTTTTTGTATAATTCTGTTTTAGAGTAGTTATGACTTCAAAAGTCTTTTGCTTTTGAGATCTCACCATTTTCAAAATAGGATCTCAAATGATCTCAATTTTTGAGGGTGTCTGAAGAATCACTAAAAGATACTTTCTGCATCAATATATTTATTCTTTAAAATTTTCCTAGGCTCTGAAAATTCACTAAAGTTTTGAAATTTCAAAATGTTTTATAAATTATTTTCGTGAACTACAATGTTGAGTTTTACCATGAAGATAAATATTTTTTTCCAACTTTATATGGATATAATTTAACATACAATTCATAATTCGTAATTATTATTCCCTTTAGTGTACACAAAAAAAAATTACAATAAATTAACAGAAAGTGGGAAAGGAATAGGGTGGGCAACTAAATTGGAATTTGGTGTGTAATTAATTCAAATGCAAAAGCTTTTTATGGTTCAATAAAAAAAAAATTGAACAGCTTTTTAATTACTAAATTGAGGAATTTAAAAAAATAAAAACGAAAGGTGAAATTTTGATGCAGAACTGTTAAAAAAGTGATTCTAAGGTTTTTTTTTAGAAATTATGTCCATATATCATAAAGTTGGAAAAAAATATCAATCTTCATGAGCACTTTTTCAAATATTCTACCAGGCTACCAGGAATCAGCAGAATTTAGAAGGACAACCGTTTAGTTTAATTGAGAAAATTGTTGCCAAATTTAACCCAAAAATTCGATAAATTCAAGCTAAAAGAAGCCGAATTTCAGCGAAAAATAAGCGAAAACAAGTGAATTTTTGTTAAATTTATTGGTAAAAACTGAGCACTTTTCCAAATATTCTACCAGGCTACCAGGAATCAGCAGAATCTAGAAGGACAACCACTTATTTTAATTGAGAAATTTTTTGCCAAATTTAACCCAAAAATTCGATAAATTCAAGCTAAAAAGAAGCCGAATTTCAGCGAAAAATAAGCAAAAACAAGTAAATTTTTGTTAAATTTATTGGTAATAACTGAGCACTTTTTCAAATATTCTACCAGGCTACCAGGAATCAGCAGAATCTAGAAGGACAACCACTTATTTTAATTGAGAAATTTTTTGCCAAATTTAACCCAAAAATTCGATAAATTCAAGCTAAAAAGAAGCCGAATTTCAGCGAAAAATAAGCAAAAACAAGTAAATTTTTGTTAAATTTATTGGTAATAACTGAGCACTTTTTCAAATATTCTACCAGGCTACCAGGAATCAGCAGAATCTAGAAGGACAACCACTTATTTTAATTGAGAAAATTGTTGCCAAATTTAACCCCAAAATTTGATAAATTCAAGCTAAAAAGAAGCCGAATTTCAGCGAAAAATAAGCAAAAACAAGTAAATTTTTGTTAAATTTATTGGTAATAACTGAGCACTTTTTCAAATATTCTACCAGGCTGCCAGGAATCAGCAGAATCTAGAAGGACAACCACTTATTTTAATTGAGAAAATTGTTGCCAAATTTAACCCAAAAATTCGATAAGTTCAAGCTAAAAAGATGCCGAATTTCAGGGAAAAATAAGCGAAAACAAGTGAATTTTTGTTAAATTTATTGGTTAAAACTGAGCACTTTTTCAAATATTCTACCAGGCTACCAGGAATCAGCAGAATCTAAAAGGACAACCACTTATTTTAATTGAGAAAATTGTTGCCAAATTTAACCCCAAAATTCGATAAATTCAAGCTAAAAAGATGCCGAATTTCAGGGAAAAATAAGCGAAAACAAGTGAATTTTTGTTAAATTTATTGGTTAAAACTGAGCACTTTTTCAAATATTCTACCAGGCTACCAGGAATCAGCAGAATCTAGAAGGACAACCACTTATTTTAATTTAGAAAATTTTTGCCAAATTTAACCCAAAAATTCGATAAATTCAAGCTAAAAAGAAGCCGAATTTCAGCGAAAAATAAGCAAAAACAAGTAAATTTTTGTTAAATTTATTGGTAATAACTGAGCACTTTTTCAAATATTCTACCAGGCTACCAGGAATCAGCAGAATCTAGAATGACAACCACTTATTTTAATTGAGAAAATTGTTGCCAAATTTAACCCCAAAATTTGATAAATTCAAGCTAAAAAGAAGCCGAATTTCAGCGAAAAATAAGCAAAAACAAGTAAATTTTTGTTAAATTTATTGGTAATAACTGAGCACTTTTTCAAATATTCTACCAGGCTACCAGGAATCAGCAGAATCTAGAAGGACAACCACTTATTTTAATTGAGAAAATTGTTGCCAAATTTAACCCAAAAATTCGATAAGTTCAAGCTAAAAAGATGCCGAATTTCAGCGAAAAATAAGCGAAAACAAGTGAATTTTTGTTAAATTTATTGGTAATAACTGAGCACTTTTTCAAATATTCTACCAGGCTACCAGAAATCAGCAGAATCTAGAAGGACAACCACTTATTTTAATTGAGAAAAATGTTGCCAAATTTAACCCAAAAATTCGATAAGTTCAAGCTAAAAAGATGCCGAATTTCAGCGAAAAATAAGCGAGAACAAGTGAATTTTTGTTAAATTTATTGGTAAAAACTGAGCATTTTTACAAATATTCTACCAGGTAATTATTTCTTCGTTTTAAAAGAGTGAAATAGAAAACACAATCAAAATGTCACGACTATAGATCACAAAAAAAACGTTCACCATAATAAATTGAACGCCATTCCACACAAACATTTTAGTAAACACAAAATGACCTACCCTAATGTACTTGTCTTGCCATACTGCAAAACGCAATACTTTATCATGATTTCTCAACACAAAGTACTAACCATACTCAATATGTGCGGCGACAAAAATAAAATGAAAAACAAAAAAGCTCGCAAATACAAAAATACAAAAAAGAATAAAAGAACAAACAACCAAATACGCACGCAACCTTTTTCAAACAAAAGAAACAAAGTCATCCCGCAATCATCTTGAAATGCGACTGCAGGCATTTTAATTTCAGTGCGATGAATGTAATTGCAATACCAACATATTATATAGTTTTGCACCAAGACTGCACACTCGCATTGCACGCATTAATTCTTTTTCACATAATATACAGCTATATATAAGTGCATTGGATATTTGTGCTGACTGCAATACTATATGCGCGGTGCATCACAACATATTATGTGCGTTTTAATGCTGCAATGGTGTTATGCAATGTGCAAGGGTGCAGCTTACACACATTGGATGCTGTGCGTAATCAGGTCAGTGACCTGTAAAGGGGGGGAGCAATTTTACTGGAATTTTGCAATCATTCCGCATTTAGTGCGTATAATATGTATTTATATATTATGAATATATGTTTTGCCTATATGTCATACGGCAGCGACCGCTCACGCATAAATGCGCTTTGCATTGTTACTGCAATTGTGCTGTATTTATGCATCAATATGCGTGTACGTGAAGAAACCTTTTGGTACTTACAGTAAGTGCTTTGGGGATATTATATCGATGGATTTAAAATCTCAAGGGTTTGGGGCATTTCACAAGAGAATTGCAGAATGCACCAGAAATATGGATTACAATATAAATAGAATGAGTTTTGAGGGTTCAATAAACTACGGGGGCTGTGTTATAAGGTGCTATGACCTTGAAAGTGTGTAACTTAATTTTTTTAAAGCTGATTAAATCGATTTGAAATATTTAATGATGCAATTTTAATGAATAACACAATACAAATATTGACAGTATATTTTATAACATTGTCAATATAATTAATAACTACCTAAGTAGTTCGATATCGAGATATTTTGAAAATAATTGGCAATATACTTAATATTATTGTCAATATGATTAAAATACTGTCAATGTATTTTGAAAAATTGTCAATATACTTATAAAATATAGTTATTAAATTATGTTAAAACAGCGTCAAGTGCCAGACTTCAATTTTTTAACTAAATAATATTTTTAAAAGGGATCATGGGTTAAAGGTTAAATTTAAAATTTTTTAAAAAATTGGATTAAAAGGCAATAGTCAATTTGCAATGGCAACTGCAGAAATATTTTAACTCATAGTATCACAATTTTATAACCAATGCTATCTAAATAATGCTGTCTTATTATTTTAAAATATTGTCAATGTAATTTGAATTATTGTCAATATGTTTTTGTTTTTTTAAATATTAGAAAAAGTTAATTTTGTTCATTATTATTTACCTAAAATGCACAGAATTGCAAGATTTTGATTTTTTACATAATTATATCAAACATATTTTCAACTTAGGACCCCAAAAAGTGAAATGACTTAAGACAATTTAATTTTTCTAAGTAAGTTTTATTTTTTTAAATATAAAAATACCACAAAGCAATGACAGGCCATTTAAACTAAAACAAGGGCTTTTAAATTATCAATAAATGTAATTTATTTGTTTAGTTTATTTTATCAATTTAAATATAAGTCACTTAAAATGACTTAATGCCCTCCCCACCCAATGAATTGAACTATTAGTCATCGAACGCGGAAGTTACAACTTTCTACTGGTCCCGCCACACTGCACATAGTACATCAACCTAATTCATGCGGTGTTGCACCACACACCAGATAGGGTAATAATTGACTTGACGAATTGTCATCAAAAAGGCATTCAACAATCACATTTATTAATGCGCTCCCACCGCATTTGAATAAAATGTGTGTACCCTAATAATAACTGTCACATAATAGTACGTAATAAATTCACCAGCACCGCATCTCTTCATCATAATATTACAGATTAATTGAGGCAATAAAGAATAATTCACAATGCGGTGTAATACTGCAGTCGCATGTAGATAAAATGAAGATGAACGTACGTATTTTTATATCATGATTTATAAATAAAACAAATTGAAAATATTGTTCCACTTGTTCCCCAACCAAAACACAAACAATCGCACAATGCACACACACAAAAAAAAAAATTGTGAGTAAGTAAAATGAACGAAGCACCACACCAGAGATGGGGGAAAGGGCTTTCTCCCCATCTATCCAATAAAGTCTCCACACAGAAATTATTTCAGCCAGTTAAAGCATGCGCCCCCAACAATTCGCGTTTAAAACATTTTGCATTAACACAAAAATAACAAACCTATTATTCAATTGAAAACAATAACTCAAAAGTTTTGCTTCTTTTTTTTTTTTGTTGGATTTCTTCACACTGCAGTGTGTTCTGTTTTATTCATCTCCATTTTACACTGTACACTGCGGACGATGTGCTCCAAAGTTGCACACGCTTCAACACTTTTTAAGGTGCACATTTACATAATAAAACCATCACAACTTGGCCCTGGTACACCAAAAACCCACCCCAACCCCATTTAGATTTTTCTGAAATTGCTGCACTGCAAATTTCTTTATGCGGAAGACTAGATAGCGTCAATGTTACACACGAGGTATAAACACAACGACTATAGGACACAACTAGTTGCAAAAAGTTTTGAAGGGGGGTTGAAAAGTTGTCCCATGATTATACACTCAAGTTCTTTCATAAATTGCGTTCACACTTAGTTAAAATCACACAAACAAAATAAATATACCAACTAGTTATGTTAAGTTTGTTATTTATTTGGGGATGCTGGAATGGGCCACGAGTGGGTGGGGGTTGTGTCCAACACATTATAAAAACCAATATCTTTGTTGGGACCAAATTGACTTGGGGGTATGGTTTTTCTTTTGTTAAACAAAGTCCACTTGCTAATGAAATTTATGGCGGTGCGTTTTAAATGCGGGCGACATGTTTTTGTTTAATTTAAGCTCTTTATTTCAAAGATATTTTGTTTCGCTATTTTTTACTAAGAGGATTTAAGGCGAATGAACAATGTGACAGAATTTGTGGTCGACTTAAATGTTTTTAGTGCCGAACAGACAATTATAGTCAACTTAAAGGCCACATGAATTTTGTCAAAATATTCAATGAAGTTCATGCATTCTTCTTTCTCTTTCGCCATGATTATCTGGAAACTGGCCACAATACGTGTCTCTTTTTAATTGGTTGCTTTTTCTCATCACCGTAGATTCCACTAAAATATTGAGCAAAATTAAGTAGCTATTGCTTTATAAGAAAGCCTCCCAACATCTTTTATCTAATATTTAAATTTTCTAAACGACCGTATTAATTCACTTGGTATTAAATCACGCTAAAACTGACAATGGGATCGTCACGAAATTTTACACACGTGTTTGTCAACATTCTAGAAGTAACATGGGCGTATTTTAAACGCGAAAATAAACCACGGAAATTGCGAAAAAAAACGCGGTTCGCGAAAAAGTTTACTTTTCCTAAAACGAATCCGCGAATGATTCCGCGATTTTCAAGATCAGGCTGAAACTGTAAATTGCATTGCTCCGATTAGTAAAAAAAATCTCACGAAGAAATTTGATAATGACTTCGCGATTTTCCGCGGTAATGAAGTTCGTCTAACATATTAAAAAAAATTCGACCATAATTCTGTGGTTTAGCGGGTTGCTCCTCTTGTGTTTGTATGTGAATTACCTATATAGACTCAGAAATTTAGAAGGCTGTTAGTGACCCTGTCAAATTCTTTTCCGATCGGAAGATTACTTCCTTTGGTTTTGCGATGATTTGTTTTTTAAATTTAGTTATTTTTTTGTAATATAATATTTTAATTTATTTTATTTCCAGGACCTAAGTTAAGGTTCTATTTAAGTCAAAACTATTTTCGTTAGCTTTGCTAATAATATTTTTCCCTTAACTGACTTAAATTTACTAAAAGGGCTTAAGTAACATTGAAACGACCTTTAAGTTATAACAAATCAATGGCCAATAATGCTATAAATTTTCTATTGTATTGTCAATATTTAGTCATGTTTTATACGACAAAAAAAAAAGGATTTACAAACAAATTACCTTAAAAAAATATTCAAATGCTTACACCGTCTGACGCTTACTTTAAAATGTTGTTAACTGCGGTTGATTGCACTGCTTCAAAAAAAAAACTTTTAACCAATAAAAAAGAGCCCACAATCTATTTGCCTATTGTGTCTACAACACTTTAAAAAAAGTGCTAAATGGTATGTCTTCAAACGCAAACCTCTTTGAGCTAAAACGGTCCAACTATAAATTCCAATTAAATTTCCAGGAATAAATTGAAATAAAATCGGTTTGGTTGAATGCAGCAGCAAAGCAACACATCGACCCTACAACAAGATGAATCACCTGTGCGCGTTGTATTGTGCGTCGCCACTCAATTGTTGCGGGGAAATCAAATGCTTTCAATGAAATGGTCGCAAGCTTTTATTGTGATGATGCAATTGTTATTCCGAGGTTCTAAGAAATGAAAGAGCGATTAGCGCGAAAGAATTGAAGTCTTCTCCTAAGTATTGAGTAGTTTTAACTATTAATTAGTATGGATGGATGAGAAACGAAACGAATAGAACAAGAAGAAGTTAAATAGTCAGCAAACGTGTTGTCCGCATGCGCAGGCGGATGCGTCATAGTTTTAGCGGAAACAAATCACCGGCCCCCAAAAAAAAAATCTACTCGATTAACAGCTACTATAACTTCACTCAATTAGAATCGATCAATTATCGATTAATTGGGAAGAAGATAATTTCACCACGCACAGATGTACACAAAATAGCATATAGAATAGATTTTGTTTTGTTTCGATGCACGTGTTGTGCGCATTTTTTATTGAAGTGTGGCCATAAGGAGCCGTGTGTCCAATTTGCTTTCAAATAAACAATATACGCCTAATCAGTTAGCGGATACTTTTTTTTTTTTTTTGGGCATTCTCGCTTCACACCCATCAGGTGTGGATAATCACTAGTCTGCCGATTTCATGGTGTGTATTACAATCGCGTGCGCGCAAGTCCCTTTCATGCATTCATTTTGTGATTAAATATTCAAATTAAATGCGTTTTTTTTTTGCGCCAAACAATTGGTTCGCTACCGGATAATGGTGTAGCTGTAGAATGCAAGCATCCATGATATTGCGGGCCTTTGGACACATTGAGTCATACATACCTGCGCAATGTGCCGGCTGAATAATGGGGCGCATGCTATCGCCTTACAATGGGCTCTGTTACTCATTCAGTGATCACGTTCATTTCTTCGTGTGTGTTAAATGAGAGGAGAAAGAATTTGTGTGGGGTTTTAATAAATAAAAGTTGGAAAAGATGGCTTAAAAGCGAGCAAAGCCATGTAAGTTCCATAGAACATTTTAAATGGTTGTGATTATTCAGAAAAGCTCACACAAAAAGTGTAAAATTAAAATACACAACAGTGCAATTATGAAAACCAGTACGTGTAAGCAATATTTTATGTGCATTGTTTGTTAAAGCCCATAAATCATGTAACGACTTGAATATGAGTTACGACCTCGTATTTCAATTTCTTATCGAAATAACATTTGAAGAAATAATATGTAAAAACACAGTCTGCAGCCAGCAACACAATAAAAATTAAAGACGAGAACAAATTAAAGTCAAACACAAAAAAAGTGTTAAAAAAATGTACTTAAATCCATAAAAAAATGTGCATAAAACTACAAGCACAAATATTGAAAAGGAAACAATGAACGACCAACGCTAAATAGTTTGCTGATTTGTCGAATCACTCACAAGCTGCAACGTGAAACCGCAAATTAAGTAAATTTGCAAATAAACTGTGACGAATTAAAGTCTATACCTAAAAAAAATTACATCGCACACATAAAGAAAAGATTACACATACGAGCATTGATATAAGCCAATAAAATGTTATTGCATTTATTTGCTCTGTTTTGATTGAATATGCGTCATTTAAATCAAAACATTGTGCCACACTTTTTACGTTGGAAATTTGTTTTTTTTTTTAAATGCAAAGGTTTTGTAATCCTTAATTCCTTTTGTAATGAAAAATTTGAGCAACTCGTTTGTTGCAAAAAATGGAAACAAGCTTAGTTTTTCACGAGTTGTTAGTCACAATTGTAACGTGAACTAAGTGAAATTTTTTAAAACGTGGACTTAAAAAGGCGGCTAAGTGATTTTAAGTCCACATCTTGAAAAACTTCAATGGTATTGGATTAAAAAAAATAAAAAAATTCTGGGTTTTCCCAACAAACAACTTTTTTAATATAAATAATTACAAATTATAAAAAAAACATTTGAATTTTAATTTTTACTTTTTGAGAGACTCAATTTTTTTAAAGTAAAACTTTATGTTAGTAAAAGTTAGCTAAAGTAGCTAATTTAAGAAGTTTTCGAACCTAAATAATGTGTCTAATTAACAGGAAACGGCTTAAGTTTGCGATTCATATTTAAATAAAAATTTAGATTAAAAAAAAATTTATTTTAAATTTTTTTTTGGTGTACAAAATGACAGTAAACCCTTCAATATAAATTAACTAATAAAATTTGTTTTGTTTTAAAATTTTACTCTTACACATAACATCTTTGACAAAGTATTGAGAGGACTTCCCAACCACACCAAGCAATTTTTTGTGTGTGTAATTAATTAATTTACGATTTAAATTAAATAGAGTTGGGTATTGCGCGTTGTTTTGGCGTTATCTCCTTTTTTTTACATTTGTGTACGTTGTTGTAATGATTTGTTTTTTGTTTGGAAATGCAAATGATATCACACACACAATTGTAAATAGTTAATTGAAAAATAAGCTCTTTCATATAATTCATATTAATTATCACATTGTAATCAGCTGAGTGTGAGAATGAGAGCGTGAGCCAATTAAAAAGATATTTTAATGTTTCAATCTTTTCCGTTTAATCTCAGACATACTTATTTTAAATAAGTATAACTTTAAAACCTATAAATTTGAGTCACATTAGAATATTTTCGAAATAATCGTTTGCTGTTTTTTTTCGAGCAATTTAAGTCATCAATTTAAGTAATTATCAACTCATTTTAATTCGAAATTAAAATAGTAATTTAAATAAATTGTATAAAGTGTCTAAAAATTATTACATTTAAATACTTTCATTGTACGAGTATGACGTGCGCGGTTAATCTTTGTCAGTCTTCTTGGGAGACAAATTCTATTAAAGTAAAATGTATTATTTCAAATTCGTTTTAATAATCGCGCTTCCTAAGTACGATTATATTTTATTTTATCCGAAATAATCAATCATTCACAATAATGCCTCTGTTTGTTGTGAGTTTTTCTGTTATTTTCCATTATGCTGGAATGGGTGAGGCATTCAACACTTAAAAGGAGCATCTTTTACGTGTATCATGCGGAGCGATTAAAATATTTGAATCCCTTTACGAGCATGTGCTATAATGTACAGCGAATATAAACATTAATTAAAAAGTCACGCCGTTTTTGAATGAAAGTCATCATCATCAACGTCTTTCTTAAAATGTCGTGGCATGAATTTATGTAACATAAATTGCAAGGAGCTTAAGCGATAACTGCGTATATGTGATTACAATTATGCATGTGGGGAATTACGGAAACCGAATTGAATGAACGTACGATTCGTTTAGGGTGAGATGCAAAAATGAACATAATATAATATTGTATTTAATGTACAAAGATTAAGGATTGAAAAATTTAACTGTACAGAATGTAGAAGAATTTAAAGGAGATAATGTTTCATCTTATTTTAAATTTATTTTTAAATAATTTAAGTTGTCAAGTACTTTAATGAATTTGATTCAATTTAAAATCATTATAGTTTGTATGAAAACATTAAATTTTTTTTTTAAATGAGAGGTGGCGTAAAATTCATCAATTCTAATTGAAATTTAAGTTTTTGCATTTTTATAATTATAAAGTAAATTATTTTCAACTAATTTAAATGCAATTGTAATGAATTCTGCATCAAAATTAAAGCTGCTGGTAAAAGTGAGTGGAATATTGAGTGAAAAATTAAAATCACTCAATCTTACGAAAAATTGTTTTAACAAGGGAGATTGAGGTCTTTGATTTAGTAAAAATTTATTTATTTTCAATAATTGAGTTATTTTGAAAACAATTTCACTCCACTTAGCAAATTGTTACTTTGATCGAATTTAATATATATTGAACCAACTTAATATTATGAGTCTAAAATATATTTTAAATTAAATTTTTTATGTCTGAATTGAATTAATAATTATTTAAGTCAACTTAACTTATTAGATTTGATTTTTTATAGTAAAAAAAAGATATATATTAATAAGATGAATAGTTAAAGTACATTATCAGTACACTCATTTGATTTAAATTCCTTTAAATTCACAAAATTAATTAGAAATTGATATTTATTTTTAAAAATATGCATTCACAAAATTAATTTAGTCGAATCTTAATTAATTGCCAGACGGGCAGTGTGGCGGCGGAGAGTCTACAATTGTAAATCCCCCGATTTTCATATTTATAGCTCATGTGTGCAAGTACAGAGAATGCACAACACAATGAGAATGCACTGAATTGCATCAATATTTAGGTCAAACAAATACGAAAACGATCCGCGTGTGGTGACACATTGATTGCGCATTAAAAGGTTCCTGGTGGTTTTATATTATGCACGCATTTTTCGTAATGTGTTGAATTATTCCAGACTGGGATGTGATTTGGAAGTATACGGCAGCAAAAGAATAAAGAGGCACTCTCATAAGCCGTAACATGACTGGGTGTGTGTGCGATGTGTGAAATTGCACCACATAAAATAACGTGATGCAGCCGAGGCGATGAGTCATTCTGTCCGTTAATTGCAAATGTTGAATCGTGCCGAGGAGGAGAAGTGTTACATTTGCTGCATCGGGTAATAATGCTTTAATGGTTAACTTATGACTTCTGCAGGGGGGGGGGGATAATGGACTGCGAAATGCGTTTATTGATTCTCTTATTGGTATAACTATGGCGTGATTTGGATGGTGAGCTGCTGTGTAAGTGGATGTTGTTGTTTCGGTATACGCACGTCGCGTCTCACAGGTGAATTATAATGATGCAGCGAATTGGATTGTTTGGATATTGATTGTTTACAATTTAAATGGGATTGAGATTCATGTTTTTGGATTTTCTACATCCCTTTTTATTATATTTAATATTGTTTTTTGCGTTGTCTTCAATTTAAAGTTATTTTGGTTTAAGCCTCGAAGGTCAAAAAATTAAATCTGCATGGTCAAATTGTTTGGTTTTTAAGCTAAATTGTCAAAATCTTTTGTTTTTAAGGATTCAGATCGTGAAACGTTAATTTTTCAAGGTCAAAACGTTTGATTTTAAAGGTCAAACCATTAATTTTCAACAAGATACAAGCTCAAAAAATTAAGTTATCAAAGGTCAAAGTCAAAGCGTTAGGTTTTCAAGGTCAAAAATAATTTTATATCTATGAATTATTGTTCAAGAATTTTACACGTCCTTATTTTTCAAGTTTAAATGAGCTCATTGTTAAGTCAATTTTGAGTGACTTTCTTTGAGTAAACTTTATAGCTTAAAATAAACTAAATGCAAACAAAAAACAAAACGATTAATTTAAATAAACTGGTGATAAAAAATTATTCAAAAAAAAAAAAAAAACAATACCTGTTTTATTTACCTGTTTAAAAAACACATTCAATAAGTGTGCAATAAGGTTAAGCTCATAAATAGGAAAATTAATTCTCATACAGACAGTCGTAATGAATTCAAATGCAAGTGTAAACAAATTGCGTAACCTTTCTAGACCTCCCCACTCACATTTAAGCAAATTAAACTCAGCCATAAAAACTGCTATGTACCAACTACCAAACCTCAGCAATAAATCAAATCACACAGTCATCCTTATTTGAATCATCCCTTTACTCCAAAAAAAAACAAAAAACAATCCCACATTAAGAGTTAAGACGCCTGTTGTAAAAAAAAACCGACGCACCAAAACCACACTCACCCCACATCATCATGGTGACACGGTGCAAGTGAGATGGCATGGGGTAGCACTTCCTTGACTGCACGCGGAATAAGTTTCACGTCTAATCCGTAATCACTGTGGAAGATACAAGTACACAAACAAAATTCGTTTAAATGTAAAAAAAAAAAAAAACACGTCATGAGTCTGAGGGGGGTTAAAAACAGGCTTTATACCCGTCGCTTCATGTCATGTTAAGTATATATACAACGATCGTCTCACATACTCGCAGGTATCTCATTACCCATACGACATTTAATTTTCTTAAATTATTTGATGAATGATATGTTAATGTTCCAACTATTGTCTGTTGCTCCCCGTGTTTACACTTATTATTATCATTGGCACACACAAACGATATAAATCCTTGCAGGAACATAATATGGTAATTCCCAGTCCCCCTCGTTGTAATATGTAAAACACATTTACAGTGTGTGTTAAATTTCGACACGCTGAAAAAAAAAGAAAAAAAAAGGGAATGGTGAAAACAAAATATTTGGGAAACCTGTGCAACCGCGTCAGTTACACAATTTATTGTAATAATTATTGCACCTAAATCGGCCCCAGCGTCGTACACGCACATTTGAATAAAGAAGCATTCATTCATCCTTGAGATACTATAAGGGTGATGGCAATAAAATTCAATTATTAAGTATTCTGTGTGCAGACACAATGCATTTATTCATTAATTATTATCCGTATGGCGGCTTGATGCGTTTGAATGTTCTTAAATGATTGTCTTTGAATGTGTGAAAGTCGCACGCTAACACGTCAAGCAGTGCTATGGCTGATTTATTCTGTCTCACGCGTACTTATTGTGATTGTTTTGCAGCGAAGCATCATTTATCAATTTTTACCAATGCATTAATGTCGTTTAACAACTTTTTCAGTGTTTAAGGACCTCGAAAAGGAATAAAAATGATGCTGCAAAATATTGTTGAGATAAAGAGAAAATTTTAATGCAAACTATATTGCTAGAAGATTTTAAAATAAATCTTTAAAAGGACTAAATTACAATGCAAAAAGTACCATTAAATTAATGTAGTTATGTGTAATGTTTTTAAATTAATTGTTTTAGTAAAATAACGTTACTTTTTAGGTTGGACTTAAGAAATCCTTCTGTATGTTAATTCAAATCCATTAAGGACAATAGTTTTCTAGATAAACGTCGTTTTATTAACGGAAAGTATCTCAATATTCCTTTTATTGTGACATCTAAATTTTTTTTGTGACCCCAACAAAACTACATTTTTAATTTCCTCGTAATTATCAACCAAAACATATATTATATTTTTTAACGATTTTTTCCTTTCCCTTACAGTAAGCTGCCTTAAACCAACCAAATCCCATATCATTCGTTCAATTAAAATGTCAATAAATGGTAGATTGGTCACACCACAAATTGAAATTGATCGATAGCATTAGAAAACGATGCAAATCCAATTAAAAATTTACTTTCATTAAGAGCACATAAGTTCCGCTCTTCCGTTTAAGTGAAAGAAAAAAATCCAAAAAAAAAATATAACAAAAATATACGAAAAGGGTTACCAAAACCACATCAAAGGAAATCAAACAATTTCCGGAACATTTATCCAAAAACTGTCTCAATAATTAATCGTATGTGAATAAATTAATTGAAACGCGTAAATAACGTGAACAGGGGGGGGGGGATAAGGTGTGAAAACATGTCGTAACAATAATGGTGCGAAGGAAAAAGGGACGCACTCAATTGAAACGCACCGTAAAAGGGAGAACAACCAAAGACGTGGACACTCACCTTTGTGCGTATTTTATGTTTGTTAAGTTACAGCATATGCCGTGCAGTAGGGGTGTGAGTAATTTCGATCCTCTATAACGTAACGTACCTGCATCTAAATCAATCAATCAATTCTTTAACGATGAATTACACAAACCGTTGAGTCTTCGATGTTTCTATTTAATTTTACTAGCTACTGAGAAGCAACCAATTTCAACAAAAAAATGGTTTCAAAAAGAACACCAAAAAGAGATTTGCGTTCAATTTTGATGTGTTGCTTGCTTAATAACTAATTATTTTAGTAAATTAATATGTTTGATAAAGGTTTGTCAAAAGTTGTTCATCGTTTGTTTTATTGAATGGCAATTACATTTCAATTTTAATTATGGAACAGGATCATGGCTTTTTGAAGGTAGTCTAACCGTTTTTAATGATAAGGGAGCATGACCCCAATTTGTATAATGGTGCCATACGATTTTTGGAAAGTGGGAGGAGCTCAATTTAAAGGGCGTGGCTTTGTTTAAGATATAGAAGACACACCCCTTGATGATCGATTTTGGTCACGCCCATTTTATGTTTTGCAATAAAATTTTGGTTTTACAAAGGCAGCTCCACCTTTGGGAAGTGGGAGGAGCTCATTTTAAAGGGCGTGGCTTTGTTTTAAATGGAGAAGACACCCCCTATTTATAAATTTATGCCATGCCCATTTTATGTTTTGCAATGCAATTTTGGTTTTACAAAATAAACTCCAACCTTGTTCCAAAAACGACGTCCCCGCAACCAATCAAAAACTAGCTGCACCCATTTGCTCAAAAAGGGACGTTACCATCGAAATACGAAACACGCCCATAACTAAAATCGAAAATTACACGCCAAATTTTAAAAAGAGGGGTCATAAAAAAAATAAAGTCATGTCTTTTTAAAGAGTTGGCAAATCTTTATTGTAATGTCACTGTCATTTGAATTGGTCAATTCTTCGTCCTCAAATTGTGTCAATAATTACATCAATTCACGAATATGCATCGTATAATTTAAGTCATAGAAAAAGTCTTAAAATTAACGGAAACTGTGTTAAAGATGGGGACATACACATTTAAATAGGAAGCTATTACGTTGTGTAAAAATCGTTCATGCATTTAGCTCCAATTAATTATTATAGAAAGACTGCTGCATCACATAAACCATCTACAAAAGCACACACGCATGACAAACCAAAATATATAACTCAAACAACAATAAGAAAAAGAGATTTAAAAATCGGTCGTCGCGTCGGTGGCATATATATCTCGTATCTGGTAACTTCACTGCACAATCTTTTGTGTGCTCAGTGACCTATACAAATATAGTGCGATGATTCCCGCACTAAAAGGTGTACCCATATTGTGTACATGTGCGTGAAAAGAAAATACGAAAAAAAAGGCAAAATAAAAACAAAACGGAAAAAGTTTGTATCACATGAAATCTCACAAGCCACTTCTGGAGCGCACAGCAAAATAGTATGACTAATGCATATTGATTTCCAAAAGTGAATGATGCCTGGCTGGTGGCATGGCAGTGGCCCGCATGCATATAGCCGCACAGTCAACACACAGGTTCTGATACAGCTCATAATACGGACTCGACTTCAGTGGAATCAGTGACTCATCCTCCTGCTGTGGGACGCACTGTGGTGTCTCACCATTCAAATGGTTTGTGTTATGTACCTCCATGGATCCAAATAACGACTTAACACAGTGCGAGACAAGCAAACAGGGGGCAATAGCGCAATGAAAGGCAAGACAAAAAGTTTGCCAAAACGTCGTAGAATACAATCAAATTAAAAGGGCATCCAAAAACCTTTTATAAAACGATGAAAGTGTACGATGGACGCGAAATGATGGATAAACCCGAATTCGGTTAAATGTATAATGCAGATCCTGCACACAGTTTTTCTGGATAACAAAAAAAAAATGGTGTTGGTGAGGTCGTAAAATCGGCGTTGGACCAAGTAAATAATGTTGTGGAGAATGAACCGGATCACAAAATCAGCAGCACTTAACAAAATTCGCTTTATGTGAGCTTGTTTTGTGTGTTTTGATTGAGTTTAAATGGGACAGCGATGAGTTTTTAAAGATTTTACCCACTTAAGGTCTTAATTTGGGTTTTACTCCTTACAGACTTAAGACCTTTATATTGTCTGTGTAATTTTTAATAATGATTGGTTTATGAATCAATTCGAATCCGCCATTGTTTAGCAATTTAATTTAAGGACCCCTAAAACAATAGCCAATCTAATTACTGTAAAAACAACTGAGAAGTTCTAAGTAAGTACAAATTACTGCAAAAAAAGTTTACTTTGACTTTAAATTAAGACTTTGACATTAAGAATTTCACTCAAGACCTTTAATTTTAAACAAATTTTTATAAATTATTAATGTTTTCATGTTTTACATTACAATTAAAGTTATTAAGTCAATTTGATTGCAAAAAAAACAACAGCATTAGACCTTGAAAGAAAAATGCTATGACTCACAAAACGACCACTATGAGCCGTTTAATACGTGTTGAGGTCTTTTGTACGCACCAAGCATTAAAATACAACGGTTTAAAGACTGCATTCTGCAGTAACATCGATGAGTCAGTAGATTGTACGTCAATTTCAATTTTAGGACCTTATAACCTCGAAGAGCATTGAAAGAAAAACAAGAAGAAGACAAACATGAGCATAGTTGTAAAATTGTGGACGTTAAAAAATGCATAAACATAAAATTCTACAAGAACATTAAATGGGAAGTGACTCATTTGGAATCACATAATATTATATGTTATATGCAATTGTATGCGAGCAGTTTAAAATATTATGTGAATTATAGTTTAATGCACAGACGCATAATTCTTTCTTGAATCAGGTAGCCCTAACAACAATAACATTTTTCACCCATCATTACACAATACACACGTGTATGCAGCACGCAAAAAAAGCATTTAATCCAATTGAATTGGTTCTCATGGGTCTCAAATAAAAAACGAGAAATATTACAAGTGGCTGCGATAAATGCAACAATAACTTCAAAACATAGTACCATGTCTGCGTTGCAATCTCTCTCACTCTTTCTCGGCGCGTTCATATAATATGATACATATTCCCAAACGCGACGTGCAACTAGACAAAAGCATTGGGGGCACCAAGATTATATGATTCATTGTCAGCATCAAGTACAGTCAGGTGTCATAGTCCGCATAGATTCAAGCATTTGTAAGGGTGCACTTACAGACAATGTGCATAAAGCATAAAATATGATTCAACTTAAATTTTCATCAACACACACACATTTTATTCTCGGTTGGTACTTCAAAATATGTGTATTTAAAATATACATTCGGCATTGTGCATGTCGATGCAACTACTTAAAAATATTTCACCCTTCATGCCCAGAACGTTATGGTTGTGAAAGAAGGAATGGGGTACAAAAACAAAAACTCACTGAAAAAAAATCTTCAGATGAAGTTCTGCATCGTTAAAAGGACAGGGGAGAATTATTGTGGCGAATAAAAAACATAAAAACGGGTAAAACTTTAACCGGCTTGAGTTGTTGGGTGGGGGGGGGGGGGGGGGGAATAAATACGATTGAACGTTAAGGATGCATAGAAATGTGTTATAAATATTTTGATTTTTTTAAATATCGTTCATTGAGTTAAAATTATGATTTATTAAAATAAAAAATGCAGCATTTAAAGCAGCAATGTGTAAATTTTAAAAGTTAAGATTAAAGAAAATATTTACATGCTGTCAATTAAATTAAAGACACTAAAAATGGATTACTTCAATTTTATTAGGGATCTAACTTAATAATTGATTTTTTTGACATTTTCTGCGCATCTACGTCACTAACATGGTGAAGCAAATTTTTATAAGTAGCCTACTGTACTTTATTTGATCTACTTTTTGTGAAAATTGGATTTTAACACGCATATTATGCACTGATTCATTTGTGTTTGATTAATAGTTTTATTTAAATTCCTTTTTTTTGATTTAACATTTTCTGAAATTTGTGAATTAAGTATTCTTATTTTACATGTATTTCACCATGTTGATGACGTCAAATATTGAAAAGAGACAGCATGTAACATGCGCAATATCCTACCATGTTACTCTATATACCTAGCGTGTGAGTGCACTTTCAAAAAGCCACAATTGGTATGGCTTGGAAGTGATAAAATCACACATAAAAATGCAGTTGGGGCGGTTGCGACTCCCCCATCCTTTTTGCATTTTTTTATTGTAAGCTTCTATATGAGGTTTTAGGTTTAGAATGGATTGTTGATAGATTATTGAGTTAAACTAATATTGACAATTGTTATATTATTGATGTAAGTAATGAAATCTTCTTTTTACGACTTAAGCATTTGATTTCATGGTCACTCCTCTCAAAATCTAATGATTTTAATCGTTAAATAAACTTACCAAATTTTTGTACTTATCCTTTACATTCCTAATTTGTACCACATCATATTAAATTCACTCACCGCTGTAGTTTGAACGAAGTCGTAATATTGTAGATTCAATCACCTCGGTCTTATTTGATGCAGTTCTTTAGGTCAAGAAAAGAAATTTCTATCAATTCTCAGTCTAGAACTCTGATTTATGTGGAGTAGGAAGTATGAAAAGGAGATTGGAACACTTTCTGCATATTATCATTTGTAAAAAAAATATTTACTTTGGATTTTAAATTTTTTTAATTAACATAGTTTTCGGTCTCATTTTTAACAAAAAAGTTTCTTAACTTTAAGATCTTACAACTTCAAAAATTTGATGTCAAATGGTCTCTTTTTTTTAGGGTGTCATAAAAATATTTAAATAGACTTTTCCGAAAATATAAACCTAGGCTTTAAGAATTTACTAAAGTTCCCAAAAGTTTTTTAATGTTATTGGCGAGCTAGAATGTTGAATTCAACCGTGAAAATTGAGATTTTTTTTCAACTTTTTATGTGTTTTAACTTTAGTTAACCATTTTAGCAATCCTGCATTCATTTTCTGTTGCTGAATACTAAAATTATAAAAGTATAAATGAATTATAATTATATATAAACTATTTTTATAAAACCCCTCAGAAGTTTATCCCTCCATTTAAACAAAAAAATCAAAAATATGCAAATTTGGAAAACATAAATTATTTTGCATTATAATTCAACTTATGCTATAACTTTTTGTGTATTAGTATTTGAATTTATAAACAAGACAAAATCTTAACTCACAAATACACTACGCATTCATCGCATTAGATAGGATTGGAAAATTGCGATGCATAATTTCCCCATTAATCACTTTTCAATCATCCAGCCTTCTTTTTTTCATCGCTCATCGCAGCGCCCTTCATCCACAATACCTAGTAATATATGCAGACACAAGTAGAACGTTGCGCAGCGAGGACTCGCCACAATTCATCTCCCATACAGACATTGCCTGTACTGTCTGCCCTCCCGTTTCACTTCCATTCTGAAATATGCAAAATTATAATCGCATAATGTTGTAACTTGTACAACACGTTTCAACCAATTTTATATGTTACAAGTACGTATTTTTCTTCGTCTATCATACAAAACGCTGTAAATACGTAGCTACACGTGCAAAGGAGCGCCAAAAACAAACACACATAGTACTTCTCCAGTCCCTCGTACATATGTGCAACATAATAATAAATCATTTGTGATGCGTTTCAGTTTGACTTGTCTCACCAGGCGCATACATTAACTAGTATAGACGGGTGTATGATCTTTTGTGTGCGCATGGTGTTGGTTTTGTGTCGCACTCAAGTAGCTGCTGTACGTTCTGCATGTGACGTGAAGGACTCTTTTTGTGCATTTTCATAATTTAACTATAGTATATAAGGTTGATGAAAAACCTCACAAACAAAAATGTATTATGGTTCATTAATTAGACGCTGCACATTCATAAAATTTTAATTAAATTAAAGTTAGTTTGCTTCAATATTTAATGACAGTCGGATTTTATTGTCAATGCTTTAAAATGTTGCAAATAATTTGGATTAAATATTGTCTATTCAGTAAATTTAATTTAATATTGTCAATAACAATTTATCATCAATACTGTTAATAAAAAATTAAATCAGGGATTGAAAATTTAAATTATTGAACTATTGACATTCTAATTAAATTTTAAATATAACTATAATTATTTCATTATTGAACTAATAAGACAAACAAACATCAAACATTAACACAAAATACAAAACAATTATCTACAATAAAAAAAAAACAATAAACAAATAAAATCTATCTAAGCCTGTCAATTCCCAAACAAAAATCGTTTCCAGCCCACTCAAACAATTGCAATTGATGCAACACACAAAAACACAATGTACTACAATCAAACAATGGGATAAGGGAATTCACTTAAATCCACAATTAAATAGCCCAAAAGTGAATCAAACTGTATGGAAATAATTTATTCTGTGCCATTGACAACATTTTACGCAATTACACCCTCTGTGCAGCGTTCCGTACATTGCAAGATTCAGTGAGTAACAACAACAACGACAACAACCACAATCGAGGAACACGAAACATCTCAAGTTGATGTGTACATTGTGTACAAAAGCACGCACAATTCCCCCAACCCAAACCACCCCATCCACTTTGACCAACACACATCATTTCGTCGTCATTCAAGGACCCACAACATTTCATCCCAGCCGAGTGTGTCTCATTCCGTTTTCTGTAGCATTTTCTACATTAAATAATGTGTAATCGCAAAAATGTATTTTCCACATCTATACTTACAACAACCCACACCACCCGCTTAGTCCTTCTTACACGTTATATGTGTGCCAAGTGTATATCCTTGTATTGTGCACCGCTTTGATATGGCTGCGATGGATGCCCATACAGCCAGCAATTAGTGGGTAGTCAAATATTTTCCAACAATTAACAAACAAATAAATAAATAAATAAATACACAAATGTGTATACCATGCGAAATTAAGAAGACACACATTGTACCATTATTATGTGGAAGAAAGGATATCCCTACATTCCCAATTTCGCACTGACAAGTTGTGCTCGCAAGTGAGTGCAGTTGTGTAGCCAATTTATGCGACCATGTATCAGGACTAATTACATATCCGATTGTTGTGTGTAACTAGCGAGTGGAATGAAGGAACGGCATTATATTTGATTGTAATGAGTGTGTTTGTTTTGGGCTTGACGTGATGTGGAGTTGGTGATCTGCCGCATTTGTTCATCGTCAGGGTTGAAGAGTCATGATTTTAATTGGGTGTGGGTGGTGTAGTCCGTTTTCGACAACCCTCTAGAATGGAAGATTGTTTATTTAAGAGTAAAAAATAATTTTAATTGATGCAGGAATTAATTTAAAATAAAATTGGATTTAAAAAAAAAAAATTGAAGTTCAAAAAATTGGGTTTTCTGGTTTATTTCAGAACTGGTACATTTTAATGAAAAAATTATAGCCCGTCTTAAGATGCATAGGTTTAAATTTCAAGGTCTTATTTAAATTTTTCAAGGTTAAAAACGAATATTTATAAAAAGGATTAAATAACCTAAAATTTTAGTCTTTTAAACAATTATGCGACTTGAAAACAATTTAAATCACATTAAAAATTCCATTTTTTCAAAAAAAAAAATTAAGGTACATAATATTTTGTTGTTAACAAAACCACACCCCCCCCCCCATCATTCATTACAATCAGCAACCGTTTAAAAAGGGATAAAATTAAGTGCACCCCTCAATTCCTATACATTCATCCCCCGCAAACATCTAAATGTCAAGCCTGCAAGCACCACCACCAATTATTCACTGTTTGTTCTAAATTTAATATTAATTTATTTACTTTACGTCTTTGATGTCGATGCGATATTGTCACACAGCACAACATTTTCAATTGATGTTGATTTTCACGTTGTTTCTTTATTTTGGATTATTTAATTGTCAATGAAAACAGTGAGTATGCTAATATGGTTGCATGTAAGTGGCACATTATGTAATGAGCGCATAATCAGGCACAACATCACAGAGTTAGTTCGCTGCATAAGTAGTACTAGTTAGTGTAGAATGCACTCAGGAATGAGGGTGGGAAGCATGAACATGCGGTGTCGATGATTTTGCAGCCGTTGTTGATTTATTCAGATGGCATTCTTGCATGTTTCAATATATAATATAATATAATAATGTACAGCATTTAAGGGATGATCTGACGTTGAATTCAACAAGTTTAATTTGATGTGTTTAAGGGATTGTTAGAAAACCCCTAATGGGGTAGTTTTATTTGGTTTAATGGAAATATGATCTTGATTAACTTTCATTAATAGAAAGTGTAAAATTAAAAATTAAAACACCTAAAGGTTTGCGCGGTTTCCCGTTAAAAATTGTAATAAACATTTTCTCTAGACTAATTTTAGGCTAATTTTTAGGCTTTATTGAAATATTAACAATATACAAATTAGTCAGCTTAAAATTGCAATTAAGATTCTGCTCCTTCTGGCGAAAAAGGGGGTGGACAAGGACAAACCCCACTTTTATATCTCAGCCACCTTGCACAATATCAACAAAATTATTTTAGATTATTGTAGGAAAAAATAATATAAGAAAATTTGCGGAACATTTCAAGGTCAAATTTTTTATATATCAGAAACCTTTAATGTTTTTGAATTTTTTTTTTTTTCACATTATTGTAGGATTAAATAAGATAAGAAAAATTTCTGAACATTTCAAGGTCAAATTTTGAAAACTCAAGGTCATATTTTTATAATGAAAATGTGTAATTCAAATACTGTGTGTTTTAGGGTACTATGATGTTCTACATTATTAATAATCTAAATAAAAGTACCAATTTTGGACAAAAATCAAGGTCAAAATTCAGAAATTTCAAGGTCAAATTTTTCATTTCTCCTAAAAGCTTTATTAAAATGTAGTTAAGCAACAGTCGTATATACAATAAATTCACACCTCGCTCTCCCTGCGATGTAGTTTTTTTGTTTTTTATTAAACTTGGACAATTGTATAAAACTCCCTTTAAAATTAATATGTACATGAAAAAGGATTTTGTAAGTTGTCAGCATCCATCCCTGCCACTGAATTGTACTTCATTACAGTTAAGTCTTTGTTGTTTTAGTCGCTGTTGTTTTCACAGCACTTTGTTCTATTAGTTTTGGGAATAATGTGGCATTGAAGCATATTATGAGTGCACTTAAACTACGTTTATTATTGTTGCGTCAGAGCGCCTTTAAAACACTGTATATGCCATATGGCAAATTGAGATCAAATGTCGCATTACACTTGGTGAGCGCAGAGCAATAGTCCTGCTTTTGAAGTGGCAAATGTTTTGATTGCAGTGACATAATCTTTTACATTAAAAATAAATGATGAACATTTTTGTTTGTTTTAAACTGTTCATTAACAAAACGAAATTCTTTAGATTCATTTCATGTTGTCCGAAATAAGAATTAAAATTTGACAGCAAGAGAATTAAAAATAAAATTCCCCACCACCCACACAAATTTAATTCCCTAAGTAGGTTACAGAAAGACGCCCGCTCATCCCCACAAAATCCAATTATTGCAAACTTAATTAAACCCTTTAAATATAACTGCAAGGCATATTATATCGACAACCATGTACAATACAATATCAACAATTAACAATTATCCAAGGATCCAGACACAATTTGTATTTAATGCAATTACAATTAATACGTTCTTAATTTCTGCGGATATTGTGCTCAACGCCATCCACCACAATTTACTCCTTCATCATTCATGCCAATATGCGGGGAAAGGCTTAAAATATTGAATAATTCCCAGAGGGCCAGATGATGGATTTAAATTACATTTTTGCATTTTGAATGCTGCAAGAACGCAGCACAAATCAACAGATATAAGACGTATAGATGGGTTCCATACACATGATACACGCAACTGATGGCTAGATCCAATTGTATGTCTCGATTACAAAATTAATTACAACCCTTTTAGACTACTGGCGCACACGGTCGCTTGTATACATATTTAATTTCAGGCAATGAATATTGAAATGTGTAATAGACGGATGTTCACAGTTTTTAATTGGGATTTAAGGGAGCGTTTTTAGCGCAAGAGTTCAATTGGTGGTGATGGGAGGGCGGGGGGGGGGGGGGGGTAGGGGTTGGTTGTGTATGGAGCTTAAGCTGTTAACCAATTATGTGTATGGTGGATTCATCTGGTTAATTATATGTGTTCGGATTAATGAACAATAATTGGTTTGTGTGTAATTAATTGAAGTGTTGAAATGCTTAAAGAAATGATGAGGAAAATGTTTAAAACTATTTTTAATCCAATGCAGTACAAACAAAAACATTTACTGTGACATCGCGGAAAATTCCGCATTCTTTTTAGTGCTTGGATCATTAAAAAAGTAGTGAATTTATGAAGCTAATTTTATTTCCACAAAAATACATTTAAAATAATAAAGTCATGATCAAAATTCATTAAGTCACATTAAAATACACACTTTTATGATTTAAGTAGACTTGTTATAGCACAGTGAAAAATTCTGCGCACTTCAGCAAAATTACGAACGCTCAAAAACATTCCACAAAAAATCGCTTCAGCACATATTCTTGAACTCAATATTCATAAAACCACACCGAAATTCCATCACATGACACCCAATAATTAATGAACTTATACAAAGGACAAAGCCACATTACGCATCCCCATAAATAATGCACCGCATTCGAGGACAAGTACGTGATAGCTTTGTCATAACCTATCAATATCCACGCATATATTTTTGAACACTGCATTAATAACCCACACGTCACATTTATTACAATTATTCATAATTAATATGTGACACGCTACGGGCATAATGAGTACTTAAATCAGACCCCAAAATCACCCCCTTCCTTCCATCCACACATGCGATGTAAACAAGGGCCGATTTTAATAGCGCACAAAACATTGTTGAAGCAACACATTTTAGAATGTTCATCCACAGCCTGTTGGTACTTTCAACATTCCTTTTAATGCTCATCCTTTTAGTTAATGCTTTGAATGCTCAATACCCACTATTGGTTGCTGTCTTTATTACACATCCTGAACATTAAATGCATAAAATTTAAAACATTTTGGGAAAAAAAAAGGGATTAAAATCCTTTCCAATGCATGCACTAAAAACATGTGTCAGTCGACGTGTACTCAACAAATGAAATTAAATGATTCGCCAAAAAAGCAGTTGTCCTTTCGACTCATAAAAATTCCATCGCGAATCGCCAACAAAAAAAAACCAACCCCCTTGAAAAAGAATTTTTCATTTTAAAATTTACTCCACCACTCATTTCACGGAAAATAGAAAGCACTCAAAATGTATAAAGCATAGAGAGAAATCTACCCAACCCGCTCCAATTTATTTTCCACCACCCCATCACACATATCGACACATTCCCCGTTTAATCGCAGTTTATTTTATTTTTACCCCCAAAACGTACCGACGCATATTCATTTAATAGAGAGCACATCAGGCAATAGCATACAAATTTATGTGCGCGTCCAATCAATCACCACGTGTGTCCACGTATTGTACATTGTTCCCGCTGATGTGCAGACCACCCAACCCCCCCAACCCCCCACACCAATCGCCACCCTACATTTATATTTCATTTGGCCGGGGTTTTTAATTAAAATGTTGACATGTATCCTGGCCACCTTGTTCACTCATGCCTGTACAACATAAACGCTAATGTGTGCTGCCACCCTGCTAGACACCCATTCACCCACACCCCCCAACCCCCAACCCTTTGACATATTTCACAATATGTGTGTGTATAGATATTGTGTGCATTCAAATGCATCCATTTGCTCTTATTGCAACTACCACCACCCCGCCCGCACTTGGATGTATTGCGATAACCCTTCACTAATAGCAACCAACCCCAAAATAAAAGTGATGACTCTCTCTCTTCCCCCCATCACACCCCTTGTTGCTGGTTTCATGCATGCAAATAATGGGGAAAAATCTTTGTCTGTCAAACCGGTGATCGGTGTTTTATATCGCCTTGGTCTGGATGGTTGTGTTGAATTTGTTGTGTGCAGTTTGTATGTACGAGAAAATGTGAGTCGAGGGAATGTGACAACAAAAAGAAACTGGAGATGAACATGAAGCATATATCTGGCCGTATAGTATTGTATAAATCGAATAGGAAGCTATAACAATTCGAATGCTGGACGCTCATAATGTTGCTCATAGATGGGGGAGGAGTAGGTGTGTGTAATACTATGGAAATCCATTTGGATGTAAAGTCAATGTGGCGTGGTACCCATATGCATACACTTTGTATATTATTGCCTTTTCAACACAATGCGATTGGGTTTTTGTGGGTGATGGTTGCGATTGTGTTTTAGTATGTTTATAGAGAAACACAATTATATTCCTTCCATGCCAAATGGGATTGATGGCGCGATGATGTTATATGGTGCAACTTTGGGTGTAGTGGAGGGAATATTAAGGACGGGGAAATCTTTGTATAAGGTGTGACAATGAATTGAGTTGATTAGTTGTTTTGTAAAAAAAACTGCATCGCAGGGAGAGCGAGGTGTGAATTTATATACGACTGTTGCTTTACTACATTTTAATAATGCTTTTCGGAGATATGAAAAATTTGACCTTGAAATTTCTTAATTTTGACCATGATTTTTGTCCAAAATTGGTACTTTTATTGAGATTATCAATAATGTAGAACATCATAGTACCCTGAAACACATAGTATTTGAATTAAACATTTTCATTGTAAAAATATGACCTTGAGTTTTCAAAATTTGACCTTGAAATGTTCAGCAAGTTTTTTTGTCTCATTTAAGCCTACAATAATGTGAAAAAAAAGAAGGTTTTTAGGTTAAAGATTTCTGAGATATAAAAAATTTGACCTTGAATTTTTCGATTTTGACCTTGAAATGTTCCACAAATTTTCTTATCTTATTTTATCCTACAATAATCTGCAAGAATTTTTTTGATATTGTGCAAGATGGCTGAGATAGAAAAATGGGGTTTGTCCTTGTCCACCCCCTTTTTCGCCAGAAGGAGCATCTAGCGGGATATAGGATATATGCAGTTTTGTTTAAGATACCTTGAAGATTAATTGTTGTAGAAATGAAAAAAATCGTAGAACCCATTTTTGAGCCCCTATACGAAAAAAAATTCTTTTGTCAATAACTTGACCTTGAAGAATCGAAGATCCTATTCTTATATTTTTGTTTAATAGTTTACAAAAAATTTTCATACAAATCGGTCCAGTAGTTTAGAAATTTTTTTTTTTCGACCATTTTTCTATAGTACGGCGTACAGCGTACGGACGTACTTTTGCACATTTTTTCTAGACCACTTTTTTGGGCTCAGGGGGTGTCAAAACGAGTTTCTGCATCATCAACTTTTTTTCCGAAAAAAGTCGGATTACAAATATTTCTATATGCCCTTGGGGTCGTATATAAATTAAAAATTTCGATGTTTAAAGTGAGTTTAAAAGTAGTAGTTATTTGGAACTTTCCCTGTTTAAGATTGAAATGGATGATACCATCTGTTGTGATTCATTGTACTTGAAAACTGTTTTTAAAAATTAACTAATTTGTAAGTTTAATTAAATGAAATACATAAAATTAAAAATAAAACATCCCTTAATGTTTAAGAACAAAAAATGGGTCATTTATTAAATAATTATTTTTTAAGTACAGAGAGATTGATAATTATTACAAATTAAATACTGCAACGTGAAAATTGCCCACTACCGTGTTGCTAAAAGCATGAATCCCTATATATTTCATTTAAAGTATAGGAATGAGGACCTAAAGATTTTTTATTTCTGTTTAAAAAATGTTACATCCATCGTTTTTTTTAAATATGTGGTCCATTTATTAAGGACTGGCTAGACGCAATTGTTTTATACGTTCTCTCTAATTGAGGGCTACTTTTATAGCTTCTATATGGTTACGTCATTTAATCACTAACGAGGAGTAAGAGGGTGAAGCATTGCGTCAACACTTGCGTGTTTTGAGTTCATATCTTTTGTTAACTTTACATTGTCACAAATTCATTTACAAATTGAGGAAAATTTTATTAAAAATTACTTTTATAAAAATTAAATTTGCTTTTTTTTGGACATTGGAAAAATTAGACTTTTAAATAGTTGTTTTAAATTTTTTTTTATGTCAATGCTTTTTTAATTGCATTTATGAAAACTAAATGCCTTGTAGAAAAATGTAGAGCGACTTAACGACAAAAATTTAAATTTGTGTCAAGTGTATCAATAAATAAGACCCACACATTGTTGGCCTTGAAATTTAATTGGCCTATAATATATATAGTCAAGTGCTTTTCGCCACTTGGAACTAATTTACAAGCGACGATTTCAAGCCGATCTTTAAGATTTTAAATCAAGATCGTAAAGACTTTTATATTTTGTGCAACTTTATAGTGTCAGCGATCTTAATCTAGATTTAATTGAATTAATGTAAACATTTAACTTTAAGTGAGTTTTAAGAAAACCCTCCCCAGATTATAATAAAACAATAAAATGGAATAAGTCGGGAGTTTGTTGAAATACAATTAATCGCGGAAATGTTGCACAATTTAATTTTTAGTAATAAAAAAACATCATCAGACAGATAAGAAAGAAATAAATTTTGCGAATGACGTTCCTGTATTGTGATTTCAAGTCTACCGCAACATATTATATTATTGTAATTCCTGACATCCTGATGACAAAATATGCATTAATCCTCGCCATGCGGTTGCACGCATTAAAATTTCATCGCAACATTTTGAACATTGGTGATCTCTGCCATCCCATCTTAAATATTGTGTGCAGCAAAAAAGGATACACAACTCCACTTAATTTCTCCAGCATTATTATAATATCGCCGCCATACGTATACATGATGCAGAACGATAATTTATCAGCGTCGTTGTCTGCCGCATACACTCGCAATGATTTTATGCAAATGCCCAAACTGTTGTGTGTGATGATGCTCGAAACACACAATGATAATTACTACATATATAGTACGAACATAAAATCTGCACCCACACTCGAAAGGGTTAATGTAGCGAGAAATACAAAGGACACCCTAAATTTGCCATAGTTGAAATTATGATTTATTTTAAGTGTTCAGTCACATATTAATGTACACATAGACATCATCATTAATCCGAACAATGTGTCCAACAACGGTAAGTAATGTAATGCCGTGCGGCATGGAGATTGCCTGCAGGCAATCGCAACGCATATTATATGAACCGCCCTCCTGGACCGAGACTTGGATACGGGATACGCTTGACGCTCCCCTCCCCCACCACCATCCCTGTGTGTGTGTGTGTGTGTGTGTGTGTGTGCAAATTAATATTATGGTGTTGCGGTGCTGTCCGTTATCATATGCGGATGATATGCAATGTGTGTTGGAAAATAATTTTAATGCATTGCATTGTTGAGTTGTGTTTGCTATTGAAGGACTAAATACACATAAAGAAATATTACACATTAAGGGTGGTGAGAGGGAAGTGGCTTTTTGAGGTGAGTATCCTAAACATATACGTGTATAGTTATTTTCCAGATAAATTTACATCAAATGTTTAATTGGTGATGGTCTTTGTTCATGTGATTGCAAGGATGGGGGGGGGGATGCTTCATTATAAGTTATCCCTTAAGCATATCATGCAGAGAAATGGATGAGTAATTGCTTTTATGCTGATTAAACTGATGCAAGTGATAAAAATGAGTTTAAACTCAAAAAATACATTTTGATTTAATGTTAACGTTTACATTTTTGAATTATTCGCAATTAATAACTATTTTGTTGTTAAAAAATAACAATTTTTTTATGGAAATAAAAATTGTAAATTTGGAGGAACGTAACAGCAAATAAACGCTTTTCTAAAATTTTCATAAATAACTTTTTTTGAAGTTAAAAATAACGGTTTTTGTAAGAAAAATAATAGTTTTTGTTACTAAAATAACAGGTTTTAAAGAAAATTGCAGTTACTTGAGCAAATCGATGCACTATTAATTTATAACAGTAAATAATTTAATCTGTTTTTTTTCATTGTTATTTAAGTAACCGTTTAATAAGCGTTAACATTTATTTACGGGCGTTTTATTTTAAGAGAACCGTTCTTTTATTAGGAACTTTCTAGAAACTCATCAAATTAATTGAGTGACTTTATAATAAATATATTAATGAGTGTACGAAAAACTTGCCTTAATTACTATCAAATATTTGTTAGCCTTAATCATTAAGGGACCTTCCAAACACTCAAAAAAACTAATTAAGCAACAAAAACCCTAAAATCTTAATAAAATTAACATCTAGAAAGTGACAATCATGCATCTTATTACATCTCTTGCGTCTTTACACATCACACACACGACATAACAATACACACAGTGACCCAGAAGCAATTGAGTGTGTACACGGCGAGGCGTACGCGCACCTTTCGCGCAAACCACCATCCACTAAAGGTCGATGCCATTTGTTGGATTTAATGATCACAAGACAAATAAAAACTATATATACGTACACGATGAGATGAGATGGAAAAATCAAAACAAAAGAAAGCGTATAACGAAATGGGGGGGGGGGGGGGGACGGTTGAAAAACAACGTGTAAGAAGATATTATATATAGAGAAAAATACGAACCTAGAACTAACAAATCAAAAGAAGGAGATGATCATGCACTCCAGCCAGATTGCACTATAATACCTGTATATTGTTGTACAACTATATATAATTTTGCGGAGGAAACGTTAATAGTATTTATACAGGCGTGAGGGCGAATCACGGGAACACAGAGCGAGACAGATCTTGTTATAAAATGGATGAAGTGTGGAGTGTGGAGTGTGGGGGGAAACAAGACATCAGGTTGAATATGCGAGACGCAAAAAGGGCCATTGGGTCTCCATCTCAATATAAGACGCAATCCATTTTGACGCATAATATTGCTAAATCTTTAGATGCGATTATAAAACTTATGATTTATGACCCACAAAAAAAAATTCTTACTAATTATTACTCCTTATATTGAATATTGTGAATAGAAGTCCTGTAAGTCCTTACATTTAATTAAGATGCCACGAAGTCTTGAATTTTCTTGACGCCATTAAATTTAAATAAAATTTTGCAATTATTTGAGCACATTCAAAGTTATAACCGTTCAATTATGTGAGGTACCGCACATAAACTGAGAAGGTTATATGCGTTAACATGATCTTCGCAGACTGTCTGTCTGGGCCCTACAAATTCGATTTATTATATATGTACACTCGTCGCTTTAACCACTTTATGCGTTTTATCGTGTATATATGGGAAATTGTGTGAAGCATAAAGCAATCTGAATTGTGAACGTTAAATAAAGTCCCGATTGGAAATCGGTTACGATCAGCAGTTTTTAGGTACCTGTGTTGTGGCCAACTAAGTGTAAAAAGGATTACAGTGAAATTTATAATAATTACTAAATAAATTATTTCGAATTGTTTTAACATTTTTCTAATTTGAGCCGTTTTTAATTAGGTTTTTTTCCGGTATTTGCTTTTTGTGTTTTTATTTCTTGGTCCTTGTTCCCTTTCGGTTTTAATTTTTTAAATTTTGTATCTGTTTTTAGTTTTATTGTTATTAACCGTTATTCGTTTTTTAACTCAGTAAGCGTTCGTTATTCGTTTTTTAACTCAGTAAGCGTTCGTTATTCGTAACCGTTATTTGTTATTCATTATTCTTTGTTCGTTATATTGTGTCATTACTTGGTATTTGTTATTCGTTACTCATTTTAATATTAGTTATTAGTTAATCGTTATTTCTCCCCGCACTTTGAACGGCGTTTTTTATTTTGCTACACGATTATTACTAAATAAACCTTCATGAAATCAGAACTCATTTAAAAAACAGTTCGTACAGTCGTTATCATAATTTTTGTACTATGAGCTGTAGAAGGAAGCTACTACTAAGCAGCATTATGAGATACAGAATTGTTGTATGCGATTACGACGTCTAAATAAAATCACTGTAGCTTCAAAAAGTACGTACAAATATTAACGGAACCCAAAAAAAAAAAGCGTTCTAAATAAAATAACATTCACATTAATTCGGTGATGATTTTTGGTGTGACCCCCTCCCACTACTCCCCGTACACACTGCATACACTTTTTACTAATCCAAATATTGGGGTCCCCCTCCCCACGATCCCCTTTTCCCTATCTCTCAGTTGTTCTTTGTATATAATGTTCTTTCTTAAAGGTATATTGCATGTGTTTTTTGTTGTGTTGTTGTCGTTTTTTTTTTTTTTTTTTTTTCATTTTTGTTTTTCGTTTTTTTTTTTTCTCCATCATTTCGTATTATGTTGCGTCGCGCAGCGCCTATGTGCCATGCATTTGATTGAAAATTAACATCGGAACGGATCGAGTGGAAAACCTGTTTGGCGCGCTGTGGCACACGTGCGTTGCACCAGTACCAGTAGATGTAGCTTATAGTCTTTAAGTTTACGTTGTTCAGGCGCTTTATAATATTGGCTGCGGATACGTTATGTTTTGTGCACTTTGAATCCTATACTGCCCCCAACGTGTATGTAGACATATTTATAACGTGTGGTAGAGTGAGCGTCCCATTGCCTAAGACCTCTTCTAAAACGCGCGCGCCTCGACACACAGCCATGCAGGCACAATATTATAATATCTAGAGGGATATACGCCTGTAAACCATGTACAGTCATGTAACGCGCGTCTTATCGACGAATTATAACGTGTTTTGTATACTATATGGTACCAATGGTCTGGTGGTGTTTAAAAATGGTATGGTCTAAGAAGATACATGCACAACTACTTGATGTGGTTTCTCCCCATATAATTCAAATAATACACATATTATATTTTATGTATATTTTATATTATTTTATTGTATACAAAACAAAAATATGAAATGCATAACGAAATGAAAAAAAAAAAAAAAAAAAAAGGTGGAAAAAAAGAAGAGTTGTGTATGTTTTTTAATATTTCAATTCTTCGCGCTCACTTTTATTTTACGCTCATATGAAAAATTAAATGTAAACATCGCGCACTTTTATTACCGACTCACACAAGTAACATATTATGTGAGTTTCTGCATATAGAAAAAAAGGCCAGCTTAATTATTGTTTGTTTACATTTTGTGTGTGTCTTTTTGTTAAACACAGTTTGTTTTCCCTGTGTTTATTCGATATTATGCGAAAGACGTTTAATTTCTTAAAATTTTACAGCTTCTGTATTTAAATGAAGTCGCGTGTCATTTCAAGATTTATTATTTACACATTATGTTGGTGCCCATAGCTGTATAATATCATGTGGATGCACTTTCCTGCATCTCGCACCATGATCGGGACAAGAGATCGCGCACGAGTGCAGCATTGTATGTGCAGTAGTAAAGTAATACTTAAAATGTTGTACGTTTAAATGAGAAAAATGCAAATACTAATAAGAGTAAAGCAAAACGTCATGATTTATGATTGATCCCCACAGTGACAACCACAGAGATTGAACTGCATGTTAGGAGTGAAATAAACTTAAGACTTTTTATTTGAAGCAGAAAAGTTTTAATTGGTTGTTTTTTTTAATTTCAGAATATTTTAGACCTTAAAATGTTCAATAATATTTTATATTCTAAAAGGACATATACAAGGACAATTAAAATTGTAAATAATTAAATTGTTTTATGTTCTAGGTACTTTGTTTAAGATTTAAAAAATTAGGTGACGTAAAGTTTCTTAAATTATTTCATGAATTTGCGTCTGATTGACATTTAAGTCATTTAAAATTTGTAATAGATCAATCAGTGATGATGGCTTAAATAATTAAGTCTCAATGAGGCATTAAGTCCTGATTACCATTTAAGGGTCAAAATACAAAAATCACAATTCATTTATTTAAAAGTGTTTTAACCATTTTCAGAAATGCAATTTTTTTTAAAGATAAGAAAGCTAAAAGAAATCTCTTGAAAATTATTATTTTTTAATTGGAATTAAGTAAGTCACTTTAAAAGTTAAATTTTTTTTAGTTCTTCAGAAAGCTTCAATAAAAAAAATTCGTCAAGACGTCCTTTTTAAGTCATATTGTTCTTAAAGTGATCTTCTAAATGATAAGATTACAGCATGTACTTAACTTAACATCATACAAGCAATAAAATACATTTCAAAAAATATGCGCATGCGCAATTGACTTACACCTTGATTTTGGCGCTTAATCTTTCAATGCACATCAAAACAAGCATGGCTTATTAATAATGGACACGTTTTTTTTTTGTGTTGAATTATAGCAAAAAAAAAAAACAACTAACACTCAAGCATTTTATATAAAATGTCGTGATTCCTAAGCGCGCTTCACAATTATCCTAAGGCCATCGTAACGCTCAATAATGCAATGCATCTTCACATAAAATAGTACATCATTTCAATTCCACGATATAAAATATCAAACCACTAAAGTTGTGTTAGCCTTCTTCTTGTTGAAAAACAACAACCACTGTAAAAAAAAAGACGCGGCACTCATCACTTAATGACCCGCAAACTTTAATTCTAACTAGTTATTGTACATAAAGTTATTATACGAAAGAGCAAACCACAGATAATAATTTAATTTTGTGTGTACAAAACGCTCACACACACACTCACAAGCATTTTATTAATTTATAACACGCACCATTCAATGTGTTGGTTTGTTGCACAAAAAAAAATAAAATGCAACAATACAATAATCGTGGAGGATTTAATAACGTTAAGGAAGAGGGTGGAGGGGGGTACGTCTTATATTACTTTACTTAATCCGCATGTGAGATTTAATACACGAAGGCTTTTATGCATTTTTTACGTCGAGCTGAGACGCGTGTGTACGTAAATATAAATGCTGTCAGCTGGGCGCAAAATCGCACATGTGGTAATTACTTTATGTACATAAGAAAGATGCGCGATATCAAGAGAAAAAGGTAAGTATAATAATAATTGCAGACGCAATTTATGGTGGACGTCTGAACATTCTGCATTAATGTGAATGCAAGCGAATCGCAATGTTCTTTGTCAGGCGCTACTGTGCGTGAACATGATTGAACCCAATTTTATGGTTGATTTATTGGAGGCTTTATGATAGGATCCATAATTAAGTATAAGGACCTTAAATTGAAGAGGTGCTACCTTATTTTTCATTAAGCTATGAGGAAGATTGTCGGAAATAAGATTCGATTAACAAATTTGTTTTAAAAGCATTACAAAACTATGAATTTTTTTTAATTAACCTTAAAAAAATAAATGATAAATTCTTTAGGACCTTGAAAAATTATGAATTATTGTTTTTAAATATCAAATTTTATTCTGTATTTTTATTTGAAATGCATTTTAATTTAAGCTTTCTTAAAGCGATCTTAAGCGATCTTAAATTTGTTAAAAAAAAATTGGTTGAATCAATAAAAGTTGATGCTTTTATTGAATTAAATTAAAGTATGACTTAATTGACCTTGAAACTGATACTTTAAGTCATTTAACTTAAGTCACTTATTAAATTTAATCTTAAATTTACTCAAAAACACTATTTTGACTTTATTCACAAATTATACACACTTAAACTAATAATGTAATCCTAACCACTTAAATTATGACCTTGAAATTTTAATGTTCATAACAGGGACTGTACTTAATCGATAAGGACACAATAACAATACGCAATTTATTGTGAGTAAGCTTAGAGTGAACTTAAATTGTGAACTACGAAAAAATTATAATATTGCTTTCGATAAATGACTTAAATGATGTTGCCTTGCACATATTTTAATTGTCTGTGCAATACAATTTGCCTCACACGTACGACTTATAGTAAAACTAAATACATTTATTTATTGCCACGTTATTAATTCGATAGTAATTATTTCCTTAACAATAGAAAAAAAAAAGCGCGTGTCCTGTCCAAATTTCCGCTCGCCGAGTGTTACAAAAACACACTTAAATAGGGGTTGTTAATTTTTTGCTTTGGTTAAGTCCAATAACACTTTTTCTCTACACAAAAAGAGGGTGAGGGTGGGTGAAAATCATAATTGGTGTACGGGGAGTGTGCTAAAGTTATTAAGCTTGAAATGTGAAAATCACCTTTGAGTGCTTTGAAGCACACCACACAAAACAGTGGAAATGTACGCCGTGTGGAAATATTGACTTCCGGATATTTTATTGGTATGAAAATTAGTGCGAGCACGATAATGTGGGTGGATGCATGAAATAAGGAAATGGGACCCATAATTTTATGTTTGATTTGGATTTAATGACATAATATTAATGGGACGGTTTATGGCTTATAATGTGGAGGATATCAAATTAATTGTCTTACATTTGTTGTGGTGGGAGTAAGGTTGACATCAATTGGCAATTAATTCCAGAATGTCATTGGTGCAGTTTTTGTGTGGTGGAAATCGATCAGAAGGAATAAATTCGTTTGTGGGGAAGACTAAATTCATTTTTGTCATTAGGATTTGGACCTTAAAATTTACATGAACTTATTTTTTTGATTGTAGGTGATAGTTCATCTACAATTTATTCATTGGAAGTAAGTAAGTGTGACAAAAACATTAAAGTGAGTTGCAACTTCAATTTAAATTAGTTTTGATTGATTTTGCAGGGATTTTGATGGTTTTCCTAAATGTTTGAAGATCCACATCATTTTCTGGCATCAAATTTGAACTCATGACGAAGGTGCTTCCACAATAACCAAGCAAAACCCAAAGCAAATCAAAACAACGACTGCGCAAATAATTCTTAACAAAATATAATGTTTATGCGTGCATAATTTCCATTGCTGATTAACACCGTCGGATTCTCAATATAATAACTTAAAGTTCATAAACAAAACCCCATCATTTCCATTAACCACACGTTTGGTAGCTTAATAACTCATTTACGCGCGCTAAGAGCTACTGCATTATATTCCATCATCACTTTCTGGCCGTCATTCTTAATATGTTCATAACATAAACAATATAAATTTCAGTCGCGCGCGTTATATTCTTTTGTTTTCTTCTGATGCACATCTCTATATCGCATCTATAACTATAACCCATCCTCTATGGCTGCATATATAACTCCGTCTTTGTGGATGTTTCGTTTTGATATAAATTTGTTGTTCGCTTTTTTTACACCATCACACACCTATAACGAAGTCCTATAGTTTGTTTGTTTTTTTTGCAATAAGACGCGCACCGCAGCCACATCAATTCACCTAAATGACCCTCTCAGCTGTATACGATACACGCCACCACGCCACCAGTATATAGAACTTACATAGTCGAGTAGACAGAGTGCGCGTGTCCTCCCGCGCCTCGTCATCTCGCGCGCATCCCCGTTCCATTTCTTCTTTTTTTTTCTTTTTTTTTTTACACACAGAATCTCATCTAACGTGTTTTTACAATTACCATACATTAAGTTATGATTTCAATAAGATTTCAATACACCTTTATGTTGCACACCAACATAGGCATCTTTTCTCTATGTGGCTTTACTCGTGTTAAGTCTACAAGCGTTGCACAAAATGCGCGTGGATCAAAATTTGTGTATTGTCTCATTTTGTTAAGCAAGTTAGCGTAGTTAAATTTGATGGCGCGTTACTCGATTGCAATTGCTTTTACTTAACTATTCAGTACGCGTTTTAATTTAATATAACGGATAAGTAAAAAAACACAAAAATAACAGTTTTTAAAAAAATTTAAAGTGAGATTACATATTTTTAAAATTTATAAATTAATTCAGGCCTTTAAAAAAAATTAATTTAAATTTACATAATTTTTAAATTTTTAACAATACTTTTAAAACGTATTATAGCATGTTTTAAAAAGGATTTAGGCATTTAAAGTTGCTTGACTTAAGGTAATCTAAGCTTAAGTCCTAAAACGTCATCGCATTTATAGTCTAGGAAATTCAAATCCTAGGAATTAAGTAAAAAAGCAAATGTATTGAAATTTAGTACAAATGTACTGACTTTTAAGTTGCGCCCCTTATTTGCATAAAAATTGTCTTAAAAGCGCCAACTCTGATTGCAACAAATCAATTTTAATTCCTGGACTGTAAAGCGTCACACATTTACTCATTTTTGTTGCCAAAATTCGATTGTAGGCACCATCTCCCTGCAGGTGCCGTGTTTTAAATTTGTATGCACACAATATTACACATTTTACACCGCATCATTACGTCCAAAGTGGTGGGCTCACTTGCGTTGCATATCATCCGCGACGAACACAACTCCGCTGTAATATAACGACATGTTGTTTGTATAAAGTCGCGTGAATGCGCGGACTTTAAGTGAGGAGCAAGGAAGTGATAATACGTGAAGAAGGAGGGGCAGGTAAAATCAGCATCGGCTTCAGAGCAGTGGTAAATAAACAAACGAATCCAAAGGCACAATAACAGCTACCAATATGTCCAGAAATGTCTTGGAAAGACAAGGCACGAGGTAATAATGTTAGAAGTGGAACCTGGCCCACAAACAAAGTGACAACAACGTTAAAATGAGTAAGTCAGAGAACATTAATACAATAAAATATGGACCAATATTCCAATCTTGTGTATATTGTGCTGCCACAGTGGCCAACAAGACGTGCCATTATTTCAATGATCACACTCAAATTATTATAATATTGGGACAACAATAATGTACGTACGCACGAGTATAATTCGTTTTCATCACGCATGTTGCAGCTACTATAACTATACGCGAGCATAAAATAATATAAAATTATGTAGGCTTATAATCTTTCTTAAAGTATACCATTTAGATTGATATAAGAATAAGACGCACAACAAAGATGCATTATTAGGACATGTTATATTGAAGGTACTCTGCTGCTACATTCAGGTTAATAATACATAAAATACACGAAGATATGGGCCCTGCAGCAGCAGCAGCCAGCGCCCAGCACACTGCACTGATGCAAAGATGAGCCATGTCGAATTGACGCTGTGCTACCGAATTACTCACTCGAATTAAATTCAAATCAGACCAAACTTTATGTGTTCGTCGGTTATGTGTATTATGCTTCTTTGCGTTGGTAAAAGATAAATTGTGTAACGTTACAAAATAAAAGTAAAAAAAAAAAAAAAAAAAATGGGGAAAAAAGGGCAGTAGCTCTGCACACGTTTTGAAAGGCAGCATGTGTATACAGCGATAACTTCAGTGTATTCACCTAACAAAACAAATCCATATCGTGATTGCGTTTATCTTATTGTTGTGAACAGTAAACATCAGCATGGTAAGGAATTGACGATAGGTATTATAAGACGATATTGTGTATGTATTTGCTTTCAGAATTTAGGAACTACCTTTTAAGTCCCTATAGATCTTATCACGATGCTCTTTTTGTTGCACTGAATTGTGATACGTCTCATGCAGATTATTATTTTTAATTTTAATTATCTGCTTTAGGTGTGAATATTTAAAAAAAAAAAAAATTCTAATTCATATTGTACAAAATAACAGGACTTAACTGCATCCTTTCAATTATATTGTAATTATAATGTAGTTTTTGGAAAAAAAATTAATTTTTAAATCTTTACACATTACTTAGTTCATAAACCGCGTTTTTTCGCGAAATAATTATTATACTAAGTGACTTTTAGTATTTAAGCATGGTGATATGACTTACCGGGATAATATAAAGAATTTTTTTTTCATGAACCGCGTCTTTTTTATTTCTCTTTCTTAATTTTGCATCATTATAATTTTTTAATTATTATTTGATTTAATTATGTTAATGCTTATTACCTATTAATTAACACAATAAATACTAAGTTTTAGAAGTTATTCATTTTATGTCATAACTCATAAGACCCTATTCCGCTTAATTATTTTACTTAAGTACTTTATGAAAACCTTTTTAATTTATTTATTCAAGGTCAAAAAGTAAAGACAGACATGTGATTTCAATAAGATTATTAAAATTAAGGAATATACATCAATTATTTCAAGAATATTAAAATAAATTGCGAATTCGTCTTTAAAATTAATGAATAAAATTAAATAAACAAAATTTTGTATAGCCGCCTCAATTCCTTTAAATAATTTAAAAATGCTTAATTTTTGGCATAACTTTAGGCGCATTAATTTTTAGTAAACATTAAACATTAAAGTGCCTCAATTTAGGATGAATCCATTCGAAGACATAAAATCAAATGATATTAAATTGACCACTATGAATCTTGTGTAGATTGCTGCCCTCCCTGCCCACAATGCACCTGGGTTTTAAGTCTCAAAAATTATAATAAAAATGATCAAAACATGAAAGAAGAGGTAATAAAGGCAATGTTATGATACACACAGTCACAATTCATACACAAAATGATCATCTCCGTTAATACGTCTTGCACTACATATATAGATGCATCAATTTACTTTATATTATGTAGACTCGTATGTAAAATACAATTTTTTTTTTTTTTTTTTTAAATAAAACGTTCAACACGCAGCCACATCTTAATACATAGACATTATATGTGTTTTATAGTAATAATGCTGCAGTGTATATTGTTACGATACAAATGAATTTTACGTTGTGTATAGAATAAGACGATAAAAGAACAAGCCAAGAATATATAAGAGAAACAGCAAAAACAAAATCAAAACAAAACAAAAACAAGAAGGAGAGCTTACAACGAAAAATAAAGAATAAAACTTAAAAGTAGAATATACGAAGAATATAATACCATACAACATAATATACGTACTCATGTATAAATGCTGCACATATAAAATATACATGGCTGGGTACGAATGTTATGGACAAAAAAATAAAAAAAATAAATTACTGGCAAGTACACGTGCAGACTGCTGAGTGCTACTGCTGTTCAGCAATATAATAATATGGGCAGGTCAACCCGAACAAAAGCCAATATCTATCTATCTTTGTATATTTTTATATTAACTGACTATACCTTTGCTTAGGAAGCAGAGGAAGAGAATGAAAATTGAAAATAAACTATACACCCAGAAAAATGATAGGAAATTATATTTTTATACGTTATGTGTGTTGGACGATAATCTGACTGCGATGTGCATGTTATTATGCCTACGACGATATGATTTCAAAAGTCGAATTCAATAATAATAATAATGGCACGATAACTGATAAGATGAAGTATACCTAACTTGGTAAGTAAGTAAAAGAACGTCTTAGAAATTACAGGTAATGTATATCCTCACGATACGTGATGTCAAATGTACATGACCAAATAATGGGATGAAAATTGCATCCATTATTTGTAATTATATATATTTGTTGGTTCTACATTGTAGAGAATGCCCTCTTTTCCATTACTTTTATAAGGCTTTATTGTGTTTAGTTTTGAGACATTACTTGTGAGTTTAATGCACTTAAATTAGACAAAAAAATGGGAACAAGGCTGTGTTGTTAGTGGACCAATAATTATCCAATGTAAAAAAGGATTAAAAATAAATATGACAAAAAAGGCAAAAAAAAAAAAAAAATTTAATTAATAAATTTAATAACTTTTTTTAAATATTAAGATAACTGTAAACTTTGTTTTAAAAAAAAAAGGATTACGAATCCTTGCACTTAAATCAATTAGAGGTCCCAAACGAAAAATTAAAAGCATAATTATAAAATTGATTGTAAAAAACAAATGAAATATCGGGTTCCACTTTAAAATAAATTTAAAACAGTGAAATTAAATTTTTTTCAATATTTTAGGACCTCCTCACGAATAAAGTTGCTATATACCTTTTAAAACATCGCGTTTACAAAAGTTGTGATTTATTTTTTACAGCTACAATTCCCATTTCCTGTAAAATTCTACACTTAAATCAATTAGAGGTCCCAAACAAAAAAGTATAAACCTTATAGAATAGATTTCTAAAAGTATAAATCAGCATTAGAAGAAAAAAAAGAAAAAATTATAAGCCTCCACTTTGAAACAAATTAATAATAATCTTTTAAAGTTTTCGGACACCTTACATAAAATGTTTTGTAGTGTTAAATAATCATTGCAAAAATTGTAATTCCTGTTTTGAGTTTTGACAGGCATAAGCTTGAGTTCCCAAAATACGTTTTTCAATTTTCTTCTGTGGTAAAATAAACATTTTACAATTCCAATGGTGCAAATACCGTTATATTATTGCACCTTGAAAGAATTTTGATTTGCCATTAATTTTAACAAATCTCATCGTATTCATTTAAATTATTTTTATTTAGTCACAGAAATGTAAATTGTGGTCTCGGCCCTACAACAATGAACAATGGTCAATCAATGTTAAGCAAAATTTAATTGCATTGTAAAAAAAACATTAAACGATGAAATCCCAATAAGAAAAGGAACCCCACCAATCATAGCCCACAATGCCTCAAGCATAATTAAAAATGGTATTTAAATGTTAATAACAACAAAAGGCATCCTGAAAATGCAATTAGCGCATTAACCAATAAATGTATTTAACTTTATTGAGCTCTCATCCACACATCCATTAAAATATCGCTAAGAAATGACCATGAAACGTAAACATAATAGTACGTTGAAAATTGAAGACGATAACACACAAAAAAAGGAGAAACAAAAAAACAACAACACTCCTCAACTAATAGGCTGGTGTAAGGGTCCAAAACTGCAGCACCGTTGAGACTGCCCGTTGGCCGTTGCATTTACATTTTACACAAAAAGTTGCATGTCGTTTTTTTTTTTGTTTCGGGGTCCTAATTTCTAAGTCCGATATCTACAAATGTGTATGAGAAAGGAGAGCACACAAAAAGCATATTATCAAGGAACCACATTTAATGTAGACAATAATTATTTAAAAAGGTCTCCCAAAAAAAAAAAAAGGGCAAAATACATGCAATCGGCAATCAATGCAGTGATCACCAAGTGTTGGCCAGACTTGCGTATGCAACATGAATATACGCAACGCATAATATATAGCTACCTACATAATATTATGATATCGGGCTATAGCCATGGCTGTATGGGGCCATCAGGGGATAAGTGACATGACCAGCGACCCAAAATGCGTGCATATAGTGCGTTGCACATAATAAATTATATATTGTATGAAAATGCGTAGTAGAAAATGCGTAAATGAAGTGACAGGTTCAAAACAACGCAAGAGGAGACACAACTCGATGTGCATTGAACTTAAATGCACGTATATATGCACGTAAGGAATAAAAAACAACAATATATGTATATAATATGAGTGTATATTGTGTTGTGCAGCGTTGGATCATTTTTATGTTGATTTATGTACGTCTCTAAACGATGGGACCCCTAAATCTTATTTGGAATTAATTTGATGCCCATTTTTTTTAATTGTACCACAATTTTTCCCTTAAGTTATGTACAATTTGGCGCACTGTTTTGACTTACCACAGTAATGCGAATATTTATGAGGAACTAAATTTATAAATTCTAAAAAATTTACATAAATTAAGGCGCAATTTTTTGTAGAACAAGTGTAATTAATTATTTTTATGAATATTTAATTTAACACAAAAAATAATAAATTTTTTTTGTTGTAAGACCTTAACCAAAATTTACAACAAACAAAATAAAAATGTTTAACAAATTTAAGTACTCAACGAAAATCACTCAATTTTGAGTAGTTTTAATATTTAAGGTTAAAAATCACGCAATTTCATTATTTTACAAAAACAGAAGACTCTTAAATGATTTAATGGGCATTTTTAACAACACCGTTAAGTCGAAATAAAATTGGCTTATTAGGGGTGCATGAATTAAAGACCCCAAAAATAACGCGAACTTAAAATAAAATAAAATAAAGCTTAACGTACAAAATATATGCATTTACAATTTCATTTTGTAGGCTCTTAGACATTAAGGCCCCCGGCTTGTAAGCAATATATAAATCCAGAGACCCTACAAAATTAAAACAATGGAACCCAAATACACCTTATGCAATGGGTATATGAGATAGTGAACCCGAGCGCAGCTGGTCGACTCCAAAAGCAAAATCCTAATATGAAAAAGACGTGCACACTGCACACTGCACTGATCGCCACTCACATTATCGCTACATACTATAGCGTCTGTTGTAATCCCCATAAGACGTACTGTAACCGTCCATACACGCCTTATACACTGCGTAAAATCGATACACTTGTAGACAATTTGAAACACGATAAGTCGAGAAATATATTACGTTTTGTATTCTTATATTTTTATTTATTTTTTTGTTTCCCTTTTTAATATTTTTTTTTTTTTGTAACATCCATTGCATTGGAGTGGCCCAAGGGTCAACAATCAATATGTGCGTATATGAAGATCCTTGAAAATATCATATTATTATTATTATTGTTGTTGTGGAGCTACTATTAGGCATTGGGCTTTCCAATCCCTCGGAAACGTACATATATTATGCCATTGTTCCACTCTTCACTGATCCTAATGATGTGAACAATCTTTTTCCTCCTTTTTGCGTTTGCTCCCCATTTTAATGTATGTTCTCCTTTTCCATTTTTTTTTTGTTCATTTTTTTTCCCTCCTTTTTATGTGCATTTTCAATTTAGTGTACGTTATTTGATTTTTTTTTTTGCTGACTTGTGAAAATTGAGACCCGATCCCTTTAGAATTAAAAGGTTGATCCTCACCATTTTTTTTTTTTTTTAATTTTGGAATTTTTTTTTTTTTTGGTTTTGTTTGTGTCTTAAAATGACAATGGGGGGACCCATTTAACATAGATGTGCAGTTGGAATACGCAATATCCACCGTACACTGACATGGTCACATTGGATGCATGCAAAAGAATGACCTTTTCTCTGATTTGTAGGTGCGCAATATGGCAATAAAGAAATGGAAAAAAAAAAAGCAAACATTGCATGCGTCATATATTTTGTGGAAGACAAACATATTTACCCATAACATATGAGATGTGTGATTGCATGCAACGACAAGGTGGCAAAGGGGAATGCACATAGTAATGTGCATTTTGATGCACCGATGCCATGTCGATGCGGACATCTGGTTATTTCAGTTGGGACCTCTAAACCATGAAGCAACACATTCACATCTAACCCATCATAATATTGTGTACTCGCACAACTCGATGGAACAATCACACTTTTTTCTGCTTCATCTTCTTACTCTTCTCCTTCTTCTTCTTCTTCATGTTTATTATTGTTTTGTTTTCTTTCTTCTTCTTTTTTTTGTCCGCATGTTTGCTTTTCTTTTAAAACACTTTATAGATGATTTTTTTTTTGCCCTCTTCACATGTTTTATGTTGCAGTGTATTGTTGTATTGCTTATTGGCTTTCCAACTCATTTACAATGCAACTCATCACATCACACATGTAATTTGAGTATATTCTAATATGCACATAAAGTATTGTTGGTAACTAATCGGAATAAGCGAGCGTCCCTCAAAAATGCACATGCACTTTTTATGATATGCAACAAATCACGTTATGCGCGTACGTCAACATTGATTGTACAACAGCGACCACAACACCATGCCTTAACCATCATCATCATCATGGTTAGAATTTATTCAAATAGTACTATAAACAACATACAATGTCGTACTATTTTAAACATTCATTTAGAAGTATAAAACACAATCAGCTGAACTTATGCACTTATGCAACTCAAGTGCAGTTATATCGCAGCCAATTGTGTCGATTAGTAATAATTATGATGCAACACGTTGTTTCGTTGGTTATCGCCATCATAATATGCCAAGTGCACAGTTAAATAACAATAAATTGTTGCATGTTTTGACTTATGTATTTATAGTACGTTGCGTGGATGCGTTAATGTACTAAAACACTATACAATTGTACTAAATTTATGAAAATGCAAATACATAATACACGCTATAATTTATAACGGTTTACTCAATTAGTACGGTTGCATAATTAACTTCAATGTTTAGGCTAATTTTGGCATAAGGGTAGTGTGGGGTAAATTGATACGAGCGTTATATTTTAACACATTTCTAAAAAATATTGTATGTACTTGAATAAAAAGTATATTACTGCAGATTATTATCAGGGAAACGTAATTAAATTAATTAAATTAAATAACAACTCTTTTAAGGAATAATTTCCAACAAAAAAAATAAACATAAGTCATATTAAGTAAAGTTTAAAAACTATTATTATTGTCATTTAAAAAAATTTTGATTTGCATTGTAATTATTAGAGTTTACCAAAACATAAAGCTTACATTAAGTCATCGATTCAATATTTTATAAAAGAGAAGCCTTAAATTATGCTTTAATATTGTATTAAAATATATTCATAATGTTGACAAAATATTTGCGTCAAATAAAATGACAAAATTATCAAAGGGTAATCAAAACTTTAAAGACAATGAGACTACAGTTCTACAAGTTCACATATTGCAATGGATATTAGCTAATTAGTTGAGTTAGCTAAAGCTTAAAGTGAACATTTGCTGAACAAACGCAATAAATGAAATGTAAACAAAATTTTATTACAGGGAAATTGAAAAAAAGATTGACCAAAAATGTACTTGCAATTCATTTAACTCATTAAATAAATGAATCGCTTTAGAAATTTGTAATCCAATATCACGCTGTTAAAATAAAACTGGACAGTGGACACGTATAATTTGAAATGCATTTTGTCAAAACATATACTATTAAATCGAATTTGCAGCATTTAACATTTCATCATTGCATGATTAAAGCATAACAATAAGTCACATTCAATTTCATGCCAAACTCAGTGCGTTGATAATTGCTAATATATTTTATTACTAAATTAAAGTTAGAACATATTAAAATATATTAAATGCAATATGCAGGAATGATCATTGCATGCATCACAATTGCAATAAATATAACAACAAAAGCGCTTCAATAAAAACATGAGAAATAATTACTATACGTTAGTTGCGGCTGCCTTAAATAACAATAATGTAATTAAAATTTTAAATTATAAAATAAGTACCTATAAGGGAATGCTCATTTTAATGGTGTTTATTATGCAGTTTCTCGTTATGCACAACAATATGCATCCTCATGAAATGATTGTAAAAACTGCACACTCAGGTTAAAAATAAAAATAAAAAAACCCTTTGGTTCTTTTGCAGTTGCGTTGTTTTCTTATTTTATGCTATGAAATCCAATTAAAATGAGCACGTTGAATAAGCGGTTGCACAATCCGCATGCATCTTACGTACCCGTGCACACAACTATAATATAATATATAAGACGGACGCGGGCAGGCAATGAAACCGTTTAATTTTACGTCGCATTAAGATGCAATTAGTATTCTTTGGTGCGGTATTGCGCCTATTAGAATAGTATAAAGATCATGGTAATGAAATGGTTATGCACATCAATATTATTATGCAGACGCAAGGTTTGTGGATGGACATCGGCATCCCATTTGAAGATGCAGCATTCGACATGCAATTTAATACGGCCATGCATCTTTTATGCGGCATAAACGATTGCAAATATTTTTTACGAGCAGGATATTTGAGGTCATACTTAATTTGTTGAGTTTAAATTTGAATGGCGTCTTTGTTCTTCCAAAAAAAATACATAAAAAGTAACAAAGAATGAAAAACACAATGTGGTTCTACAATATTTAAACACTATAGAGCAACATAAATCATATTATCATGATAATATGCAATTGCATTTGATACAAATAGTCATGTCAACAAAATCATTTAAACGTTTCATCGTTATTATGAATATCTTTATTGCAATCTTTAATCAAAGTAAAGAAAATACAACGCCACAACCACGACGTGACATGCAGTGTGCATATACTTGAGATCAACTTATAACAATTCAAAATGCATTGCTCGGTAGACACTACACACACTCTTACGACTCACACATAGTTTGCATCTAATGTGGCATAATAATAATATTTTTCTGTGTCGTACACCTTGTTTAATTGTACATAAATGAACCCCCCCCCCACACTCCCCTTTTTTCGCATGTATTCATCTACATATACTTGTATCAATCTTATTAGAAAGTGGTTGCCCTTCTAGGACACCTCCATGTGGAGTCGCGGTCGCGCAATGGACTTGAGCACATATTTTATACACACTGCGAATTGTGTGCAATAATGATAGAATTTACAGCGCTTTGTAGAGTGCATGTGGCATGTGCTGATCTCAACGAGTAGCAACTACGGTTGCACCTCGCTTAACGCAAATTAAGTTGAATCAAATATTAACATGTATGTGGAAAAACCGGATTAATACATCATTGTTTTATCTATAGATTGTTGAAAAAGAAAAACTACATCGCAGGGAGAGCGAGGTGTGAATTTATATACGACTGTTGCTTAACTACATTTTAATAAAGCTTTTCGGAGATATGAAAAATTTGTGCTTAAATTTTCTGAATTTTGACCTTGATTTTTGTCCAAAAAGATTATCAATAATGTAGAACATCATAGTACCCTAAAACACACAGTATTTGAATTACACATTTTCATTATAAAAATATGACCTTGAGTTTTCAAATTTTGACCTTGAATAGTTCAGCAAGTTTTGTTATTTTATTTATTCCTATAATAATGTAAAAAAAAAATTTAAAAAATATTTAAGGTTTCTGAGATATAAAAAAATTGACCTTGAATTTTTCGATTTTGACCTTAAAATGTTCCGCAAATTTTATTATCTTCTTTTATCCTACAATAATCTGAAAATTTTTTTTTGATATTGTGGCTGAGATAGAAAAGTGGGGTTTGTCCTTGTCCACCCCCTTTTTCGCCAGAAGGAGCATCTTGCGGAATGTAGAATATAATATGCTGTTTTGTTTAAGATACCTTGAAGATTAATTGTTGTGGAAATAAAATAAAAACGTAGGACCCGGTTAAAAAAATAATTTAAGTCGACTTCAGGGACTTTAATTTTAACTTTAACTTGACTTCAATTCAATTTTCATTTAACGGTATTACTTAATTCGCAACGCAACTTTCTAAAATATACCACAGTGAAAACATAACCCATCTGCAATGCGAGGTACCACTGTAAAAGCATCTATAATCTACGTACCTGTGGATTAAATAATCGTATATTCCTTGTAGTAGTTAGCTACATTGATATTCGCATCTTTATATGACTTATGATTTGTTTTTATGCAGCGCATTTATGTAACGTGTGCCCGGCTGTTCTTTTATGTGCAATTGCTCAATTTTGTACGTCTTCCTTGTCGCGTGCGAGTTGTTACTTAAGTAACAACGTTTTTATTCCTTCAATAGGCCTTGTTAAATGCAGCGACTTTTGTGCAGAAGTATAATTGGCTGCAATTCGCGTTGAACTTAAGTTGTTGTAAACAATTAAGTTTGTGATTACGCAGTTACTTTATACAACAACGGAGATAAAACAAATATTCTGTGTTCATTATGGATATATTAAGACAATTAATCATTGAAATATTTTAATTGTTGCCATTTGAATAAAACTGTAAATTACTGTTACAATGATTTTAATGGTTGCATTGTTTAATGAAAAACAATACGCCTAAAGTTATGTAAAAATTCTTAATTATTGTCACGCGATTACAATTTAAATTATAGGCTACATTTTGGGGTTTTTAAATACAGTCATTTTACAATTAAAGTATGTCTAAATAATTTACTAAAAACTTGTTACAAATTTTTATTAAATAAATAAATCAAGTATGGCTATAATAGATTCAATCAGCTTGACAAATGACACACCACCATGCGATACCACAGCTAATTTAACATCCACTACAATTATGCATTGTGTTTTTCAACCCTCCCAAAAAATAAAAATAAAAAAATGGTAAAAAAAATCATTTCACATTCGCACATTAAAAACACAAAATGCACATTGACTCGCGCTGACACACATGTCACACATTACATTGTGCTTCGCAACACCGGTATGCTGACATATAATTAGTGTTAAGCGTTTTGACAACACTTTCTGACACACGAAACAAATGTGTCAATTTTTATCGTTAATTTTTCATCAATTTGAACCCAAGTAATACCAATCCTTATGTTATAGTGCACACAGTACAACCACTGACCATGAGATTCGCGCTCCTGATACGCAACAAACAGTACACCTTATTTTTGTGACATGAAAAAAGGACACGAGTGTGGGTTGGATGTGGGCGACAAACTACAAACGTGACAACACACAAATAGACGCGACACGTTAACACAACAATTGGGCTGTTGCGGGAATACTATAATGGTAACTGATATGGAATGTGGTGTGGTACGTGGAAGGGTGGCTCGCGGCGGCCACACACATTATTTGCCAGACTGTTTGCGATGTAATCGCGTTCATCGCCATCACATTTACATGCATAGTGTTGCAGTTAAGTAGTTCGTGCTGATTGCTAATTAATGTGGCATGCATTTATTTGCCCTTGTAAGTACGTTTGAGTTGAAGCGCGATCCCTATTAGATTATGTGTTTGAGTGAGGGAGTGGGAGTGGGACAGTGGCGTGCAAATTGTTTACCACCGAGCGGCACCGAAAAACATTTGCGATTTTTTTTTGTGTATGCAGGAAAAAGATTCGCAAATCGTGGGCTGTGGTTAGATATGGGCAGAAGTGGTGTGGTTTTATTTAAAGGTGAAAAGAAAGGAGACATTTTTAATGATACTAAAAGTTTTTTTTTTTTGTTATTCAATCATATAACTGATAATGTCTTATTTGGCATTTATTTTAAACTCAACCAATTTGATTAGTTCATTCAAAACTAAGTTAATTAAAATATTTTAAAGTAAAACATGACGATAATAACACTTAAAATAGTTAAAACACAAACAAAGTGCTTAATTTTGAATTAAAATCGCCTTAAAATGCAATTGCAGCAATGTTGGCGTTTTATTGTTCAAAAATTAACCCAGCTGTGCATAAATAAGTAAGGTCACTCTTTCCATTACATATTTGACTAAGAAATTAACTTAAATTAAATCAGTAAATATTTCCACAAACTACTACCCATTTTAAATGCAATAAATAAAAAAAAAAAAATGAGCACATTTAAAGCACATCCACCCCACATTGGCTCAGTCACTTAGTCACAATGTCATACACGCATCGTTAGTGGTCCAGCAATGTCCTGTCTGGCATAGTAGCATACACTCAACAAACAACCCAAACAAAGTGTCACATTATCGAAGCGACATAATGCACGCACATCCATACACATAAGCAAAACGGATTTAACCCCTTTGCGTCCACTTTATCAGCAGGACATGCAGAGAGAAATACATTTTTGCGAGTGAACGGAAAGTGTGCATTCAACCGTTTGCAAGCACACACAGAATTTTTGCATAATTTGGCGATTATCCTGTCGATGTCCTCAGTCTCACATGCGGCGGACATTCACAATTCAGATGCTAATGTCTTTTTGCGTCCCATCTTGTGAGTTGTGCGTGCATAGGCGACCCACAGAACACATATCATTAAGGGATGCGGCTGGTTATTGGATTATTAATGCGCTATTTTTCATACATCGCATGACGCGTCTTCAATACACGCCGCACCGAGTGGAAATGTTATGAAACGCGGTGCAATATGTGGAAGTAGTATTGTGAGAAATAGTTAGCACGGTTGGATGGGACGCGTATAGCACCCAAAAATGTACAAATTACCATTGAAACAAATTAACGAGGACATGTTATGGAACAGCATGCGCATAAATTTGGCCAAATAGTGTTTATTTAATCATTAATTTTCATATTATGAAGTGCGTGTTGAAAAGGGACTTTATTTATTTGTGTAATGAATGCAACAAATTATGTCCTCACAATTAAATAACTGAAATTGCATCACACACATTTGGAGTTGAACCCTTTTTTCTATACGATTGTTGTGAAAATGGACGCAATGTGGAAAAAGGACGAAAATGGACTACGCCCTTGCAGTTTTTTTTGGATTAGTATAACAATTGCCATTTTTTGGGTACATTATAAATTATTATCAAATCGTTTTATCTTACACAAAAGACATCACGGTGTGTGTGTGACAATCAAAAAGACATAAAATGAAGAAAAAAAAAATCAACAATAAACTAAACAGGAAAACCAAAATTTCACATTTTTCAATTGAAAATTACCCAATATCTGTCATCGCTTCAAATTCGGCATAGGGAGGAATGTGGACCCTTAAGCTATGTGTGTATGGGGAATTCGGCAATTCAATTGTGCTTCCGCAATCAATTCCGGTTGGCTGTGTGTGTGTGTGTGTGTGTGTGTGTGTGCTCATGTGTGGTGCGGTGAAATATAAATTACTTTTTGAAATCGCATTGAAAAATTGCTGTTTTATTTTGTTGTTATTTTTTCACAAATAAATGTTGATGGCACATCATTTTTTAGATATAACTGCGCTTTGTCTGATGTGTCACTTTTTATTGAGCTAACGCGTTATGCATTGTGATGTGTTGCGTCCTTATTTATAATTTTACTGATAGAAAAAAATTATTGTGAAAATATATTATTACGCTTATAGAACTCATTTTTAAATTAATTAAAAAAAGCGCCCACATCAATGCAATTGCATACTTAAAAGGTGCTTAAACGGGATTTCAATTGATTTTTTAAATCCGTTATCATATTTTTGATGAAGATTGATTTGATTTTAAGTTTTATTTAAATTTTTCAAATCAATTAAGACGGTGAAAATTTTATAATTGACTTAAATTGTAGACGAAAGGGCTTAAATTAAGTACTATTTAAAAAAAAAACATTATTATTTTATTGAAAGTTGAAAAATTTTAAGGCATCCATTAACATTTCTGACATCCTTAACTAATAACTGTGGAAATAAATTTTATTCTTAAAAAAAAAATAAAAAATTAAACCAATAAACTCTTTATTCGGCACTATTCAATCAAAAAACGACATAAAAACTGCGCCACTAAATCATTCTCCATTAAATAATGGTTAAGGGACGCACAACAAAAAGAGTCCTTATCACATTATCCGGCCTAAATCTATTTCCGTGAACACATTTCGATATGGATACGTTAAAATGAACACAAAAACAAAAATTGAAATAAATTCGACACAGAAAATGTTTAATCAACTGAGAAAAAAGGTAATGGATTAACCCCCCTGCGGGCGGCAGCATTACAAAACGAATGCGTACCTACACTAGAGCCCATCGGATCAACAGCAGCATAATAGTATCATCTGAAAGTGATGCGAACGAAGGGTTGTTGCCCAGCTACTGCTCCCTCTAATCGGCAATTGAGTGCGGTGATTTTTCAAGGATCATTTTTCCTCATCTTTATTTTGCAGCTTCTTTTTCCATTTTTTGTGATTTTTATTTCACTCGTTGAGTCGAGCACATTATGTTTTATGAGGACATTTAAAATTTAAGGATTTGCTAGTGGCTATTTCGCTTACACATTTACGAAAAGGATATACAATTGGACGTGTTATGTTTTCATGTGGTTTTGGCCATTGTTGCGTGCATCGTTGTGTGTTTTACCAGGGATATAAACGAGCACGATGATAAATTGATAAACTATCGATAAGTAGGTATCAGAATGGGTGTGTATTGTGTGATGCAGTGCAAGTAGACAAAGGACGACAGACAATGCAATAGTTTTATATGGTGAATTGTTGTTGCTGCATTGTTTGTGTGTTGCCCAATTTATTTATTTTATTTTTTTTGTGTGTGGCGTACAAAATAAAAATGATTCTTTAGTTTTAAATTAATGGAAGGGTCAATGGGTAACTATATAATATAATAGATGTGGCAAATGGTATAAAGCACAAACAACAACAATGTGCAATTTAAACGATGATTGAATGCCACATAATCAACAAAATAAAGTGTTGGGTGTTGAATGTTGATAGAATAGACACCCCTTCAATTAAATCAATTCAATGTCAATATTTTTTTTTTGATATTTTTTTTTATTTTATTGCTGCACTGAGTGTGATAAAAAACAAGAGTGTGTGTGCTGATTTATTTGATTCAGTGGAAGTATTTCGGCATTGGTTCTTTATTATCAAAATATGTGCTATTTTATTTGTTTGGCAGATCGTCATTACAGATTAGTAATGCAGTTCTCTGTATTGCAGCAATGTGCTGCAGTTTGGAATTGAATTACAATTAAATTATGTCCTTAATGGAGTGTGGAGGTTTTTTTTTTAAACGTGATTCATCCTTTGTAATCTATAATGTATAAAATCTTTGCATCTGTTTCCCTCTGCTTCTTAATTTATCTGTTTTTTTTTTTTAAATGTATAAATTTAAAGATAAATGCAAATAATTTGAAAAATATTATAAAATAATGCATTGCAATAAATATTTTCATTTTATTAAAATTGTTCAAAAACATTTTTCCCCCCTTGCTGGCTTTTTCAGGGTTTAGCAATTTCAAGTGATTTATAAATTTCGGAAAAAACCCGGACACAAAATATCTTGTTTTGAAATAGGAATTAAATAAAATAAAATTTAAATAACATTGAGTTTTTCACTAATTAATTAACACCGAGAAAATTATATCCGTAATCATCATCATTTTGGAATTATTAAATTTTTTCACGATTTGCGATTTTTTGTTGCGGTTTTTGCGTTTAAAATATGTGTGTTTTAGTGTGATTGACTCGAACACATGTATAAGTGGTCGTGTAAATTTTTATACATTGGATTGTTATTATTATTCGTCATTAAAAAAAAAAAAAAATTTAAATTCTGTTAAAAATTATCTTTTTCATTTGTTAAAAAAAAATGCCTTAGAATGCATTTAAGCCACTGACGCTGAATTACATAAATAAAAAAACACCACCAGCAACAATTATTCTGCTTATATATTGCAAAAAAAATCGATTTGCCGCTTACAAGTGGACGGCACCACCCCCCGCCCTTACGCCACCCTTACTTTAAACAAATCTGCATACACGCACCCATAAAAGATATTCGCCCTCATATTATCGAGAATTGCCAATTATTTTACCCCTCATTTTGCTGCCGAAAATTACCATATACATATCAAGTTTATTATTGGCGCGGCAGTGAGTTAATACACAGCACATTAGCGAAACAAACCTGTGATGAAACGTATTCATGTGATATAATATGCAAAATGCCCAGCCATACACATATTATTGCAGTATTGTAACCTTATCGACAGATGGTGTAGTTAAATTAACATAATAAAATGTTAACATCGCGAGCTATAAATATGCACAATCCGACGAATTCAATATTGCAACAGCAGCAGTCACATTATGCCACACGATCGCGTGCAATTAGACTGATTTGTATAATAATTTTTGATATCGTATTGAACAATAAACCCGCTGGTCGCTTTACATATTTGCAGGGAGTGTTAAAGGATAACAAGTAACAACGGAATATAGACTATAGCTTTAAAAGTACAAAAAAACTGAATTGTAGGATGGACACACTTAATATTTTGTAATTTAATTTTCCACCACCACCTACATAATAATTCGGATTGAGAAGCGTTAAATAAATGTGAAATATTGTCTAACTGTACGTGGTCACAACGTTATTCGGTTAAATAGTTTCTTCCACACAATGAGTCTGCGACAATTGAGTGATTCGCCCCACCCCCCTCCGACACTCCACATTGAACGCGGGCAACACACAATTTATTCGTAAAACGACATTATTGCCACTGTTATGATTACGGTCGCTATTTAGATATTTAATAGTGCATGTAGTGAACTGTTTTTAATGCACACGCATTAAATGCTTGCGTGTGTAAGCTCGGTGTGTTACAAATACAGTCGACTCTTTTTGCACCGAACCATTTCTAAATAATATTGTTTTGGGTGGAATAAGCGTCCATCATTTTAGAATGCATGAAATGCATTATTTTTAATCTCATGTATTTTTGTAGTGCTGTCATTTTTTAACTCTGCATCAAGCTCTACATGGAATGCGGCCCAATTGCCACTTATGCCTTGATTTGTCTGAATTTATCGTTCCTTGTCAATTTTATTTACATTCTTTAATGTTGTTGGCAACAATTTCAGTAAGGATTTAATTTTTATTTAAGGGTTATTCCGGAATCAAAAAAATCAGAAATGTTTATCTTCTTCAATAACCGCAATCCTTTTTTTCCCGTTAACAAATAGTTTCCGTAAAATTTTTTTTTTTTTGAAATGAAATGTCCGGTTAAAAGAGGTTCTACTGTATAAAGTCTACACCTCTCAATAAATGCACCATAACACAACACTATGTGCGTCATATAAGTAGTTAGACTGTACAGCAATAAATAGGAGACAATATTGAATAATATTTTCCATCCCCTATCTGACCATCTGGTGCGTTAAATTCAAATTATGGTACGAGAAACAACCATCAACGCTCAGTGTTACATGAAAACGTATATGTACATGAATTCGGAATAATAATAATCATAAAATAACAGAATTATTCAGTACAGTGCATATGTGTATTAAGCGAGTGCAACAAAATAGACACTACATGCACGAGTGGTGAATTTGTACGTGTCTAGGAGAGGGATGACAAAAAAAAAAAAAAACTAATAGATTGAACTGTATAACACACACTATGCAGTAGTCACATGAATGAAGGGGGGCATTTTATTGATAGATACACAATTCAACTTTTTTTTTAACTTCCCCCTCATCCTACATATTGTTTTTGCGTCCCTTATTTTTATCCATTCCACTTTTTTTTCTGTTTTCTTTTTTTGAATTTAAAACGCTTGAATCAATTATAATTGGTATCTCACTTGAAGAGACGCAACTTACCCACTCTATAGCTGTATGACTGCATTAAGGGTTGTGATGGTTTTGCAGGTAGATTGCATTGCATTGCATTGCACCCCACAAAATGAACACGGTCATGGTATAATATTATAGCTGTCAAGACATGCGGGCACACACAAATTAGGGGACGGGCAAATACTACATTATTGCGAAAATTCTTCTACATGCTTTCATTAAATGTGTACGTTTTAATTTATACTTTAATAAGCTGTTGCTGGTTGTATTGTAGTAGTTTGCAATTTGCAGTATGCACCGTGAATCAGAGATGAGTACTCTGCTGGTATTCATAAATTAGCGGTGATGTATGTGGATATTGTGACAATGCGTGCAAAATAAAATAAAAACATTTACACGTGGCGTGTGAGTCATGCCAAATAAAATGCTTCATTTATGTTAACATAACGGTCAGTTGTAATTATTTAGGGATGATTTTATGTTATGCAAATAAAAATGAGATTATTGTTTTTGAACATAATTTTTATTTAATCAACGTTTTTTTTTGTGACGCTTAAAAATATGGATGGAATGTTTTTGATCCTTTTTTTTTTCTATATTCTTTGATTTAAGTAAATACAGATTCTGCTCCACAATAAATATTACGCAAACCGAAAAAAATTAAAACAATGGAGTAAGGATTTATTTTTTGACATTTAAATACGTAACATTTTAAACTGCCAAACGCTGGAGACGCAGGAAGGCTTCAAAAGTATCAGGACAACAACGTAGTTACATCTGTGGAGGGGAAAAGTATGGGAACAAGATGTTGTGAGTGCTCTACTCGGAAACACTACAGTTCAGAAAGTCATATTCATTGGGAGAAACTATCAATGTCTCAAAGACAGAGATAATAGCGCTGATTACAAAACTGCAAATAACAAAACAAATAAAAGTGAGAGATCTTTATAGTTCACACTGTCCTGGGCGAGAGGAAACAGTGGGGAAACTAAAATAAAGGTCTGGATAATAGGCCCAAAGGCGGTAGAACAGGAATTATTGTGATCAAGAGATTGACGAAGGAGTGGACCGTGAAAATGAACAGGACAAATTGGGAAACAACGAAGGGATGCAGACAATTCAAATTAAGTGGTGAAAGGTCCTTGATACATAGGTACGAGTAAACTAGTGCTATCAGCTCCCTCCTTCCGGCAAAGACTAAAATAATTCGCCTAAAAAAAAAGTGTTCAGCGGAAAATGGGCCCTCATTGTGAACTGTTTCCAGTTAACCATGGTGAAAGTGGTGGTCAACGAGCTGTCTCGCTGTGATGGAAGCGGGTGGTTTGGTGAGTAAGAATTTCACAATATGCGGGGAAGTTTGGACTTCCTTGTATTTTATGAATATTATCTTCCTAGAACACTTCCAAATAATAAAATTAAAAATAAAACAGACAATTTTAGGTCATAAAAAATTTGACCAAACTAAAAAAAAAAAAAAAAACTAAACTATCAAATCTTTAAACTCAAACTTACGTCGAAATGCAACTCCCTGCTTTTCACAAAGGCATTCAATTCCGGTCTAATTAGCTAATTTCTTGACATCCACATGTGAATGTGGTCATTAAAAACGCAGCCACTTTAATTGCGCCAAACAAAGTCATTCAAGTAAGGACAGTAACAATAACAACAGCATTAACATGCATCCAAAACCACGCAGCAAATATTACATTGACCATAATTGGCATGGTTGTTTCAGTAATTAACACATTGTTCCCAATGATGCATTAGGGCGTCCCATTTGAAAATCAAATAAAATAAAATAAAACTGTAATGAATAAAAAAGCTAATATTATGTTCAAATGCAATGCAACCCTCTCGCTCTCCGTGTGTATGCATTCAATTAGCACCCAGCCTGTGCGTTGAACCACCAAACAACTATTTTTGGTTACGATACATTTGGAGTTTGCTGAGTGACTAATTTCTATTATGTTGCGCTGTTCCTCTGCCTTGATAATAAAGCACAAGTGTAAATTTACGCATTCGTACAAACATAACACGTCCCAAAAATGCATTGCATTTGTTTGAAACGCGATACTCAAGTGACTGGGCCCTGAAAAAAAGGCGAGCAAACAAAAATGCGTCCTCCAAAATGCTGTTGCTGGTTGTTGATTGTACTATATAGTAGTGTGGCATCGACACGGACCTCAGACCTGCACCACTTAAACCAATTCAACGTAGCCTAGATTTTTTTCAGTGAAAACACAAAAAACAAACTGAACGGAATATCAGCGTTACCCCTGATTCCAATTCAACCACGTGGTTGTGACTATGTAGTACATCGTGACCTGACTGTACCCAAAATGAATTCACTCTATAAATGGCGGAATGGTTTATTGTTGCACGTGTTCAACAAAGCTATTATCATGACGTCATTCCGTCAGGATTTAATGCACATTTGAATGGACTCAATTACCCCCTCCCGTTGTTGCATTGTTTCACCCCCTACTCGCACATTGAGTGTTTTTTTCTTCTTCATATAATACCTTTTTTTTTCCTTAAAAAATACAATTATTTTGTTAAAAGTGTATGGAAATTAGTGCACAACCGCGATACATCATCCCGCGTGATAGTCATCGTGATTGAGTCGTGCACTGCCACTGAGTGTCATAGACATAGTATCACCGTGCGTATCACACGGTGTGAGTTAAAACGCGGCCACAATTTTGAACAGTTATTTGCCTGTATGGACGTCAAATTTGTTAAGGGTAGTCAGGCGTGACAAATAAGCCGGTTCCATGTGTGTACAATAATATGTGGAACAAGAATCAAGATTAATTGGAAATAATTACCAACCAAATTACTTGAAATGAATTAAAATTGGAAACATTGTTTTGGTTCGACTTTTTTTTTGTGTTGTTTTGTTTTTTAATTACGAATTTGAGGGTGAAATGGAAGAACGGTTTACCAGTTCAGATTTCATGTGTCGTTTTTTATTTAAGTTTAAATTTTTTTCTTTCATTTTTTAACGTTGATTAGTATCAATTATATACGTTTGGAGTGATTTTTCTGGTCGTAATTAGTTAAGGGTTAAATTTAGGCATGTTGTGCTTTGGGGAGATAATTAAAAAGTGAATTATTCGCTTCAGGGGGTTGTACTGGAGTGACGTAGAATTTGGCTGCTGAGATTTTGGGATGGGGGAAGGGAAGTAATCCTTTGCATGTCCATTATACATTTTTAAAATACTTTAAATTAAAAGCAATATTTCAAGGTCAAATTTTTAAATTTAAATTTAAATTTAATTTGCGTTAATTTGAAATGCAATTCAAAATGTTAAAAAATGTTTCACTTCTAATTTGCGTTATTATTTTATTATTTTGGTGACTGGATTTAAAACTAAAAAGAAAACAATTTTGACCTTTAAATCCATTTTTAGTTTACCTTTAGAAAACCTTAAACTAGTTTAACAATTGTGGCATTGACTTAAATTTTTATGCAAAATAAAATTTTTTTAATTAAAATTTTAATATTTTACTTGAAAAATAAAATTTGACCTTGAAATTTTACTTCTTTTTTTGGATCAAAAACTACGAAGCAGTGCTTAAGATTTGGATTTGAAAAAAAAAGTAAGTAGCTGATTACAAATTTTGGTCTAAAACAAAAGATTTGACCTTGAAAAAAACCCCGGCTATTTAATTAATTATTTATTAAAGTCTCTTTACATATAAATTTTATTAAAAAAATGCTATTTAAATTTTATTAAAAAAATGCAATTTAAATTTTTGAAAAAAGGACTAAATACTCAATAAATTTAAACAATATCCTTGAAATGTTTTCGTTCAGTTTAAAAACACTCAACAATTGACAACAATTGCATGATGCAAAACTTCCATATATGTGTCATAATAGAATCAATAAAACCGTTAAGGCGTTAACAGCCCCATTTTGCAAACCAAACAAAATTACTGCAATTAATATGCACAATTTTATTCTACAGTGATAAATATTAATGAAAACCGCTCAAACGGTTGATCAAAGACTGCACTATACATGTAATGATGAGACATGATAAAGAAGGTGGTGGTGAATATGATGCAATACGACTTGCAGTTGAACCATCCCTGTTTGCACTCTTCGTGTGTCGCCCTTATTCACTTCATTACTTATTCATAATATCCTAACGACTTTCAGTTTATATGAAGACTGTTGCATTTATGATTTAAAACTGTACTTGTAACCGCTTTCCCGTGCCATTATTCGAGAAAAAAAAATGAAGAAATAAAAAAAAAAAACACGCGCATAAATGAGGGATGTCACAAACTCGCACGTTACAATATTATATTTTAAAGAAGACAGTACTGTTGATTATAATTTATATTCATATTGACTGCACACCTTTGACGGCTCGACCATGAGCCGTGCACGAATATATAGTAAATATGTTCGCTTGCATCAGTGCGGTGTAACATTCTTATGGGGAGGGTTGCAATTGAACACGTGCACGCGCTATTCCATTTGGGATATAGGCTTATGTTATGCATTATTATTATTATTCTCTCCTTACGGTTAGCATATTATGTTTTCTATTTTTCCTGTTGTACGTTATCCTGCATTATCCTCTATAAATGCTTAGCTAGTCGGTTTTAATTTTTTGCATGTTGTTGTTTTTTTTTTTTTAAAACCTTTTTCTCGCAAGCTATATTTTGCAGTACTTGTTCCTATCTGTTTTGCCTATCATTTACGGGTGCACGATGTGCACAGTAACTGCCATTTTAATTTAGATTATAACATTACCTACCTACTCGCATAATATAAAATGTGCATGATGGAGAATTGCAGTGACTTCAACATGCATGTAGTTTGCGAAATAAATAGTGATAATATGGCGCAGCAGTTTTTTTATTTTTTTATATTTTGCATTAACCAAAGCATAATGACGGTGCATCTTTGTTGTGTAATTTTTCCTCTTTTTTTTGCAATATTGTATGCGCTTATGATTGGCTAAAGAATATGAGCCATAGTTGAGAATTTAACCGTTAAATAATCCCGTAATGGAATGCATTTTTTTGTAATGAATATTTTTTACCCTTTATATATTTAAGTGAATCATTATTCATAAGTTGAATATTCTATTCATGCTCTGCTATTGATGAATAATATGAAAAATGCATTATGGGAGGAAAAGTTTTTTAATTTATTTATTTTGTAATCGGTTTAATATTCAGCAAACTGACTTAAAGTGAGAGTTTTGAATCATCAATTTGCAATAAAAAAAATTAAATTCAATACATACAAATAGAAACGTGTGTTTTACATACGTATTTATCAAAATTTCGAATGTAAGATACACTACAATCAACCGCGAAAATCGACTGATTCCAAAAATGAATACAGAAATCGATTTATTAGTTTTGCGATTTTCCGCGGTCACGTTTTATAATAAATATTTGACTTTTCATGACACCCAAAGGGACATTCCTAAATATTAATTGAAATAGAATTAAAATTTATAAACACCTAAATATCAGCAATTGCATAACCTTTGGCGTTTCTTTAAAAATATTATAAATTTATTGATGTAAAATTACTAAAATGTTGTATTAAACATGTTTAAACGATATTTACATAAAAATTAATTTACAAAAAAATTAACATTAATTAATTATAAATAAGTAAGCATTTACACAAAATTTTGAATTAATTAAACAAAATAAGTTGTGTACCATGCACTTTTGTAAAATTAATCCAAAAACCAGTTCAAATTTAATACGTCAACCTTTTATCATAGATAAAAATCGGTGAAATATTTAAAATATGCCATAAACACCAAAACCCATTACCCACCCATTATTTAATTTAAATCCCCCTTTTTAATCTTAAGTTATACCGCAATAAAATCTCTAATAACCAAAATCACTTCATTTCACCCTTCAGCAAGCAAAACATTCAATTGCACAATGTTCTACAAACCACCTGATTCAAAATAGTATTCACAACAATGTACGCGGATTATTTTCGTACCCTAAATACGGCAACGGGGTTGGCAGGCAAACTTTAAAATTTTTACAAGCCAGTGCAGAGATTAAATGTAAAAAAATACTTCCAGCAATGTAATTCATATTATTTAAGCACAATTAAACAATCGATAAAGCATTTTTTTGGCTCAATTTAAGGTCACCATGGCTTAGGACTTATGAACATGTGGAAAAATTATTTCTCAAATAAAACACAACTGCAATAATATGGGTGGTCATTGCCTACACAGATGGCTTGCTGATAATGTAATGGATTCATCCACACATTTTGCTCACACATCGACTAAAAATAAGCTGCTGCACTTTGCATGTAACATTTCACTATTATTTCAACTCCGTAAGGATTTATTTATTTAATTTTTTTCCTATTGTACAATAACTACACAATTCATCCCTCAATGATCAAAATGCCAACAAATCTGCGCCCATCCCGACACACAAAAATTAGTGTTGCATTTAGTAATGTTTTTTTTTTTTGTTGTTATTGTTGTTGTCGGCTTCCCACTTTGTTGGAATTGTGTCCTTTATATGCACTTTACTTGTATACTAAACGTTTACCAACCCTCGACGCTACTGTAGGCAGTCACAGTGTTTGACACTTTTTCATTTATCCTCTTTGCAGCACACATATTTGTTACACATTAATGTTATACTTTCAGTATCACATTTTTGGGTAATACATTTTACATGCACTGTTGTTGTTGTTGTTGTTGATTCCCTTTTGTGCCCGCTTTGAATTGTCTTACATTCATAACTGAGCACGTACGAGCTACATGTACCATAGTAGTTAATATGTGGGGCAAAAAGTAAAGTCGGAAGCACCGTCATATGAAAACGAGAGCGGAAAACACTTGGTTGCACACCAGGAGGAGGGCTTGCGCACTTTTTCGATGATTGCACTTAAGTCGTCGACTAAATACTCGTACACATGCATGCGTGCAGCAGGGTGCAAATTTTTAATGCGTTAAACGACTTGCTACCCTTGGCATGGGCAATTGAATATGTTTGTTTGTTTGTTTTTTTTTTTGTTTATTCAATTTTGTTGTTTTCATTTTGATGAATGTTAAGCTGATTTTCGGATTTGAAATGATTAGCGACTAAATGGCTGCAATTATTGAGGAGATCTGATGCACAAATATTATTATGTGGAAATTGTATAAGCTTTCTTGAATAGCTATTTAACAAATCTTGTAAAATTCCTTAAAAAGTAAAGAAGCTTTAATACATTTCTAAATTAAGCACTTTTAAATTTCAACCCCTACCCAATCATGTCCCACTTAAAGCAGTTACACATGACTTAGTCTTCTGTTTAAAACAAAACAAATCAGACACAAAAAACACAACCCCCGACTGAAGACATTGAATTTCCCATTAATTAATTGCTTAATTGTGTGAAAATGTCTTGAAATTTTATAGAAACTCAACGCTATTGTTCTCCGCATTGTTAAATGGCTTTTACTTCCCGGTTTTCACCATCGACAAACTAATAATAATAATTTTAAGAAGCATCGCATATGAAGCCATAAAACCACTGCACACCAGTGTAAAATTTCGTGCACGCAAGCATTGGATGCGCGCAACAACTTTTATATAATTGTTGAACGTATATAGTTTCCATCCAACCTCAAAAGAAAAATGCAAAATTTCAAAAAAGTTTGTGCAGATAACTTTTACAACTTTACGCCATACAAAAGGGGTGAAATTATAAATTTTTTTTTAATTTAATCATTTTCAACAAATTTTAAAGAAACCGTATGAAATTAAATAAAAATGGGGAACAAAATTAAATCACTGAACCGTACACCAAATCAACCCCGGCTCTTAAAAAATGCTGTCATTTTGAGCATAACAAACGTCACTTCATTTTTCCCTTGAAACGCTCACTTATATTCTCCAATACTCAACCCATATTTAATATGCACTAATAACGGTGCATTACGTCAACAAACACCATCGACTTCCCTCAATTTAATAGCAGCAGTAGCAGCAGCAGCAGCGAGTAAGTACTGTTTATGGGAAACCACATACATTAGAAAATCACTCAAGAAAACCAATGGCCATTTGGCAGCGGAGAGAACGCAAACGGGCGGCGTATAAATATATATAGGAAAAGCACCCAAGTTGATGGTGTCGCTGCACTGTAATTACGTGGCGCATTTGTGGCTTATTATGCCAACACCCTTTGTGACAACGCCGGCCGCACTCTCTGTTCTGGGTGGTACATCTTTCCTGCCCATAATATTATAATATGCAAGCCATACTTATAAGGCAAGCGTCGTTTGTTGTTTTAAACGCAAAAAAAAATGCAACACAACTCAGTCACGTGACTTTCAATTGCAGGTTGTTGTTGTTGTTGTTGTGTATCCACAGACATTTTACGTAATGTCTATACTCAATATGCATCCTATCGAAATGTGTAACCTTAAAAGTGAGACTGTCGCAGTGCAAGGGTGGTGGTGGTGGCGGAGTCCGCATATTAACTGTAACTGCATAATGTGTGTGCCTGGATGGAGGACGATGAATGGGCGGCTGAATTAGAATCAAAGTCGCATTCTTTGTGGGACGGATGTGCCTGTGCGTGGCAACTGGCAGCGGAAAAGGGGTGTTCCTCTTCCGCATATATAATGTCAGCATAATATTTTGCTTGTGCCGTTGCAATGTGATGTTGAGTGCATTATTATAATGTGCATATAACTATTTTCAAGTAATTGCATACGTCTTATGATTTTACACACGATGGGTGTTTCGTATCCGGAAGGGTTTTATGTAATTTCTGTTTTTCCCTTTTAGTGCATAGTTTTTGTTGTTTTATTTTGCAAAACTACTTGATTGCACGTTTGTTGTTGTTGTTTCTTTTAAATTTTAAGTCAATTTCAAGGTCATAAAATAATATTTTCACTTTAATTAGATTTCAAAAGGGACGATACTATGGTTCAAATTGGGTAAGCTAATTCCGGCTTTAAAATTTATATTTTTTTAGGGGCTTAAAATAGTTGACCTTGAATAATTAAAGAAATTTTTGCAATTTAAAAAAAAATTAAAACAAATTCTATCTAGATTTTTCTTTCATTCAGTTTTCTTTTAATTTTAATTAAATTTCATATAGTTTTCAAGGTCAAGAATTGAATTTCCATTTTAAGCACATTTGAAAAGAGCCGCGTGAAATTTATTTTTATTTATAGATTAGTGATTATTATTTAAAAGTCTATTTAAAAATAAATAAAAAATCTAAAACTTGACCAGTGGATTTTTTTTAAGTTTCTGCGGAAAATTAAAAAGCTTTATTGTTCAAATTTTAATCAAATTAATTATTTTTAAACATTTTCCCATGTATTTTTTTACACTTAACCCACATAATCAAAACAGAACAGCTACAATCCGGTCCAGGTCTTGGCCTGACACAAATTAAGTTTGCTTCAGAACAAATGAATTAAATAATGAAAGAAAAAAAACAACCCCTTCAATAAATGTTTTGCTTCTTCTCCATACAATCATACCTGCTACACGTACCCCTCAAATCATTCTCATCACTCGAGAATTTAAATGCGGAATCTACATAAGAATAAACGCAATAAAATGTTCACTTACTGAAGAAAATAAAAACACCCATTCAATATTGCTGAAGTAATCTTTGAATGCATACGAGCACTTAAATACGAAACAAGTTCCGCTGGCAAAGAATTCCTCTCCCAACCCAAACCGCTAAGTGTACACCTTTTTTTGTGAATACTTTCCGAATTCTTTTCCATTTATTTAATACTTGTCAATTAATTGCAGCGCTATCGCAAACAGTAACACTGATCAGTCGCACCACAGGGATGAATACTTACTGAGGTACACACCATTTTGTTCATTTCGTTAATATGCAAATGCGACAGAGAATTTTTTCCCAACTAACTTGTATATTGTAGAACGTTTAAAAATAAGGGTGAGAATCAGTGGTGGGTAGATTATTTATTGAGGTAAAACAAGTATAAATAAGTGTATGCGTTTGCAGTGGTGTTTTTGTCGTTGCTGTATTCATAAATTGCTTCACCGTAATGATTGTTGATTTGATTAAACGTGTCCTATATATAAAATTGTAATGCATTAAATATTTAAATTATGTTCGCTGAGGATGGGGAGGGAGATGAATTAAATGATTGTTCTTACAATTTTTAGAGACATAATTTTTTATGAGACGAATTGTAAGGGATGGAGCGTTGTGGATAATTTAAAAATGAGAGATTTGAAAAATACAGGATCAGTGGAATATATTTTTGCATATTAAAGTCATTTATTCGGGGGTTGGCAATATATTCGGAAATACTTAAATTTATTATTCAATTTTTTGTATTTCTATGCGACCTCAATGGCAAATAATATTGGTTATTTAATAAGTCCAGAAAAATGCGGAAATGTACGCAGTTGCCATCGCCATATTTTAGAAACTACTTGACCGATTTTTCTATCAAATTTTTATGTAATAAAAATAATAAAGACTTATATAAGAAATGGTTTTCAAGGTCAAAAAAAATAATTTTGCGAGTATGAAAGCTTAATAACAGACTCGCCAATTTTATTCATTTTCACAACAATTATCCGTAAAGGTACTCTAAACATAACTGCATTTATCTTATTGCCCGTTAGATGATCCTTCAGCCCTTAAAGGGGGTGATGAGATCAAAAATTTGCTGGAAATTCAAGGTCATACCTTCATAATGAAAATAATTCAAAAACTGTTGTAGGTATAATGTTATTTCAAATCAATAAAAATACAAATTTGAAACAAAATTTAATGGCAAAAATTAATAATTTTGAAAAGAAATTTTGCAATATTGCAGAAAAACTTTTAATCGTAATACATTGACCCAAAAAAATAATTTATCAGAGCATAAATATAAAATATAATTTCTTTTAAAATGTAAAAGGGTAATATTGTGTTTAAATCATCCTCAGAAAACATTTTCAACTATATTTTCTTATCATAAAATAACAAGAAACAATACGAAAATTTAGTGTGACTAAAATCACATTTTCTTAACAAACATTTAAATGATTCGAGCAATTTATAATTGAATAAGTTTATTAAAATAATAAAACATGTATCTCAAACGTGTTGCTTTAAATTTTCATCCCCTTTGGGCCAGAACCCGTATTTCCCATAACACATTATTATGAAAATCAGCAAAACTTTTAATTTAAAACAAATAAAACGCAAGAGCACGAATGAACACATTGATGTCATGCATTGAGATAATATTTTCCATCAATTTTTGTGTAAATGTATTGTATTATCCAAAGTCATCATCTGCAGTTACATATTACACTGTACAAATATTCACTCAATTTTAAGGGTTGGTGCAGTAGCAAATTACATTGGCACAAACATTCCACAACAATTCATTGCATGCATTGTACAAAAAGCATTTCAATTCTCGTACATTATGCGAAATAAAGTTAATACATATTTGGGAATATAGGGGATGAAGAAGGGAGGGATAATATGTTCTTCCTTTTGTTTGTTTTTTTTTTTTTTGTTATGTTGAAATGCTATATTGCGTATTTATTCCCAATCTCTTTTGCATATTATTTTGCATCCTACCTCTTTATTGAACAAAACTTGTGCACCCCAATTTTAGTGGAGGAAATATTATTGGAACTTTATTACTCTGATTCTGTGTCGTTACATTCGTCAACTTGACTTTCTACCCCCCCCCCCTCCATATTTGAAAAATGTATGCGGAAAATTGGGCACTGCAGGGAGAACTACCCTTAATTTAATATTTTTAATTTAAAAAATTTAAAACTTTCCAAAACCAATTAATAATTCAAAATTAAAATAAAGTCGGTTTAAGTAATTTTTCAAAAGGACTTTTTTTTTTTTCAAATTACCATTTTGTCCACTACAATACTAACAAAATCATTGACGAAAATTAGAAACAGACAACAGCTATATAACGGTGAATGTGTGACACAAAGAGAGCAAATGTTGCACCCACATTTAACTGGAAGGGGTTGCAACTGTGAAATTAATATTAAAATAAAGAGATTTCCTCTTGTTGAAATTTAAATATATTGTGATATTTTTTGCACACACATTTAAAGCAAAAGAATTTGCAAAATTTCAAAAAGGAACTGTAAAATTTTTGGGTTTCATCTTTTCTCCTGTTTCCGTGTTTTTCCTATTTTTTTTATTTTTTTTTTTTGGGGACATCACGTGAAATGATGTACTACCTATACTCTGCTTTCATTTATTCGGGAAATTGCCATATCAACCCTTGCTTCCGTTTTCCGCATAAAATCTGTTGACTGTATGTTGTGTGTGGCTCTTTGTCTGCATACTCCTACATGAATTTAGCTTATATGCATATAAATAACAGACGTTGTGTGGGTATGTGTTATGAAAGCGTGAATGTGGCGACACTGGGGTTATATGGCAACTATTATAAAAGCGATTTGATTTTTTGCTGTTGTACCTTTTTTCAGCACACAATTTGTTTGAACTTTGATTGAGTTTTGGTTGCATGGGGATGGTTTTAAGGGTTGAAATATTGTGTGTACGTAAATCAAATTTGTTGAATCAAATTTCAATGATTTTGTACAGTTGAGGTGACAAAAGTCTGCGTTTTATTGAATGAGTGCTTTTGGTTGGAGTCGATTTTTTTTTACTGTACAAATTTTATGATGTGAAAGGGTGAAACAAAATCTGTATTGGTAATTTGGAGATTTTATGCTTCAGTTGATAAGCATTTGATTATTAATTATTTAAATTTAAAGCAATATTAAAATTTCATGAAAATTATATTGACAATTAATTTAAAATTATTGACAATACTTTTTCTTAAATAAAGCAAATAAAATAATTAAAAATGTGAAAATTAATTATTGTTAACCGTTATCCATAAATGAATAACCCTTTTAAATTGATTGTCAATACACTGATTATCATTTAAATATTAACAATACTTAAATGAAAGACATTCAGTAAACTCTTAGCCTATATTTATAACTAAGTTGTAAATTCTCAACAGCAATCATTGCAGACAATTTATTTACCTTTCTTACATCCCTTACATGCTCACTGAATCAATATCAATACATTGTAAGTGTACTTATTTTGCAATAAATCACATCATAAATCTGCTAAAGTGCACACATTGACCGACACAACACAATGTACACTGCAATTTCCTTAAGTAATCACCCGCATACACACAATTTGTACATCAACGCCTCATAATGATCAACACCCTGAATACAAATAATAAAGTAAAAGTACAATTGAGTCGGGCGGGTGATACAACATTTTATATTTGCCACATTTTGCCACAGATATACGCACATACAAAACAAAATATATTGAACAACCCCTCCCACCACCCCTAGAATTATATAAGATAACTCACATTTGTGAGCGGCAAAGTAATGGCATAATTAAATACATCGAGTCTGAATACATTATCGGCAGGTAGGCGAGCTGTAAAAAACTCAACGGATAAAAACATTTTCTTTGTATTGGTACTTAGGTGGGGCCACGACGTCATGCATCCATCTAATTTGTCACGTTTTAAACGGCGGCAATTTACGATATACAGCCGTCTTGTAAGATCGGAATTGTGTGTACAACACTCGGGGGGGGGGGGGGGGGGGTGGTTAAAAATTGTTGCATAAAGATACGTGTATACGGCATTCGACGATTTGAGACGCGCCATAATGACAAAAGATGTTGTATTGCTCTTCGTTTTATATTTATCGTTGGCAAGTAATTTTTCACACCCCATTTGCCGCCTTCCTGCTCCTCCAAATTATCCCCTTTTGCATTACATTTTGTCTTCAATAGTAAAAAGGGATATATGAACAAATACCCACGCAATGATTTGTGGTGTGACAATGTGCTGGATGGAAGCTAGACGGATATGTTTTAGAATTGATGCGTGAAACGCACACACAAAATTTAAGCATTTAAAGACGGGATTAGCAGCTGATTTGCAAGGATTTTATTGTGACAAACTTTTAGCGTATTTATTACTCATTTTGGGTTGATGTTGCTACCGTCTTCTTATCTTTATGTTTGCGTTGAATTAGTGACTTAGTGTACGTTCGTTTGCAGAGATGTTTTATTGTGGATTACGGATTGTCAAATTATTTAAATTGAGTTGATGTACGCCCATTCTGGTTGCCATATTTTGATGAAAATCCACCTGAAGTTTGAATATAAATTGTTTGGTAATAATATTTTATTTCATTGTCAATATTTTATTTCATTGTCAATATTTTATTTTACTGACAATATTTTATTTTATTAAAAATTATTTTACAATTTTTAGATTATTACTGTTATTGTATTAAAATTCGGATGGGATCGAATGACATAGGACCATATAATCATGCAATACAGCCAATTAATTAACAGTTATACTCAATTTGAAAAAAAGGACCTTAAGTAAGTGCACATATCAAAAAAAATCAATGCATTTTAATCAAAAACAAAATTCATAACCCTTTTTAAAAAATTTCCATATTAATTAAGCCATTTGAGTGAATCTTATTTCATCCTTTTTAATCCATTTAGAAATTGCATGAGAACATTATGCAATTCAAATTACCAACCAACTAAAAACCTCAACTAAGAGCAACCACAAAATCCGTTTCTCAATTATTTCAAGTCAAGCCTTGCTTTTGCAATAATTACAAAAACGAAAAATAATAATTCAACGACTTATCACTTAACTCTTTGACAATCACCACACCGAATCGAACTCAATGTGCGGAACAATGGATACAACGTCAACTAATTGCAATCACTTCGTCTGTATTCACTCACGGTATTCCAACCCCCCTGAAAGGGTATTGTCGAAATGTATTTTATAAACGACTATAAGCTCATTTAGTTATCTCAAAACCACCTCTCACAATGTGCCTGCAACCCTTTCGTTCCAGCAGCAACCGCCTAAATGCATCAAAATACACTTCAAAGCAAATTTTTTCGAAATAGATGCAATACGCGATAATATGTTGAAAGTCACAACTCACAGGACATCCTTTCATGAAACTTTGTCACTGCTAAATGCTCATCGACAACGGATGCTACGTGTTATAAATATTTTAGATGATATGCATTGGCAAATAAATACATTTGTGGATGATTTTTACAAAAAGGGGGATGAAAGTGGCTGTGGAGGAAGCATGAAAAAGGTGAGCGCGTCTCAAACAATCATGTAGTCGCATTGATATGCTCACAAGCAGCTTATGATTAGTCTAAATTGCGGGTACGTGCGATATAGGGATCGGTTGGTTAACTCTTTTACTCCTTTTTTAATGGCGATATTTTTTTTCGTTTAGTTAATAAAACCAATTGTCGAATTTATTCGTATATTCCGTTGTGGAAGTTACATTTTGTAGTGGGTGCTGAGGGTGCAATCAGTTAGGGGTTGCTTGTTATAAGGACTTTGTTTTGTAGTGTTGATATTTCGTTGTGTGCTTTTATGAAATTAAGTGACGTTGTAGAAAAAGCCTTTAAAGTACGAAATTTTATGTTTTTATTTGGAAAAATTAATGAATTGTATATAAAAGGATGAACTGCTGGCTTAAATATCTTGTAAATAGTATAAAGGAACATCCTTCTATATTTTTATGGACGACTTACCAATATAACGAAATGGGTGAATGATGAAATATCTGCAAAATGTAAACATCGTAGGACGATCAGCTATATTAAACAAAACTTCTCATGATTTTCTTATTTTCTATCATAAGGAAACATTTCAAAATTTTTAAAAAGGAAATTTTTAAAAAGGAAATTTTTAAGGCCAAATACATAATTGCCTCATTAAAAAATTAAATTAATTAATAAAAATCCACAATGGCAATGGTTTGTCAAATAATTGCGCACATAAAAAAATTGCATCACACCTGTACAAATACAATCCTTACAAAACGACTTAATCCTCGATATTACGCCCATCAAATTAATTGAATTACTTTAATAAATTAACAAAATTACTTCCTAATAAATTGACAGTGTGCATATCAAATTTCTCCTTCAACGTCCCGCAATTTGTATACGTTCACCCATACTGCGTGCAATTCACCTTACAACCAAATTAACTACCCGCGCAAAGTACCACACCCACAAATTTGCACATAACAAGTGAGTACAGATGTCTTATTGGTCTCACTAATTGGGTACAGACATAAAATCAAATCACGTGAAAGCATTTCAGAGAACACAATTACAAGACAGCAGTGTCTCGGTAACATGCAAAAAGAGGAAAAATAAGGAAACTTTTTTTGAACAGCATAAGGGTAGCTGTTGAGGGTGGTAGAATGACATCCGCCGAAATTACACAATTGGGCCGCAGGTTGATACGCGCATAATTGAAGGGATTGTCAATGTTTAACGATGCAATAAATGTTCAGTTCCGATGAGTATTAAATGTACAAAGATTGCTTCAATTTGTATTGTGAGGAAAATGTAATGTTTGTGTGTGTGTGTGTGTGTGTGTTTGTGCTTAGACAAAAGTTTGCGCATCTTTGTTTCAGATTTTTGTGGATTTTCACCAACTGCATCCCCAACTCACTTCAATTTTGGTTTTGGTACATTTAAAATAAATGGGAGAAAAAGTCGCCGATCAAAATTGTAAGGACGAAGAAAGAAAGCCTTTACACGTTTCTTCACATTTTTTTTTCTCTCCCGGATGTTTAAAGAAAAGGAATGCACATGAATTAAGGTGAGGATTTGAATGTGAACAGTATAAAATAACGTGTGGTAGAGTGAGGAGCATGAAAACGTTCAAGATGGTAAAAAATAAAGTGACATTACATTTAATGTCCCTTTATAGCTTTTCGCTCTATCGATTTCTGTTGCTTTGCTACACAGACCTTAAACATTGTTCTATACACGTTTATGTATTTGTCATCTTTCTTGTTTTTTTTTTTTTTTTTGCATTATCTGTGTTTGAGGTGAGAGAGGAAAAACTTTCAGTACATGACATTCGGAAAATTGCACTCGCTTTTTAAATTGTCCATAAAATGAGAAGAAAAGAGCTCAGCAACAGCACTGCATTGGAAATGGGAAAATTATGACGGTAAGGGGTGCGAGTGCGGGTTGACAAACATTCTGGCGAATGAAGCCAACGATTACTCCTGTTGATGGGAGGGTGTGGGCAATTTTTAATGCATTCTTTTCACATTTAAAATTTATACCTTAAAGATGGCTATAACAAATTGATGTCGATGGTTTTATGTTAAACTTTTAAAATTGCATTTAGAATTGAACGATTAGAATCGTTGGGAAGGATTTTAGGGATAAAAACAAATCAAAAATTTAATGTCATGCTCATGTCGTTAAAAAATAAACCGTTTAAATGTTATTCGCCTGAATGAAGACTTGAAAAGTATGACTTGTTTAAATAAAACTTAAATTGTTTGCATAGTTTAAGGAGTTTTTTTTTTAATAGTTGTTTTGATTGACGTAAAATAGAACAATTACTAAGTATAACAACTATTTAATTAAAAACAATTATAAGAACAAAAACAGACAGAATAAAACATGAAAAAACTTTAATTTCCTTGGAAATATTTATGGAATGTGTTGAGTCAAAGTGGTTTCAAATTGAATCACCATGCATATTCAATGTCAACCCCCTTGCCTTCTGCATATTTCACAATGTCTGTTCCACATACATCACTCGCAATGTGTTCGACTTTAAGTTCCCCAAGCGTTACCGAACAACATTCCATTCTTACCCAAACAATGCATGTCAAATGCCATTAACTTGAATGCGAATAGAAACGTATACAGTGTACCCACACACACACACACACATGCATATTACGCCTACACGATTCATAAATTCCCGCACCCGCATGTAAAGTTCCACAACGTCAGTAAAATAAAAGCTTTTACAAACACACACACACACAATTAAAGTGACACCACTTGCACGCAGTCAATAGTTAATGGAAATTGGGGAAAAAAAATGTGTATTCAAACTCGATTGTGGAACGTTTCACATTGTCAATTCAAAGTATAATATGAATGTAAGGAAACAAGGCAAATGATTGCGGTTTAAGGACGTACACAGGGACGTTTATTTGAGGACTCCATGTCATAAAAATTCCTAAATTCAAGCCCTACAACTACACTCCAATAACATTGTCCATACATTGTGTTAGAGTTCGTCCTTTAATTCAACAGCGATGTCCCTTTTCCTTAATCCCATGTCTATGAAAGTTAAGACCGTTTGCCTTCAACGCATTTACCGTCCACTGTGCACCATGCAATGTAACTGTATTATTATTATTATTATTGCATCATGTCAAGAGCGAGGCGCAATGAAAATTCATGTGATCCTTGGGTCAAATGCTATTTCGCCTTATTGAATTGAATTTCTCGCATATATGTGGGCCACACAATGTCTACATTTATGTACATTCTTAGTTAATTGCTGCACTTGAACTCAACAGACATATTATTTCCACAACGATACTGTTAATAGAATGTGGGGTACGATGTGGATGGGATAGGGATGAAATATCAATGTGCTTTATTAGATACATATAACTTGCCCCCAAGGGTGATTGTCAGTTATGGGGAATGTTGTCTCTGGTTGCTTGTAATACATATAGCTAGAAGCAATTAAATCATAACGGTATATTGTGTTATTGATGGGTCAGCGATTCGATTAAAATGTGTGCAAAGCTCAATTTGTATCCATAAATATTATGAACTTTAAAAAAATTTGAAAATGTCGAACTATAAATTATTGGAGAGGGGAAAAGAGGGGGACGATCTGAAATTTAAGGAGGGGAAATAAATAAAGGAAAATCATTATTTTTGAGATAAAAATTTTCCAAATAAAGAAATGAGGACACAGAGGGGAATATGCAGATAAACGACCAGGAAAAGTGGAGTAAACGGGAGGCGATGTAATAAAGAGGAAGATCAGGGGAAATACCGAAATAGCAGAGGCAAAAAAAAAATGAAATTCAGGTGGGGAGTGAATTAAAATTAGAATGTTGGAGATGAAATTTAGTTAAAATTTGGAGGGGAAAATTTTTTTTCTCCTTTTTCTCCGTCAAATTTAAATTATTATTTATATTAAAAGGAAATTTAGAACTGAAAGTGGTGGAATTTTGGCAGGGGAATAAAGTCGAAAACTATTAAAATATTCAAGGGAAATATTTGACAAAGTGATTAAAAATTTGTAAGAAAAAAAAGAGGGGAAATTAGGAGAAATTTAAGAGAAAAAATTGATGTGGAACAATTTGCGACTTTCTTATCAAAAGTCATAAACGAAATGCCACAAAATATTACATGCTTGCAAATTACCTTGCCTCAGCAGATTAAATTTCAATTAAAACCCAAACATACTTTAAAATGTTCACAAATAACGGTACATTCTGAAAATACCGTTTGCAATTATTAAAGTTTTTTCTGCCACTCTTCAACTACACGCAAATGTCGTTCAGTGATTGAATTGAAACCGACATATGAAGGTACGCCCGCGGGCCCCATCCGTGGGGAATGTTAATTTGAAATACCCAGCGCCAAGCTATACTCTCATTGCTAATTGCCACTCTTCCAAACAACCTAAATAATCCGAGCGATTAATTGAAACACAGCATTAATGGAAAACACTCACATCGATTCGCATCAGTGCAATTTTAACTTATGTGTATCCCGATGCCGCCAACGTGTACGAGCACATATTATATTATGCATTTCTTCAATGTGTATAAAAAAAACATACACACCAGAACGCACACATAATGATTTATGCCTAAATGTACATACATTATAATGTAGTTTAAAATTTATGTACATTTTCAAACTTCTCCAGCCGTACGTGCGCTGCAGTGTAGGCCAAATGCGGAAGAACTAACATATATACGATCCCTCCACACTGCCCACATCACTTTTGTTCACTCATCCTCGCATTGCGATGCTAAAACGCTAAAGCCACGACAACCAACGAGAACTTAAATCACTACACAAAAAGCATAACAAATTTTTGAAACACATCATAAATATTTCCATTTCAGTTAACTTTTCCTTCTTCATCCGAGGAGAAATGGGACGCAAAAAACACAACCATTCCACGACACTCCCAGCCCTCACTCCCGCATAGTATTTTTTGTGCACGTATACTTAGCGACGACCGTATGGCTGCTCATAAATTGAAAAGTGAAAAAAAAAACGCAAACAGGAAAAAAAGAAAAGGCAATAATATGGATAAAAAGGAGCGTAGGAAAAATAACACGAGAAAACGTGGGCAAAAATTAACGAAACAACTATTGTAGGGGTTGGTGGGTGGGGTATTGTGGGGTCGCTTTCACTGAAGGAGACGCCACCCTTTTTCTCTCCAATAATGCGACAACAAGTCGTCGCTGAATGTTGAAACGCGGAGAGGCTTACAAATATGAAGAAGATGCATGAATTGTAGGAAGCATGCCGCGTATATATGCGAAGGTACTTGTTGAGTGAGCTTATTCGATTTTATGCACACGCGGGTGGGGCATGCATGTGCGCCATTATGAAGATTCGATATATGTTCAATCTTCCGCCACATGCATCTCAACTTACATACATCACCAGTCACCACCTTCACTTAACCCACCTCCACTCGTCAGGACTCAGGACACACTGCACACATTACGTGTGTGTGTGTACAAATGCGAAGGATGTATAATTCTATTTGCAGGATTCGGATGCGTGCGGATTCATTCGTGCGGTGTGCGTGCAATATGTGGTAGGGAGGGTTGTGCATTACTTGTTGGAAGACGATGAAATTGGGGGAAACATTAAATGTATTTACATTAGAATTTAAATGGATTAAATTTAAGCAGAAAATTTTGAGCTTAAAAATATTAATAGCTTTAAAAAATTTATTTTATTTACAGTTTAAAAGATGGGTTAGTTTTAATAACAACTTATGTTAATCTCATAAAAGTAATTTGTGACTTAAAGCTTTAACAATATGATTTTACCTTTAAATGATTAAAAAATTAATAAATTAATTAAATAGATTTAAATTCAAAATGCCCAAAAATATTTTTTTTTTCGCAAAAAAAAAAAAAAGATTTTTTGAGGATTTAAAAATTAATTTACAATTAAACCAAAAACCGTTATTTTCAATTTAAAAAAAAACAATTCCATAACCTAAGTAGACTTGCCCCTACATTTGGGCCACATTGACGACAACGCGACTTAACTATAAGCAAACGAAAAAATCCTATTACATTAACATTTAAAGCAGTGCGACAATTTATGTAGTTGAAAAATGTACAATGCGGGAAAACGTTGTAAAATCCATGGAAAAAACATCCAATTCTAGTTCAGGGGGATGAAAAATCAAAAACATCCTATCGCTTCCACCCCACCACATATCACGGACAACGGAAACTTGTTTTATTCGTTTGCAATATTGAAAACTAAAAGCTTTTTTTATCCGACGACAAGTTGAAAATATGCCCCGATTTGAACAAGGGGGACTGTAGTATCACGGTGATTCGGTAGGGGGGGGGGGGGGTTGGCGGAATTTGAATGATTCAAAAGTAAATGCAAATATACGTAAGGGTATAAAACAACGATTCCTGCATATATCCATCCGACATATTATTATATTGTTGTGTAGTTGATTGCAATCTATAAAAATATGAATTAAATGCAGAAGGAAGAAAAAGTCGGGGAAAAAATTAAAAGCATCGCAATGTGGATAAAGTCACTTGAGAAATAAGTGTTAATGGGGTGGGAGTTGGTTGGTTCGGCAATGCAAAACAGCGATAGGGTGGGGATTTCCATTTTTCATTGCTTTAATCGATGTAATGTTTTTGAATTTATTAATTGAGATGAGACATAATTTTTGCTTATAAAGTTGTCTAAGAATTAGAGAAAAAGTTAGGGATGATTTTAATATAATTTTTTTTTTTTTTTTGAAGAAAATCCTCTTGAATTTTCATAAATTATTTTTTGACAAATCAAAAGGGCAGCGGAATTAAATTTAATGTCAATATTTTGCAAATACTGTCAATATTTTGCAAATACTGTCAATATTTTGCAAATACTGTCAATATTTTGCAAATACTGTCAATATTTTGCAAATACTGTCAATATATTGTTTAATATACTTTAAAATATTTCAATACATAAAAAAAATCGTTGCGAGTAATTAATATTACAACGGATTTTTTAATAATGTAAGCAAATAAATTGAATGTCCTTTCAACTGGAAAAAAATTTACACAACAAATGTATAACAGTAATATCTGTATGTAACGGAAATGACACAAAAAAAGTACCACAATGCTTTGGGCGACAACAATAACAACCCAAAGACCCGTGTCAGCCAGACACACACACACACACACACACACACATACACACAAATAAATAATAATTATCACAAATTAAAGTTTAATGATACCAAAAGGTCAAATTCAACCCTTTCAAATATGCGAGTGAAATATATTTATTTTATTCCGCGAACAAACAATGAACGAACCGAGTGATAAATGAAAAACCCTTTCAAAGAGCGAAAACAACAACAAAAATATTTAAAAGAAAGAAAACAAGCAATGTACTGTGGGCAAGTCACGGAAAAAGAACGCGGCACACCGGCACAGGAGAAATGATCATTTAATTTTTGTGTCTGGCGGCACAAAAATAAAACACACACAAATACATGCACCATATAATTTAAGTGAGAGAGTGAGAGCATCGAGATCCTTTGTTTAACACGACCGGCATCGGCCATTGAACTTACATTCCAGAAGGTAGTGCAATATGTATAGTTAGGGTGGTTTTATTTTTATTGGGGGGGGGGAGGCGATTTTCATGTGGATACTTATCGCATGGAAGCGGCGGTGGTTCACTCCAAATTAAATTGCATGCAAAGCAATTTTCGTGACAGTGATAAGAGGCTGGGAAAGATTTTATTTTTGGAGGAACGGCCACTACACATTGGAGTACGCCACAAGTGGTGGGGACACTTAATGGAGATGAAGATGTACGTGTTTTTGTGAATAATATGGTGTGGAAGTAATTTCAGTAATGATATAGGTTTGTGAAGAAAGGGTTTTTTAAAGCCACAAAAATATTTAGGGGTGGTTTATAATAAATCTAAAAATGTGAAAAGGATTTGTTCCTTGCCAATATTTAAAATCGTGCTTGTTTACAGATTAAATGTCCAATTAAATGTTCCGACCCAACAATCATAAGAAAAACATTCGGAAAATTTCACGAAATAAAAACAAAACTCGCAGCGCCAGTAAATAAATAAATAATTAAGCTGAAATGAAAATACTATGCACGAGTTAGGTAGCTAAAAGAAATGGAATTAAAAATTTAATAAAACAAGCAACCCTGAAGAAGAAAAAATAAAAATAAACACGCTGCGGAAAAACCGGCGGATTAAACCTTTTGGGGGTGGAAAGTTGAAAGAAATATTTCGTTCCGAGTTCCTTAATGCTAATCCTTTATGTGGGTATGCACTCCGTCACTTCAATTACTTGGCGTGGACGATTTTGTGATATTTTAAAAATATTTGCAGGCGCTGGCAATACAGCCCTTGTTGATGTCAAGACATATTGCGGAATAACCTCTTGTTTGTTACAAAGGCTATTACACCATCACAACGAATGAATGAGTAATGTCCTGTTTCGCTTAATTGTTGTTTTAGGGTTTTTTTTTTTCTCTGGATTCATCCCTTTTGTTCCTTTTTTGGTGTTCATTTTGCATTAATTTCTGCATGATCCAAAAGAATTTCAACGTTCACTCTAAATGATTATTTATTTCCAAATATTGCGTTTGTGGGGATTTTAGTGAATGTATGCTTTTGTTAGAAAGGGGGAGAAATGAAGTGAACGAGCATGGCAGTAATGAGAGAAAAATTGTTATGGATTAAATTGCAAATAAAAACCGCACAAAAGAAGTAGAGACTTTATGAAAATTGACATTTTGACATTGAAATGTTCGGAACATTTGAAGTTTTGCTATTTAAGTTTATATTTGTAACCCAGTGGACCTTAAAAGAATCAGATTTGTGAAATTAAAAGCAAATTTAGGCCTTTAATGACCTTTAGAAATATTATTTGACCTTCAAAAGTTAAGGGATTACAAAGAAACTTTTATAATTAATAGATAATTTCTTTAATATGATTAACGAGAGTTAGAACGATTAAAAAAATTGACATGTAACCTTAAATTTAAAAAAGTTAAAGTTAATTTGTGCAATTAAAAGTATAATTTAAATTATTCATTTTAAAAATGCATAATGATCTGAAAATAAAACCCAAGAACAACCCTTAAAGTCGTCATTATTCAAATCTAAAAACCATTGAAACCTTTGAAAGAAAAAAAAAAAAATTCATTGCACAAAATAAGCGGAAATTTCTCAACCCCTTTGTGACACATTCGCCATATCACAAAGAACCTTTGCAGCATTGAACTGAGCAACCGCGACTTCATAAAAACTAAATTGATACACCGTACATAATTTATTTAAAGTTGCCATGTACAAAAACTACACGTACAAGCACAAACATGTGACTGGCAAGTCACAAAAATCATATTAAATTGTCAATTTCTTTTCACTGCCGCGATGATTGCCACACAAAGCTTCCGCTCACCCGCATTCAAAGTAAACGAGAATATGAAAACGGAGCACAGTGAGGAGCACATGCATTCAATTCCTGGTTTGCACAATACTAATAATAATATGTGTGCAATGTGTACGTGATGCATGGAAACTATACACAGCACAGTGGGCGCACTGTTGCTGTGGGTGGGCCTTTATGTAGTTGAAATGAAAATGTTTGTATGTGAAAGCTTATATCTCTCCCGCACTCGGATATGCCATGTCAGCTAATATAAGGTAAACAGGTACATTACAGCATTGTGTGTATATTCCGTTGAATGTCAAGGATAATGCAAAATACAGATCCATTTCTATTAACTTTTGTTTCTGGTAAAACTTTGTTTGCATATTTCTCCTTTACTTTAGTTATTATTATGCAGCATGTTCAGAAAAGCTTCACAATATCGTATTATTTGTATTAATGCTTGGTGTATCATTCGTTGTGATTTTTTCACACACAGGGTTGTCCAATAAGGACTGGGGATTTACATCAAGTTAATTAAAATATTATGGAAATTCACTTTTAATGCATATTCTTGCGTTGCTAATATTGCGCATAAATATTTTGATCTTAAAATAGCATGGTTGTTTTTCTGGAAATAACATAACCTTAAAAAAATTTTAATAATATCAACACCCTTCTTTTTTTCATTACAAAATTTATTTTTAATTTTTTAAAGCATTCTGGAGTTCGGAAATATGGTTATTGTTTCGTCCAAACCTATTTTATTTAAAAAATATGCATTGAGACAACAGGAAATTGGTAAAATTTGGTAAAATTAAAATATAACCTCAAACTGGATAACCCTTTACAATTATAAGTACAGATAAAATACAAAATGTACGATATTCTCGACTGATTATAATCCTTTATTTCACTGTGTTTTCCCTATCATTTACATATTATAACGAATTATAATTGTGAGATATAAGACAAGCACTTCTCTTTCAAATTTAATGGCACAAAAACATAAAGTAATTAGTCTAATGCTTCTACAAAACATTAAACATAAAACGCAATAAACTGTGTGGATGACACAAAACACCCAACCACCCAACAACCATCACAACATTGTGTAAATGAAGAACCTTGAAACAACAATTTCATGAACATCTGTATTCATTTATTTATTTATTTATTTATTTATTTATTCATTCACTCGTTTTACAATATAAACCCATTAAAACGTTGAAGCCAATTAATTAGATGTGGATGAAAGTTTAAGGTCACCGCTTAGTAATACAATTTCTTGCAGGGTGTGGGAGAATTCGTGCAACTTCACTCCATCCCCACGCGCACCATATTCTGTACAGAACAGCACCCTTGTGTCGGATGTCGCCCACACACTAACTATCCAGTTATTCAGCCACTACCTTGGCATTTCAATAAAACGATTTTCATGTTTGTTTGGTTGGGTTTGAACGTTGTGTATTGTTGAGTCCTTTCAGTCCATCACGTGGGTTGGATATTCAATATGTTTAATTTTGTCCGCATTAAAGTGCGGTGAATAAAATAAACAATTAGGTTTAATTTAGAATTAGTACGGTTATAGTTTTTATGTTTGGTTAAAAAATGGATAAAAAAGGACAACCCCTTTTCCCTTAAATTTCTTAAAAAGTAGTCACAAAAAAAAAACAAGGATTCCTTCTGTGCATCCAAACATTCAGTAGGTGTACATTTAAAAGTATAGTTAAGTGGTAAAATTGGGGGTCGGACAATAAATTATAATGTCAACATAAAGGATATATGAGAGGGTGCATCACTTAACGTACAAAATATGTGTGTATGGCATATGGACAAAGTCTCACACCACCCAGCGTGTGCTTTCTCACTTTGCAGACACAACCAGATCACTTCAGATTTTGTACAAAGGACGACACAATATTCAAACTGTTGATGACAACTGTATACAACATGAAGCGGGGGTTGTAAAAAACTGTAAATTGATATAATGCTAATGTTTGAAAAAAAATTTGTCAAAGATTTTTGTGTATTTTCATGGAAATTTGAATTTTATTTTACAAGTTCTTTATAATTTAATTTTTAACATTTTTGCAACGAAATAAAATATGTAAACCATTTTACGTGACCTTCGGCAGAAATTTTTGTTTTTCTAGCAAATTAAAGTCCGGTAGAGATCCCATTTTCACATTCAAATTGAAAGAAACACTTCAACCATTTTAATAATAAAAACTATTTTCAATTTTCAACTATTCGCAACCATAAAAGCGTGCTTATGGGGAAGGAGATGTTACGGTATTGCAAATTGTTGTCATGACTGAGAAGTGCAGAATCAATTTAAGCGAGCACTCGCTGTTCCGACAATTTTAAGGGTTGCGAATATAATATGATGTGCGTACTTTTCACCGGAATGTGGCCGTACAAATAAATAAACGCACTCTCGCATTCAAAAGGGAGACATGGCATGGTGCTTGAAATGGCACAAAATACTTGATTCAGTCGATACGGCTGTTGATTTTATGTGCCAATTTTACTTTATGACTTTTTTTTTTCCCCAGCTCATCCAGAAACGACATTGTTCCGCTTTATTTTTATTTGTTTCAATTACGCAGGCGGCGCGTCGCGACGCGATGAACAAATCGTGCATGCGTTACTGATGCATTGGCCGGGAAATTGCCAGCGCACATATGCTAATAAATAAACGGATTTGATGACTGATAAAGCTGTTTACATGGTGACGTGCAATTTTCTTCAATGAAAATTAGGGCTTTCAATAGAATGAAGCAAACAATCGTTTTTGGCAAAAATTCATAAGAAAATTTTCAGTCAATTTGCAAAGCACAAAGGAGGAATATGCTCCTTGACAGGAATTTTCAAATTAAGATATTGGCTTTTATTGTGAAATGGGAAATTGAAAAATTGACAAAGGACTTGTGTTTAAATCCGTACGTCATATTGAAAATTGATGTCGTCTTTATGTTATGATAAAATCTTTGATAAACAGTGGATCATGACATAATAAGTATGTAACAACATTTATGGTAATGAGGGAAACAACATTTTGTCCTCTTTATATTATATATTATTTATTTTTTGTTCAAAAGAAATGCCGCTTCAGGAGCTCAATCCATTACACAATGCAGTTTTTTCGTCATGCAGCCCATACCCTTTAGAATTCGATATTTTTCTGCATAATTTTACATATTTGTTTTCTGCCCTGCAGGTACAAACAAATGTACGAATATTTCACATAATAATTATTATGTGACGGCGAATTTTTCAAAGTTTGTTCGAGTATGTGCTGAAAACTCGAGGGTGGGTCAAAAGGGTGGAAAAACAATTTTGCCATGAAGATATTTTGTCTGCCTCACACCACCGCAAGAACTTCTTGGTTAAGAATAAGAAGAAGGAGGAAAAAACATCGCGGGAGTAGAAAATATATAAATCAAGCATACGCGTTTTCTGCGTCAGGAAGCATCGAATCCAATAAATTGTAAATGTACGCGTACACACATGCGGTAGAATGTGTTACATTATATTGCAGCACGTGGGTTGGTTGTTGTGTCGCGAAATATGTTTTATTGGATTTTTTTTTTTGTTATACAAATCTATTAAATAATAAATTATGCTGATTTTTTTTTTTGGCTTTTGCATATTGTGTGGAAATTGAGGATTTCCATAAAATAACATTTACGAATTATGTTATACGACGGCTTGGAAAAAAGTATGGTGTTCTCAAAAAATAAAGGAGATTTCATGCTGCAAAGAAATCGGATTATAAACGTGAGTTTTTGGGATTTAAAGATGTATCAGAAATAATGTTTTAAAGAGCCTTACTTACAACTTAAACTTGACTACAGAACATGAAAATTATAAGGACAGTTTCAATTTAATTAAAAAAATTGTTTTAAAAATCTTTTTAAGCCAAAAACTATTTCTTATATTCGTTCAAAAATGTAATCTTGGTAAAAAATTGCATCAACTCATGAACATTTTCTAGCGGGAACTTTCGACGTGAATTATTACAAAAACAATGCACCCAGAGAACATTGTTAATGTCCGTAAAATGATAATGCAATATCTTTACGTTACATACAGCAAGATAGCTTAATAGAAATTAGCCTACTTGAGCACTCAAAACACAGAATTAATGATTCATTCGTCGCACAGCCCCAATTGCATCTTTTTTTTTCCGACAATCAAAGAAAAATTGTGTAACTAACGGTTTTCTACACTAAAAAAGGCGGTAGATGCATTTATTTTGGAGTTATCATTTTCCCAGTTGCAAAATATAGTTTCGGACTAGTTTCAACACATGGAAAAGTGTCTCAAATATCGTCGGGAATATTTTGAGAAACAATGAAAATATTTCCATGAACAACTAATACCTTTTTGTTTGTTGTTCCCGAAATATATAGGTCAGTCCTCGTATAATGGTTTATCTCAAAAACCGTAAAAAAAACATATATTTTTGTGCTAAGGAAACAAATATTAATATATAATATTGTGAATGTTCGTTAAATCCTAAAGGTTCCTAAATATAAAACAGAAATGTGACCTTGAAAGTTTTCGACGTTGGAATAAATCCGTTTCCTGTAACATCAGCCTAAATTATATTCTTTTCATATCCCATACAATATTATTGTCAATTTCCACCCTCACAGCCATTTTCATATTTTACTTACTAAAAAAACCATTCCACATATCATTTCAAAGAACAGAGTATAGGCATAGTGAAATATGTTTCCAAAATAATATCTGCATATCATTTGCCATTGTAGTCGCACGCATTGCAAGAAAATCACATATTCAAATTTCATTCGCCGCACATCTGAAGCGAAACTGAAATCTGCTTTAACCCATGATACGAAACAAATCCACACCCCCTACCACCCTTCCCAATCATGTTACAATACCAATCTACATATTATCTGCACAGAAGTGTGGGCATATAAGAGGGACGCATCACCCAGACGGTAATATACGCAAATATAATGTACGCGAACTGAAAAATAATGACATGAGAGTTGAAGCAATAATAACTCGCTTGTTTACAATCTCCTTTATGTTTATCCCGTCCATTAATGCTATTTGGTAAACAACCGGAAATTCGCATATTATCCACATGCACCCACGCTCTCTCTCTCTCTCTCTCTCTCTCTTTTGGTGTAGTTACATGTGTAACAATATACTACAACGCAGCCATTATCCACATATGCATAATGTATATTGTGAAATTTGCTATATTCTCGACTCGACTTACGCGAGGTGCACGAGTATGACGATGCTGCATCATTGGAACGTTTATATGGCCTGAAGCATTCTTATCAACAATTCCTCAGCCAAATTTCGATTTACCACCCACACCCCTCATCATATTATTAAGCATCATCCACGTATCGGTGAATCCATGCGGGACTGTTTATGCAAAATATGGGCAGGAGAAGGGGGGTGATTTTTTTACGCTTCCTTTGTTTCGTTGTTTTACACATATTTTCTATGGATTTTTTTGCGTAATTTTTTTTTTGCATTTTCTTTCACCAATTGGGAATGATTTTTAATTTTTTTTTCGGAGTACTTCCACGTTTTTGTTTCTCAAATTTCGATGAAATACAAAGAAATAATCAACACTCAAATAAGCTAATTTTCATTTTCATTTTATTACGACCCAGTATGGTTGTAGAACATTCTTACATTCGCAAAATGTTAATAGTTAATGATGCAGAAACACGTTTTCACACCCCTTGAGTAATAAAAAGTGTTTGGGCTAAACATTTCAAGATTAGGCATTGAAAATTCAAGGTCACACAATTTATATCTCAGAAATCATGAATTTTTTTAGCAACTTTCTTTCACTTTATTGTATCAACAAAAAAGAGAAAAAACATTGCTGAACATTTCAAGGTCAAACGTTTAAAATTTAAGGTCATATTTTCATAATAATAATATTAATTCAAAAACTATTGCCTCTAGAATATTACGAAGTTCTACATTATTGATAATCTCAATAAAAGAAACAATTTTGGACAAAAATTCAAGGTCAAAATTAAAAAATTTAACGTCCATGTCTCGAAAAAAAAAATTTAATGAATTGTACTTAAGTTGCAACCGTAATAAATTCACAAATCGCGCTCCCTGTAGTTTTTCTTTTTTTTGATATGATTCCAAGGGCATTGCTTGGCAACACTGGAGGCTGTTTAACAAATTTATTGATAATTTTCAATTAATTGCGTCTATGCTTTGGGCCGTAATGTAAGGGTATTTCAATTTTGAAGAATATTCAGACCGGATGCAAATATCCAGACATAGAGATTGATTGATTAACGTCGATTATGTCCCCCGGGGAATTCGGGAATATGTGTGAATGAATAGGAGTATAGTGAACGGATGCAATGCATTCGCGGCATCAAAGGTTGATATGTTAAATGAAATTGGCGTATCGCTTTACTTAATTAAGAAAGGGATGCAAAATAATTTTTTTTGGAATGTCAACGTGATCCCATTTCAAAGCTGAAAGTCTGTTTTAATGGATTATGGATAAATTTGAAAAAAATTGTTGACTAAATTGAACGTATATTTAGTAATTATTTATTTTATTAAGTGTAATTTTTTGGAGAATTTTTGACAGTAATTTAAAATGTTGACAACGGCTTTTAAGATTTTTTAAGCAGCAGATTATTTTTAAATCTAATTTTATATTAGTACTTCTAAAGTTTTAAGCAAATTCGAACCACCTTTTTTTGTGAACCTAAATGTTTTGTATTACGTATAATTCCTTATTCGAAATATGTGAACAATAAAGAAGGACTCGTTTTAAACAACAAACTCTTCTTTATTTCATAAATGATTGAAAACAAAAATCCATTGAAATTTAAATCTTGCATTTCAAGCTTAATAATTCAACTCCATTAACAAGGAAAACAATTTTAATTCACTAAAACGAAATTTTGCGTCTCTTAAACTTCAATCAAAAATTGAATATTATATAAATCTGCTGGGTACATTAAAGAAAGAGAATAACTTTCAGTCAGCGCACACAAATAAAACCCCTTCCTTGAACCCCTTTTTTTTAAATGGCCGCAAGGGCTACCATAAAACATCCTTTCACTAAGAAGGACGAAAAACACACACACAAAAAAAAAAACGCAGCACTTCCATCCAATTGCCTTAAGTACGTCAAGGGTCTGCGACCATTATGATCATTTGACCGAAACAAAAAAACCAACTGCGTTTATAACCCAAAACAAAAAAAAATGTAAATAATTTCCTTCATATTCAAGCATTTTGCGTCAACAAAATGATATTTACGGTTAAATACGTTTGAAAACAAAAAAAAATGGACATAAAAAAATCCGGCTTTTTGTATGCTGAAAAGCAAAATAAAAAAGACATTACGAAAAATTTATAAATTATTGTAATATTGCAAAATGGATTTTCTATAGCTAATAAATATTTATTACTTTATTTAGAAGTCAAGGGTTACTTATAATATGGCCACTGACCGTTTTTGCAACAACACGAACAACAAAAAGGACACACACACACGCACGTGGGATGTGCACGTTCACCCTTTTTTTTTTTTTTTAATGCAACGATGCCATACTTTGTTTTATTCTGTTCTGTTTCTTCGCAGCGTCCGTTGGTTCCGACATTTCCCATTTGTCTTCTATTTTGCTATATAACAAACAAAGTAGTAATACTTATTACTTATTCCGTGAAAATCTCCCTTGCAACCACACACATCCCGGTTACATCTCCGTCATCCCTCATTCCACCCATCGCCACCCTCACCCCCCCCCCCATTTTATCCCATAATTTGCGATTAGAAGAACAGTGTGAGAGAAGCCTTTCAATTGCAGAGGGCTCACATGCAGCAACAGCCAGTTAGTTGTTTTGTTAAATTTATTGTAATAATGTCGTTCAAGAAATTGAAAGACACACGTACAGAAAAATTACCATCAAGGATATAATGTATGGAGTAAATTATTGTAGTTTTGAAGGGGAGAAACGAAGATGCGGAATGCACAAGCAAAACAAATGTCACATTAAATGGAAGAAACACTTTAGGCGCTTTTCCATATAACATTCAACGGGAACAACCGACAACAGCTTAATAATAATAAATATATTAGTTGAGGGGGAGGGGTGGGGGTAGGGCGGGGTATCAACCTCATAATATATTTATCATCAATTAATTAATTAATCAAATGAATGATGGATTACTTAGCTGCTCCTTCTTTTTTTTTTTTTGGTAAAAATTGAAGCTGAAGGTATTATCGTTATAATATATTAATTTAATGTATTTTGTTTGGGGTTGATTTATGTAAAGGTTGTCTGAATTTATGTGCAAGTGCTTACGAAGTTTTAAGCCTTTCATATACTGTGTGATTTGAATTAAGTCATGCCAGTTTTTGGAAATGGGAAAGGATTCAATAACAAAATCCCAAGACCTAAGAGAGGAGAAGCTTTTAAAGCTCATATGTGAGAGATTTCCCTATAGCATTTAAAACATAATATCAAAGTAATTAACTTTAATTAAAACAAGTAAGTAAAAACAAAAAATAAATTTTATTCGTAAAAAAAATATTTAAAAATTTTAATTTTATAGTCAGGAGAACCCTATTTTAATCCTTTATCATATTTTATGTTAATTTATAAACATTATTAAGGAAATTAGATTTTGTACTTTGTCTAGCAAACGAATAAAGCTTCAAATGGATTTAGCAAATTAATCCTGTTATTTATTTGTCCTGAGGTGATACACGACGTCATATTAGAATAATTACAAACAAATAAGGATCAACTGTAAACTACACATTAAACCTCAAAGACTTTGTACAAAGCGTATAGCAACTGATAATTAATTAATATCAAAAAATAATGCAAAAATTTTGATTTAAAAACTACAAATTCGTAACATGTTACAAATACCTCCACAAAATATCCTTAAAATGTATTACCCAACACACATCCTTTGTTTGTCGCCATTTACAAGCAATAAATGTGTGACCAAACACAACGGAATAACACAATAAATAATGTACGGATTGGCGCCATCCACAATTATTGCAAGGGTGAGTATTGGTGCATCCCAGATCGAACAATCACCCACACACAAATATAGTAACAAGGATTAATACTCAATTAATTTTATATATTGAACAGAAATTGACATGTCAAACAGCAGGGATAAAACAGGATGAACAACAACAACAACAGCAACAAAAAAAAAATGCAGAAGGATGCAAGCACATATAATCCCTAAATGTGGCTGCCCAAATAAACCACACACACACACACACACACACCGAGTATCCCCATGTAAACGACCACATTGGGACGTGGCGTACGGCAGTAAATCATAGTCGGGCTGACACTTGGTAAGGCGCTGTATTAATTCGAACAAACTGTTCAAACTAACCGTTCGCATGAGCGCCTAAATATTGCATCTGGGGCGATATATTACTGGTCAGTGTATTTGCGTGGTGTCTATTTTTTGTGTGAGGTGGGGAGGTGGGGGGGGAGGGGGGACAGCGTCCAAGTTGTCAACCGTTAAATCATATTCACCATATCGCGTTAATATTTGTCCCGCATTTGTTTACCATGCATTATAAGTTAGGCTGCTTTTGTGGCTGATCTACTACTGCCCATGCAACGCGCACAGGAGGCATGTGGATTGTGGAGTCACACTCACATGCAAAATATTTTGTGGGCGCAACAGTGCACGCAAGTTTGAATGCGAAGTTTTGGCACAAGAGGCGCACGAAGTGGAGCGTTGGGTGGATGCATCGATGGGGATTGGGATAAATTAAACAAACGCGCACAATGTGTGTGTGTGTGCAGTGTGTGCAGTGTGTTTGTACGATTTTAGTTATTTACGTGGGATTAACTCGCATCGAGAGATTTGCACGTCCGACAATGTACACGGGCTGGCACGGTATATTTACATAGAGTAGTAAATCACTGCGGAAAACATGTAGCATTACCGTACATTGCGACAAATACACACATTTGCAGTGTGCTTTCAATCGACGGTTGGAAAATAAATGGATTTTTGGATGGAGATTGGTTTAAGCCGAAATGGATGATATTTAAATGACATTTGTGAGCTGTTGTTTTAGGGGATGGAATGGAAGTGATTTAGTGGTTTAGAAGAATTTACTTTAAGTAAAATATCCTTAGAAAATTAAGTCGAAACTAAATTAAGTATTATTTTGATGCGTGAATTTTCGAAAGTTTAACAAAAACATGATTTTTTTGAAAACTTTAAGGATTTATTGCATTTATGATGATTTTAATTAAAGTTTTTGCAATAAATATTTAGTGAAGATGTTTGTAAACTGCAAAGGATCAACAGCATTCATCTAAATGTAAAAAAAAAAAATAAATGAATATTACATTATTTATTTAAAAGCAAATAAAACAATTTCAAATAAACAAAATACTTCTGAAATTTAATGTGCTTTAATTTTTAAGCATACAACGCAACGGATGCAACCACAAAGCCACATACAGTGCATTTAATTCAACAGAATTCAATTAAAATTCAAGCCTTTTTGACAAACAAATGATTGCATTTAAAATGCAGACAAAAACATTACAATAAATACGAAAAAACACCAACACACACTGGTCAATAAGTGCATTACTTTTGCATTTAATTAGTTAATGCGATATAGCACATTCAATTAATGGACATGCATGTGCAAACGTCGCGTCGCATCGTCCGCATACATGCACGTTTATTCAATAAATCAAAAACAATGAAAGGGTTAACACATAGTCCAACGCTGTGCCACTGCACTCGCATAATATTATGCATGTAGAAATGCACTTATGTTTATTGACCGCATAGCAACCAGTAGGGATGAACATTGAACATTGAACAAGTGCATCAGCCTGATGCATTTAATTAATATGCGGTCAAATATTTCCAATCAACTGTAACACAATACGTGAACGTATGAACTCTTTCATTTATTAACCAAAACACACACACACACTTGTGCGTATATAATGCATTTTGCATTTATACACCAATAAACCACCCTATTCCCCTGCATCCCCCACCCAAGTGTGCACCCGCGTTACATTTTGCACAAAAATACACGCACACAAATGGCTGTGTGCAATTATAATGAGTCCATAAGCTACGAGAGCGTGAATGAAATGACAATAATGTGGTTTGGGGGGTTGAAAACATTTTGAGCTATCCCTTCCGGGTAATGTACAACGCGGGGGATGTTCGCTCAAGCAAATAAACCAAAACCATATCAAGCAATCCATACATTTAACATCCCCGACTCATCAAAAAAAAAAAAAATTTCACCACTCACACATGCATTTTGGGTGCAATGTACTAAATTTAATATAAGAACAACTTGGATGCATTGACATTTACACGGGCGTCGCCGCGCACAGTGTGTAATATATGCGTCCTTAAGTCCACCACATTGGGCACACATCCCTTCCACATTACAATGTGCTGCAGCAATTAACTTGTTGTCTCCACCACACATGTAAAATGACTACAGTCGAAATGCGATTTCACGGATTTTTTAATAATTCTTATTTCTAATTAACTCGATTTTTTTTTTGTGGGTCATAATCCAGTTGGCCCCATTAATTAAATCCTTTTTAAAAAAATGTAAATGATAAAATGAATAAAGTGGCAGCTCAAATCCTTTTTGGGTGTCCAGACTCCAGACTTTGCAGCACACTGACGAAGGCACTTGGGGAACACCACGTTTTTAAACCGATGGTGATCAGGAGTGCCCGAAGGTTTTCCTTAATTTCGGGAGCAAATAAAGGGGTCATGTTACAAAAAAAAACTTTAATTACGCAGTGCGACTGAAAAAAAGGCTTCACTTTTCGCCATCTTCATTTTATTTTTAGACTTAATTCAAATAAAATAATAAAGTGACCCACAATTTTGGGAACAACTACGTCACATTTCATTAAGTTAAAAATCATATAAATAATTAAAACAGATAAACAACACTTAAATTATGTTCATGAATTTCAAAATATCGCGTTTCGCCTGTAAATATTATTTTAATGTTAAATTCTGCATCGATATGCTAGCAATTTTAATGTGCCTTTGTGTCACGTGCGTTTGTAATTTCTATATACACAATTTGAAGCAATATGCATAAATGCAATGAAACTGTGCACCTCTATCTACTTCATCCCCCACTTCAGTACATTGCATTGAATTTGGTCGGTTGCCCTTTCGCATTGTGTGCAGTCAAATGCCCAGCAAAATGCTTCAAGTGTCGACTGCATTATGCGTGTGATGCAGGGTGCATCACTTTTTAATACATACTGCACATAATATAATATAACCGGTGGATGCAATAAAGCATTATATTATGCGTTGTGAAACGCGCACTTTATCGATATGGATGGATGGCATTTGTATGGGCGCATATTTCTAATTAAAATGGTGAAGCACATTGTTGGGGGTGGGTTGCAGATGTAGAAAATATTGTGTAAAATAATTTAAACATTGAGGATCAAGGGTTGTTGATTGGATAACATTTTGTAGTTGCAAAAATGCGTTTTTATAATTTTGAAAATAAAAGCGTTCGCTTAATTTTGAAAAAAACGTCCCTTTTTTGTCACTTTAAATTATATTTAAAAAAGGCATAACTGTTTATTGTCAATAAATCCCAATCGACAATTATCGATCATTTTTTTAATATTAAAAGTCCACTCATTTCACCTAAAATCTAAATATTAAAAATAAATTTATAAGAAATTCTCCAAATTTAATTCATTTTTCCCCAAACCTATAAAATCTAATTAATTACCCACCCTCAAAAATAGTGCAACAAATCCTGAATCTAAATTTCGTCTTCATCCCCCAAACCTTATAACGTATCTTAATGCCCAACAACGTAGGATTTTCTCTACATTACATAACAATACAGACAAGAACAATTGTACTTTTGATGCATTTCATTTATGCAACAACACATGTGCCACAACATCCTTTATTCTCCCAAATGCTCTCAACACCCGACTTCATTGTAACGTCATGCTGCCCTGCACGCTTAAATGAATAATTAGAATAGATCCATTTACATGCACAGACAGGCGATGCAATACACCAATAACAATCAACCCAACCGCTCCCTGTACACCAATATCTGTGTCCCCGACACCCCCAACCATTGCAATTTACTTTTAAAGTGCAGAAAATAATTAAATTTGAAACCAATCAAGTGCAACATTCCAATGAATGCATATTTTACACGCCGCGCATTTAAGGGTGGTGCACTATAAAGGACACACACAACATCCCCTGCATGCACGTAAAACAATCAATATACACAAAATGTTCATACATTGTGAGCGACAGTCCTAATCGCTCACTACTATATTGTTTAAATGAGTGCGGGCAAAATGCACCTCAACGATAATATGTCCTTTTAAATGCAACTGCAGTAAAGTCCACTATACAGCACTGCAACCCCCTCGCTTCCATGTTGCATGAATTCTTTGCATTGTATGTTTAATATGCGTCACGTCTCCATCACGCAGTGCTACCCCAACTGGATGAGGGCGAGATTCATTTTCACACCCCCCAAATGGAATCACCCAAGCTCTACAATTTTACCCCTTACTTAACCCCTCCTCGCTTGTACAATACATAACAAATTCCATTCAACGTGCTGACACGAAGTTAAAATTCTCCACATCCCTACATTATTGCCACATGAATTTAGCAAAACCCCAATGTGTGTGGTGAAATATCGGCATAAATCCACCACCCCTCATTTCCACAATGCATCACCTTTCAACGCATTCAACCACCGCGCGCCACATTGATTAAATTCATGTGCCATTTTCCCAATAAGAAATATATTGCGACGATTAACATAGAAGTATGGAATCGACGAATGCCATGGTAGTATGGTGAGGTGCCCCGACTATTTATTGGGGTCCGGTCGCATTCAAATCGCGTTGCACCCAACATAATATTTTGCGCTGCATTCACAGCAATGTACTATATTGCCACGGGAAATTGCACGTCAACATTGTATGTATTACAATGAGTGTTTCCTTGGAAAATGCGCCTCAATAATAATTTGAAATAATTGCTTTTTGTGCATTTTTTTTTCACATTCAGTGCCACGTCACCACTGGGGAATTTTCCCTACCATTTTGGTGGGGGGGATTTTTTTTTTCCATTAAAAAATACATTTCTTGTCTTTTGTGGTGATGAAGGCGCCCCTTTGTTGGGAATCGCGTTTTTTTTTTGACGATGAAATTTTTTTTTTTTTTTTCTTAATAATTTTTATATGCGCCGGTACAGTTAAATGTGAATGCATTTTGTGCAATGGAGCATTATTAAATCAATTAACATTGAAATTGAGTGTCTGCAATATATCGATGAATTGAAAAGTAAATTTATAAGAAAAATATGTGTATTTTGTAAATGCGCGCACAAATTGTGTTGAAGGGGTTGTGCAATTCTCAAGGGTTTTTTTTTCAAATACACTTTTTGTTAAGTATCCTTGCGATTCCGCACGTTTAGAATAAGAGTATTATTATGCTGCAAGGGTTTTTGGCATCATTTGTTGGAGTATTTTTCTGAAGATTTTCAAGTGGATTGGAATTCAATTTTATTGTACATTTTATGTGCGGCGGCAAAATGTAGACAATTTTTAGGATGGTGATTTTGTTGCAAGATTAATGAAGGCGATCAATTAAATAGGTGCAAGTCGATTTTAAAATAAAGCTTTCATAAAGTTAAGAGTCCTTAATATTATATTTATTTTAAAAATACGGAAAATGGAATGGAACGCCACTTAACACTAATGACATTTAAATTTTTGAAGCAGTTTTTAGTTGGGAATTAATTTTTTTGACCTTGAAAATGTTTTAGTAAATGATAAATTTAAAAAAAAAAACAAGAAAAACTCTTTAAGCCAACCAAAACAACTTTACGTCTTTAAAAATTTCAAAAGTAAACTTTTGTTAAAATATTTGACATTGATGATGACTTAAAAGGGTCAATTACATTTCTACAGATCTTGAGAGTCGTTCCTGTTCAAGGTCATTAAGCGACTTAAGAAACGAAAAGACGAAAAGTCTCCTTAAATCATTATTAATTAATTTTAAGCTGCATATTTTTTAAAGATTACATTTTAAATAATTTAATTTCTTTATTAAGTAGGGATGACTTGAAAAAAACTAATCCTTCAATATTAAAAAAAATACATCAAATAAATAAAATTTAAAAAAAAAAAAAAAAATCAAACAAAACGTGGGACATCAATGCAATTTTAAAACTCATACTTTAAAACATATAATATTACTGTGACCCTTGTCCACCCACCCATTGAGAAGTAACCCAACTGCATCCATTGCAAATCAGCATTTTGATAACAAAAGGACTACAGCATCTGAATAAAATGGGAACAATATGCCGCCGGCGATGTTCATTACCAGATACATATTTACTTTGTGAGATCACGTACATCTTGTCCACACTCATATCAAATCAGGAAGCATCATCAAAAGAAACTCCCGTACCCTGTTTCACTTAAACATTTAATATAGGGTTGCGCTTCACCATACAAATATCAAGAGATTACTGCTGCTTGCGCCAAAAGAAAAAAGAAAAAAAGGAGACACACAAAAAAATGATTGAAAGGTCACGTTTGATTTATCCGCATTTGTAAACTGGTGAAAAGATTAATACATTATGGATATGCATGGGAAAACAATCAACGTTGTAACACCACGAAATTGACAACCTCACCCCATTTTAATCGCTTGTAGGATTTGGTGTAACACCGCACCACTTGTTGTTGATCGGGTGAAATGGGTGACCCGTTCACAACAAAAGGATTCAATCTTTGTAGTACGCACATGATTGAAATTTGATATACCAACTATGGGGTGGTTTTTATGGAAAAAGGATTTATTATCAAATTATTGTATTTTAATGAAAGAAATTGGTATTTTCAAAAATTAAAATTAAAAGTTGAAGCATTTTAAAGTTCAGTAAAAAAACACACTCAAAAGTTTTAGGCGACTTTCATTTCATGTTTATTTTAAAGTGTTTATTCCTTCAACAACTTTTGAATTACTTAATTATTATAATTTATAAGTCACTTAATACCTTTAGGCGACTTTTCAAACCTTAAGTCATTTCTTTATAATCAATTTATTGCAAAACCAATTAAAACAAAGGAGGAGTTGGTTCTTTAAAACAAATACCAAGCGTCGTGGTTTATTAAAAATATAGTAAAAGAGTTCAAATCACATTTAAGTACGGATATAATATCGTAGATACACATAAAAGTTCTTTAACCGAACAATCTAATTTGCCACGTGGCTGATTTTGTTGGATTATTCAAGTGGTAACAAATTTTCTTGAGCTTAAATATTTTGTGTGTGTGTGTTTGCCACCACAAAAACGGATCTGCTGCCAATGAAGACACTACAGCATTATTGTGAAGATGTTTTCTCTTCTTTTACTGTACAACATCTATAGACAGGATACACATGAACCGGATTAAATTAAATTGTATTCAATGCGTTTATTTGCGCAAAAACTTTTCGACGTTATGTGCAACCGAAAGATCTTAACATTGTGTACTCATTCTATTTTATATTTGAACACATAATTTCTTCGCATAAACCACCCCCATCCTTACGGTTTTCCTTTCTTTCCATATTATTATAGTTACACATCTTGAGCTTCAATTGCTTTGCACTCTTGTGGGCGATGCTTTTATTAAGTTATAGCAGCTTTCTTAAATAACTTATTGTTTCGGGGGGGGGGGGGGGGGGGGGGGTGGCAGCTCTATATATTATAAGCTGATGCCAAGTCATCTGAGAGTTGATGGTTTACAGTTCGAAAAGGAGTTAATTAAGAAAATTAAAATACATGAAAATCAGAACGCGCTTTTCTTCAACGTATTGTGTGCATGGTTGCAATGCACAAAGGGCGCGTCGCTGCTAACTGCTTCCTTAAAAGGATTCACGGTTGTATAATACTGATTGTTGAGATGGAAGTGCATAAGAATTTGAAAGTCAAATAGTTCGTAGGGTTTTCTTAAGGATTTAATTTCATCATAACCGCTTTTTGCTAAATTTTCCTTATTGTTTTGTAGAGTAAAGCAAATTGCGTGTGGAAGAAATTGTTGGAAATTTCAGAAAAGTAACGTTAATAAGTGGGGTTTCTTTTTTAATTTTCTTGGTTACTTACGAAATTTTGGAGACGCTTTAAAAATTAAATTAAATTTAAACAAATTTGCAAATTCTTATGAATTTATTCACAGTAGTCATCATCAGCAAACGTGGCCCTACAACTCGGTCCAGCTTTTGGCATGACACAAAAGATTGCTCCGGTTTAAACGGTTGTGCCCCGCATAGTTTGACATTCCAAATAGGAGGACTCTTTTGGTTCCTTGTTTCTACAAATTTACAAACAAAGAAAGCATTCGCTGGGTCAGATTCATTCATAAGAATTAAATGCCTAGCCCATTCTTCGAACTTGTACTTAAAACTATATGGAAAGGTCAAATTTTCACAGTTACACCAATTCAAAATGGCTGCAAATTGAATTACATTCCGTAATTCATATTCAAACAAAATTGATCTCCGGCTAACACAGCTAATGCGGTTTATCATCCAATTGCAGCACTTTGCCATCCCAATAATAATAATTGCAAGGCACTACTACTCACAAATACGTGCATTACATTTTGTGGCTGTATATAAGTACTCGTTGCATAAAGTACCTTTGTGAGCATGCAAATGGAAATTAAATACCCGGCCCATGATGATTATGCAATTTTACATACATAAAGTACATTTGACCGAACATCCGTCCGTCGTATTGGTTTGTATATTGGGGCTATGTGTTATGTGTTTTGACATTGTGGTCAGTTGGTACTTTGCGATGCACATTAAACATAATGCGTATGCATTTCCTGTGACACATCAATAAAATTATATGCTCCTTTGGACGATTATGCACGCAATATGGGCATCCTTTAATTTCATATTGCTAGAGGACTCGTGGATGAATAAGTATGTTGTTTTTTTTTTTTTGGAGTCGGGTGGAAAGGGGTTGTTTATTGCAATCATGCAACGCAATTTTGAACATTTTAATCCTTAACATCGTCTATGGAATTTACCAATTTACTTTCGCTTTTTATTTTGGATTTAACCACCAGGAACCAGAGGCTTGTAGTCCTTCAAAATCATAACGTGGGTCGCTAGGTAACAACGTTTAGACGACTCAATCAATTTTTAATAGCAAAGGCGGCTGCATGTCAAAATATCTGATTTCAATCGAATTATATGGCCACATAACTAAACTTCCATTTCACTTCATTTTACAAATAAATTCAATTTCAAGTGAACGCGTGGACAGCTCAGAATCCGCATAAACAACATCAAGGTTTATTCCACATGTGTGTAAGGGGGAGGAGGGAAAATGTGTGATTTAAAAATTGCACATACAAAAAGAAATGTTTGTAAAAAGAAATGAAATTTGAAAATTGACAAACAACGGACGCCTTAAAACATACAAAACTGGCAGATTTTGAATCCCTAGCCTCTGAAATAGGATATGTTTTAAAAAGTTTTCCTTTCACCATCAACACACCCAAAAACAAAATGTAAGGAAACATTTTTCAACGTAAAAAGAATTTCCCTTTTTTTTTTTCCTAACATACTTTTATATAATGTGAAGGGTGCTGACTGAAGACGCCGCAACCTACATGCATGAAGATAAATCGTAAAAACTGTTTGTTCGTGTACTATAATATGTGAGTGCGGTTATTTGATTTGGCAAAAAAGATTTCGCATGTACGTACACGTAACAATAAGTGAAAGTTGGCTGTAGCTAAGTAGGCCACACAACAAGTGTGTGCCGAGGATATAAACTGCAGGGTGCAAAAACATTGACCGTAAAACATAAATGTACAAAGGCTCGTGAGTCGTGTGTGTGTTTGTGCCACCGCGCGCCACCCCTTAAATTTGATATTAATTCAGCGCAAGGTCTTCGTACGTAGTATAAGGATCGTACTTCACATAGTCCACTTATGGTTGGGCAAATTGAGGGATACTACTTCCCTTTAATGCTATGTGGAGGGAAAACATTGTAAAAATATGATAAGAAGTAAAATAAATAAATAAATAAATAAATAAATATGGCAAATAAAATCAAAGGGGGAATGGACAATTTTTGCCAATTTATTTTTTATTTTTTGGACTCTGTTGATTTTACTCTTCACAACTTTAAAGGAGCACAATATTCTTGCATCCTTTGCGTGTGGGTGTGTGTGTGTGTTTGTAAAACACTGTATTTTAGTGCTAGGCTTAAGATCAACAAAATGTTCGATGTGACAAGGTCCCTTTATATCCTTAAGAAATTGGAACTGCTATTATTTTGAAATGAAATGAAATCTTAAAATGGCCAGCGGTGGTTATGCTGCCAAAAAAATCCTATTATTATATAACAAAAATGTTTTAAACATATTGACATCAGATTATTGATATATTGGTTCAATTTAAGGATATTTTCCCCTCACACTGCAGCACCTTCACAACAATTTACGATGCGTGCTACTGCAAATGGAAACAATTTGTCGGTTATTAAGGGCAGGCACTAGCTTCCATTATTTTTTGATGATTTTTATTTGTTCACAAAGTCTGTAAAAAAATGTAACTCGCCTAGTTGGTTTCAACTTTTATGTGCCTTAATCACTTGTCAATTCAAGTGCAGTCCTTAATTTGGAATACACACAAGTATTTTTGTTAGTCCTAATTGAATGATTTTAAATGGCTTTTAAAAGGTTTTCTTTAATTGTAATTTCAGAGTCATTGAAAATAAATGCAATAAAAAATCATGAAAATAATGACTGTACGAGAAGTAATTCGAAGAGATTGATCAGCCATAAATTGTTGGTAAAATCGACAAGACTGATTATGATTTCCATCAATGGTATTGTCATTGTTGTGTATTTAAAAAAAAAACATGTTTTGTAGTGGTGAATTAATTTATATTTATGGTCCAGAAAGCATCATAGAACATTATAGACAAGGTGTGAACTAAATTCTAACTGGAACTGAGTGCGACGGTAACAATTTACGAAGAAATGAACGAAAAAGCCAAAATTAATTGTAGTACGATCGTCGGCACCAACTGCAACAAAAGGAAAAATATTAATACAATACAGTTTGTTTGTTTTATAACAACCACATATTTTAAAACCTTTAACACTTACAAATGAAACAAATTTTTAAGTAATCAGCGGCTGCATCCTGCGCCAATAATGTAATCCTGCAGAAGCATACCTTGCCTTGCACATTCACGAGCCAGTTGCTCATACAGCACATAAATCATGCTGCAGTACTGCGCGCGCAGCACTAGATTACATCCGTTCCCTACCGCATCGTCTCTATCCCAGTCCACTGCATATAAGTCAGGTGGAAAGGACATTCCGCATATTTCAAGACACTCCATTAACGAATAGATCCGTCGCTCCAGTTTCATAACGTGAATGCAGATCTCCATAGTGTCCAGAAACATCACCGGCTTTATCAACGCTTTACGAAACTCCAGGCAATTATGAACAATCGTGCGGTGTTCCCCATTGCTCAAAAACGCCTGCATAATATCACTCTCTAACCAAGATGCCGAAAACATATAGCAAGCGCCATTGTTAACACCAATTGCAACGTATGGCGGAGCGACCAGCACCACAACCTCGGTGGCTCTTTTTACTTGTTCAAGAGCTGTACGCAATTTTGCTTCGTTGTTGGCTTCGATGATGTGAATATTGTTGCGCTGTTTTGTGACTGTCTGAATTATATCCGAAATTTCGCGACGTACTGGTGGTGGTGGTGGTGGAGGTGGATCTGGACATTGGTCCTGTTCGGCATGAGCTTCTGCCTCCATTGTAACGCGTGGTGTTAAATTGCACAATTTTAAAACTCAATAAATAATTGGAAATATTTAATTTTTAATTTTAGGAATTTTTTTTAGGTTATTTCACACTGTTGACTGTGCACGATGCCGGCTTATAATACCAATTACCAAATATCAATGTCCACTACGATTACAAATTCCTTCCAGTTTCTTCTTAGAAACATGTATAAAGAATAACGTTCAGTGGACGCATTTTAGTTTGACAACAGTACTTCCGGCCAATGATCTTGCAATATTTTTCTATATGCATCTGTCACTAGTAATATACATATTGTATGATATAATACTAGTAATAGTAATATACACACAATTCTTTTTTTACACGAGGTTTTTTTTTTTGACCGTTTTAATTTAATACGGTTAGCAAAAAAAAATTATTTCGCATTTACACGATTTCATTTGTTTAACACGATTAAAAAAATTAAAAAGCTAATTGATTGACATTTTTAAGAAAAATGCTGTTATTTCAGGTCTTTTTTTCACGTTTTTAATTTATATACGACGGACGACCCCAAGGGCATATAAAGATTTTGGCAATCCGACTTTTTTCGGAAAAAAAGTTGACGATGAAGAAACTCGTTTTGACACCCCTTGAGTTCAAAAAAGTGGTCTAGAAAAAATGTGCAAAATGTACCTCCGTACGCCGTACGCCGTACGATGGCGGAAAAAACAAAATTCTAAACTACTGGTCCGATTTGTGTGAAATTTTTTTGTAAAATATAATAGAAAAATAAAACTCGGCGATTTTTGATTTTTCAAGGTCAGATGCTTCAAGGTCTATTTATTGCAAAAGGCAGTTTTTCTTGTATGGGGTCTTAAAATTGGGAACTACGATTTTCTTTATTTTCACAGTGATTAATCTTCAAGGTATTCTAAACAAGACTACATATATCCTATATCCCGCTAAATGCTCCTTCTGGCGAAAAAGGGGGTGGACAAAGAAAAACCCCACTTTTCTATCTCAGACACTTTAGACAATATTTAAAAAATTCTTTTAGAATATTGTAGGATAAAATAAGATAAGAAAATTTGCTGAAAATTTCAAGGTCAAAATCGAAAAAATTCAAGGTCAAATTTTTTGTGTCTCAGAAACCTTAATTTTTTGAAATTTTTTTTTTCACATTATTGTAGAAATATATAATATAAAAAAACATGCTGAACATTTCAAGGTCAAAATTTTAAAACTCAAGGTAATATTTGTATAATGAAAATTTGTAATTCAAAAACTGTGTGTCTTAAGAGAACGAATGGTGATAATTAAATAACTGATCTTAAAAATTTAAGAAAGATAATGAAAATTGCATTCTTGGCGTCAAATATTTTAAAATACTTACTATATTCATGTTATAGCTTATTTGTCATGATGAGTAAGGCTTCTGAGCCAGATTATGATATTCAATCGCAGTTACATCCTATCAAATTATTCTGTTTCACAAAACTTATATCCCGTTTCTTTTTTCTTTTTTTGAAGGAAATTAATTTTAAAAAACCCTTTGCACTAATTTTGATTGAAAGCTCTACAGAATACAATAGAAAAGAATTTGAAGATTATTAAGATAATAATAACTTCACAACAATACGTACAAATATTTAAATTTAATTAATATTGATCTCAATTTCAGGCACCTCAAAAAGGGGGAAAACTCAATTCACCTCTTAACTAGTTACTGTGAGAAAAAAATCAATTCTGCATGGTACTTGAAATGATTGAATGGGTTGTACCAAATAATGCGGTCGTATGAAAACAATTAACATGCTACGTGAAAGGTCAGCGATTGTATGACAACATAATAATTAGTATTTAGCATTAGTTTACTCCATAAATGCACCTAAAATAAAATAAAGTTACTATTTTCAAATAAACACTTCAGTCGACCTTGCATTGCTATTATTTAGGGTGCACATAATGCCCATTCAATTGATTCAATGAACCAACGCACACACGTATTATACTTTTCGAACGTGGCCTGAGTTTTTTTTTTTTTTAAAGAGAAATTAAATATTTCCAATGTCGTTCGATGTAGGGGAGCTTCATGAATTTTGAACATTTCGGTGCGTATACACAAAAACAGCTTGACATTTTACATGAATGGGCAAGAGTATTGAAAAAAAAAAGAATTGAAAATGAAACGATCAAACAAAAGGCAACAAAATATACAAAAATGCATAATATTATGATAAAAGGCGCCCGCTTTACGTACACTGCACTTTGACTCCTCCGCATGTTACAACTTACAACACAGGCTCTCCGGCTTTATTGTCAATTGATTTGTTTACTTATCATCACGCGGCCTGAAGGGTAGAAGCGCGCGCCGCCGAGATGTTGGTTTATATTTTTGGAAAAATGGAAAATAATAATAAACACGCGCCCACTCAACACAAAAACAACAAACAAAACAATTTTCCAATTTGAAAAATCGGAAATTACAAAGCAATCTCCTCAATGTTTTGATCCTCACGCTCGCGCTGCCCTGGCACACGCTGCATAGCAACGCAATTCCATTGCAACGTATCGATCGAGATGTAAAGGATTCGTTCATCTTCCACAAAATTGAATTAAGCGGAGTGTGTGTGTGTGTGTGTGTTGCATTGTTAATCTGAATACAGCTTCTCAATTTGCTACATTGTTGTGCTTATTCTTCAAATATTCTCAAGCAACACAACAACTTAACGACCCCCTCTGGTAATAATATTCAATTGTAATATTAAATAATGTAAACTAACTGACGGCTTCTTCAAATTACCCAAATTGTATCCCATCATTAGCTATGGGAAGTGTTACATTGAAGGAGTACTGATTTATACGAAATCTAAACACAATTGAAGATGATGAGTCTTTTATTACGATTAGGGCAAATAATAATGTGACCATGGGGTAAGATAGACAAAGCATTTAGATGCACAAAATGTTTTAACAAGTTAAATGAATTACAAGCTTTTGTAAAATTAATTTGTAACTGTATTGCTAAAAAGGAGACATGGTTACTGTACTAAATTTAAATTTAAGTTTAACCTGTAAATGTTTTCTAAGTCCTCTCCCTTTACGATCATATAAGTCATGAAATATAATTAACAATTCACACAAACTATTATTAAAATATAGTCAAATTTAAATTAAAAAAAAAAAAATATTTTAACTTATAAAACTTATATTTTTACATATATGTAACCTAAAGTAAAAGTTGACTGGGGTCGCCCATGTCATTTTTATTTATATAATATTTATCAATTCAAATTTTTAAATAAAACTAAAGTAATATTACATTTTATATTCTAACATCTTGAATTAATAATTTCAATAACAACTATCTAAATAATACTAAAAACTTACACTTAACTAATCCCTAATCTAAATCTAAGCCCTAAAACTAATATTTACATTTAAACAAAGGAAGTAACGTAATTTTACATTTTAGATATTAAAACAGTTTGAATTTAAGATCAATTTACATAACATTTTAAACGGTCTTTAAAATTTTTACAGCTAAAATTATATTGGATTTTGTTTTTTTTTCACTTTCAGAAGATTAATACCGTTAAAATTCAAAATTTCATTTTAAGGGGTCATTACAGAGCTGTTCACAATTTTATGCTAAAAAAACTAATCATATTGACAACCGGCTTAATAAAAATAAAAATTGTTTGACTTTGAATTTTAATTTCTTAAAACAGATAACAACATGTTGTTCTTAATTTAACTCATTTAAAGAATGTGATTTCAAATATACAAAATGGATTCAATAACATGTTTAAAAATTTGTTCTTTATAAATATAAATAATATAAATACATTTTAAGGACTTAATGCTTGCAAAGTTTATTAAGAATGCCCACTGAAAGAATGCACATTGTTTCACTCAAACAACAAACAATTATGATTAAAAAGGATGTAAAATGCCACAAAATTGTGCGCCACCTTAACAAAAACCTATACAAAAACTCCATTCTTATAATGGCCACTCCTTTATGCCATTATTATAAAGTAAAATGCATCACTCCCCAGCAGGAGACACTTTATTCCACATACCGTTAGGAAGAGACATTATGCTGCTGTGGACTGCATCCAATGTTCAATTTATTATCACAATTTTCAATGACATATTACAACACACACACACTCAGCATCCTGCATCATCGCCGAAACTTATGACTTGGCGAAGGTTTGTTGGCGTCCCTCGTCCATTCAACATTGAAAGCAGCACCACATCATATTATATAGAACATCCAAAGCAGTTACATTGTTTGTTGTGTGCTTTATCACAAGGAGCATTATATCACAAGGGGAAGATAGGATGGGAGCGGTTGAGCTTACCAAAAATAATTGCAAAAAATGAACAGCAATTTGTCAGGCACCCAAAACACTCCATCTTGTGTGTGTGTGTGTGTGAATGCGACGATGCTGTCGCAAAATATTCATATCCATTGCATTTCCACATGAGGTTAATAATATGTGAGAGTCGAGCGCAATGGCAGCATACATGCTGGTGATGTATTTGCAGTCATTTCCTATACAAATAACTCCATGTTGGCGATATAATATTCAACAATAGGGAAAATTATTGCCGACGATACATCTTTAAGTGTAATCGTTCTGTAGATGCTGTTCCCGGTTGGAAGGATAATAATAACAATAATAATAATATTCTTTGTTTGGCGAACTGTGTGTGTGTGTGTGTGTGTGTTTGGTGTTTGTTGAATCATGATGCAATATAAAAGGGATGCACCAACGAATATGTGGACTATATGTGCAAGCGCGCAATTGACTTGATGGAGAGCGCATAAAAAACAATTCACTTTTTCGTGTGTTACGTTATATGCTGCTGCACAAATTCCATATTTTTGCCGACAAACTGTGTATGTGTGTGTGTTTGTGTATGAAAGCTTTCTCATGCACTGAAATATGGGGAGGTGCATTTTGGCAATAAACTACGTACTCGCCACTTAAATGGCGGATGCTGGATGATATTTATTTGTTAGTGGCTGGTGCACAAATTATTGCCACATGCATGCAGTAAAATTCAATGTGTGTTTTTTATTTTTTTTTGGAAAATGATGTTCTGATGCACGCCGACTTAATTGGTGTATTACTGTATTTTCCAAAACAGCTATAAAAATTAATGTGTTAAGTGTATAGATTTTAAAACAATTACCGTTTATGAAGTCTCCGCTGTAACACGTTGCTTTGTAGAAATCGACTGAAATTTCAATATGCCTTTTTATTCTCTAGAATGTTATTGTGAAGCTATTTTAATTGATTCAATATCCTACAGAAGATTGGAAATAACGATTTCACCGATTAAGGCACCTAGTGAAAAGAACCAGAAACTAAAAACTGAACTGAAATTGGAGCCCGAAAATATTAAAATATATATTTCGATGTTAATGTCTTACAAAAAACAGACGGACTGCGCGAAAAACATTGCTGTCAGTGTCATGTGGTGAAAACAATAAGCAATTAGTATGCGGATGACGTCTCACATCAAAGCTGTCAAATTTTTGCCTCCAAAATTCAATTGTAATGAGTAATGAGTAATGACTAATGACATTTAAAATTATGTTTCTCTTATATGTACAGGAGCGGATTTAGGATTTTTTTTTCTAATAGGGTCGACTTGAATCGGTAAGGTTTATTATTTTAAATTATTATTTTTTAATTAATATAAAGTGTTTAATAATGAAGCTATTAAAATTTCTAGATTCTCTTCTAGAGCACTTGATACTATATAATTTTTTTTGCGTTCGTTTTCGGTAAGTGGTTTGGATTATACGATCCCATCCAGTCCAGTACTCGCGACGTAAACGTGATATATGAGTTTTAAAAAAAAAAAAATTTTATTAAATTTAAAAAATCCACCGTTGCAACAATATTCCATTTTAATCCATGCATTATTACACACTCAAAATGCATCTTAATATGGAAGTCAATTTACAAATTAATTAATTACATAATTCGGGCAGCGAATTTATTATTTATGGCATTCCCCAGATTTGTGCGAACGCCCTCTTTAATTTATACAATTTATAAAAACACTCACACAACACTACAAAAATGCGTGCTCTAAATAATCCAAACTCACCCTACTTAAATACCATGCGTTGTATGTATAGGGGATGCGAATTGTCTCAATTGAAGAAGCCTTGTCACGAAATCCGATGAAAAATGACCCGACAAATGGAAGAATGAAGTAAAAAAAAAAACATTCTGTTCACATTTATACCAACTGATGGACATGAACGCATGGATATAATATGCAGTCAAGTTAATTTGTCAAAGATAATCAATTAGATTGTCGAAAGGGCAATAATATTAAGGATACGCATAAGAGAAGAAGAGTCGGTCGGTCCTGTGTGTACACAAGAACACCACAATAACGCTACTGCAGGAATATGGCAGATTGAAATAATTTACTTGGGTGTTTCATCAGCGTGAATACTTTTATTGATATATTAAAAATGACAGTCATTTTCACTTTGCATTGGCATGGATATTGAGTCACTCCCCTACTCCCCCCCCCCCCACTTGATGTGCCGTTAAAATCATGCATGTGTTCATTACTCAGCATTTTGATTTTCATTTTTGGATTTGTTTGAAGCATAATTAGGGTGGTACATTATAAGTTAAAGGTGGTTTGCAGAAGATGTCGAGGTACAATTACGGAAGCCGATTAGACTTCATTGAAGACCCATCCGCTTGGAAGAACTATAATACAATTTTTGGAGAGACACAATTAAACATTCCATATTGTGTTTCTCCAAAAATTGATTGATTAAAACAACAGAGTTCTTAATTTTTTTATAAGTTACACATTATGTATCTGAATTGTACAGTTATGTGCAAAACATGCTTTTTAAAAATTAATTGACATTTAATATGGGATTTAAAACAACAATGCGAATTATACGAAATATCCCAATTTAACCCTTTTTTCCCACAACATCGCAATTGCATTGATTTCAGATTTGATTCCAAACAAAGCGGTCTATAAAACATTGTGCATCAATTTATACACATAAAAGCGCGTGCAATTGTGTAGGTAGGGTGAGGCAAATGAATCAATGCAGTGACAAACTGCAACTGCAATTGAGTGATCGTGCCGGTCGGGTCATCAATGTTGCAAACCGATAATCTACTTAACGCCTCAAAATTCAATAAATGAATGGGGTGAACATAAACATAAATAAACAACGTCATTCTATAATATTATTACTGAGAATGGAAATTGGTTGGAGATGATAAATCACACGCATCCATTTTAAAATAAAAGCCGATTTTCAATAAAATGGGGAAAAAAGTACAACATAACCTTAAAAAAAAATGTTAAGTACGTACTTAAATACTTTAAAACACTTCAAAGTGGGGTTAATCCGCACACTTAATAAATAAAATTGCATCACTGCACTTTCCAACCATTGATACAGTTAATATGCGGTGACAATATTTTAACAGGACCACCCCTATGGCGGAGTACCATTGCTTGCAGAGTGTAAACGTTATAAAAACAACGTACAACACCAATTTTCACACTTATTTAAATTTAAATCTCAACGCACGTCAAACGTGTCGTACCGGCTTGTATGCCCTTTACATAATATGTGATACAGGGAAGGAAGGGGTGGAAGGGGTGGAAGGGGAAGGGAGCGGTATTTCCATAATTGAACAAGCATGTGTAGTGTAGTGTTGTAAACAAACATTATACAACGTACACACATTCATTATATCGACATGTGTAGAGAATATTCTTCTTGAATTTAAATTACAATTCAACACGTATGCGAAGTGATTTCTTTTGTTTTCTCTCATTCGTATCACGTACTCGTGCATATAGTAATGTGGGCAAACGGCTATAATACAGCATATTATGTGGTGTGAAGGCGGCATGCATGCGGCACTTGCATATTAACTGCGCTCGCTTATACAGCACTGCATTATGTGATGTTCAATAGAATATGTTTTAATGCAATATTTTTGTAATCCTTTGCATAAGCCACTGAGACACGCGTTTTCTCTCATTTAATACAAATACAATAAGTTTCAATGCAAATCTGCAGCGCTTGACTTTGCATAATATGTTTACTGCAATGCAACTGTAAATACATTATTCGTTTGTAAGTCGCTTTGGTATTGTCATGTAACGAATCTCAATTCAATGTATTTGTGGGTGATAGATATTTAGGCTTAATTTGATGTCGTTGAGTATTTAAGGAACAGGATCATTGGCAGGATTATTACACACGATTGAGTTTTGTTTTTTTTTTGTTAAAATGTTTCTTTGGATTGGTTTTGTTGCTTTACCGACGTTATGTCCTTAATGGTTGAATTGTTTTCTTTCAATTATTTTGAATTAATGTTTTTATGAACACAAACATTATCCTTTTTTGGATTTGAATACATTTGTGGGAGTTGTATTGAATTAAATTTAAAGTATTTTGCTTTACTGATAAATTTTTTAAGAAAGAAAAATGTTTAAGTGTACAGAAGGTAATCAATTTTCCTCACACCCTGTTAAGTCCCACACAAAAATCTACAGTTAAGTAATATTTAACAATTTAATTCCAACTTCAAAATAATTTAGACGTCAATTTAAGTAAATTTCCCAAACAAATCCGTGTCACATTCAGTTTTGTCTCACTACATACTATAATGCTTCAAACAAAATAAAGCCGCCCCTTTTGTATGTATTGTACATAAATTAAAATTGAAATAACATTGTGATAAATTGTACGATTTTTATGAAATATTTACCACCGCAATGTCATAGGGTTCGGACTACAAACAAGCATTAATTGTTGCTGCACACAAACACCATTGCACAGCACAAGTAATACTCACTTTTTCCCCAAAATCCAAGTGACAGCCTATAAATAAAATTAATAGAGCGGTGACACAATGTACTGCTATTATGTATAAGCGATGCATTTTGGGCACCCAAACCAATTCAACAACGTTGTTAGGCACAAAGAGTAATTAATATTTTTGTCAACATGTAAATTACCCTGTTAATTATAAGGTCTATAATTAGAGAAAACAAATTACTTTGGATTAATTTACCCTCAACACACGAAACAAAGCTTAAATATATACATAATATGCTAACGCCAATTTCTATGACTGAGGTATCAACACCGTATTTTATATGTAGCGCAAATATATAGCTGTAAACACAATATTATGCATTCGTTATGACTTGTGAGTGAGGAGAAGATCGTTTCCCAAAATTTTTAATTATTTATTTGGATTAAGTTTGGTTTTCCCCCATAACATTAAGGAGAAGCGCATTTATCATTAACTTTTTTTTACAGTTTAATGTTCAACATTATTCATAAGAACTTAAGAAATAATGTGGGATCAATTTAATGGGAATGGTATGATTTGTTCAATGCTGTTGTATTTTATGTACGACGACTTTTCACGTCATGTTGACAAGCATAATTCAAATACAGCAACAAAATATTTTAATAAAAATTGTTTTCTAATCGCAAATAAATTACAATTACCGAAAGAGCACTGAACTATTAATTGCCTTTTACCGCTTGGCCTTGATATTAATTTTAGTGCACGGAAATATAAATAATATTGGGAGAGCCTGGAGTTTGGGGAGAGCGGTCAGCGCTTGAACTGTGATCGTAATAAATCACAAACTACAATGGCCAATTCTAAAACACAAATTATAGCGGTAATTTATTCGTGCCACTCAGTGGCACCGTTATTGTTTGTAGATAATGAGGAATAAAATAAATAAATATTTAAGTTTTGCTAATGAAAAATTTATGGCGTACAAGTTAATTAGTTAACCTCTTACCTCATTAAATCTAATATTCCAAATAAAATCTTGATTTAGAATTCTAATTGAACATTGTACTAAAAACAATTGTGTCAACCCTTTCAAATATTAAAGTCACTTTATCTTTTCAGAAATCACTTAAATTTCAATTCGAAAATCTCATAATGAACAACCCAATAAATACTTCCAACAACAAATATAAATACAATAACAGAAATACAATTAACTGGTTACGACATAAAAATAAAAGTGGCGAAAAAAGGGATGAGAACACTATTTTTTAGTGCAACACAAATCTCAATAAGAGCTAAGATTTTATTGATATTGCGATGCTTTCCCAACATTTTTTTTTAAATAGAGATTTTTCTTAAGTCAGCAAAGTCAGTGGAGCTGGTAAAGATTAATTCTAAAGGAGTTCAATTAAACAAATTTTACATGTAAAAAAAATCATTTAAAAAAAAAAAAAAACAGACACACCCGCGTAAAAGACATTGTTTTGGAGTGCCAATTTCCTTCACACATCATAATATAATGCATAATTTTGCTGGGAAAAAAAACAAATTTCTCAGTAAATTTAAATGAACAAGAAATTTATTATTAATTTATAATAAGAAAAAAATTTAATTTTCTTAAATAAATTATAAACCGATTTGTTTTAATTCCTTGGAATAATATTTAATATTAATATGATATACAAGAAGAAGAACAAATTTTGTAATTGCATCACATCAGCCAATTTAAAATAATTATTTAATTCCTCATAAATGTACAAAAACTAACGTTGTCACCCAATAGCGGGAATAGCAATTAAATCAGTTGACCGTTGTAATGTGTTTTATAGTAGGCTAGTTTTTTATTCTTCTATCCTTTGCAGGTGCACCAAATTCAAAATTGTAACTCGCGCTCCTCTCCTTGTCTCGTTCCCACATATTTCAGAGCACTGGGACAATCAAGGCCAAGCGGACCGGTACACGCAATTAATAGTTCATTGCTCACTCAGTGGCACCGTTATTGTTTGTAGATAATGAGGAATAAAATAAATAAATATTTAAGTTTTGCTAATGAAAAATTTATGGCGTACAAGTTAATTAGTTAACCTCTTACCTCATTAAATATAATATTCTAAATAAAATCTTGAATTAGAATTCTAATTGAACATTGTACTAAAAACAATTGTGTCAACCCTTTCAAATATTAAAGTCACTTTATCTTTTCAGAAATCACTTAAATTTCAATTCGAAAATCTCATAATGAACAACCCAATAAATACTTCCAACAACAAATATAAATACAATAACACAAATACAATTAAAATCTTAGCAATAAAACACCGTATTGTATCGATAAGAATTCAATCATTAAATCAAATTAAAGCAACAAAGATTAGAGTTAATTTGTTTAGGACTAAATAACGGTTTTATCGCGCTGCACATTACTACCAACACGCACCACATGCCAAGGTCTCACAATTTATTGTAACTCAAGTGACTTGCCACAAAATAAAGAAGACGAGAAAAACAAATAAAACGGCTAAAATTGAATTAAACTCGTCCGCTGCAAAGCAATTAACTGTTAATAAGCAAAATGAATTTCAATGGGAGCTATTTCGTATATGTACAACATTAACAAGCATCCACAGCCACTTAAGGACAATACACACATTTAATTTTATATTTCATATCTTCAGCAATAACTCAAATATCTGAACGGTTGGGCTTATAAGTAATATGGCCCATGATTGACATTGATATCGCAGCGCATTCATTGCTCGCGTGTTCACAGTTCACACTAGATAGGCCATAACAAAATCACATAAATTCATGTGGTCCCGAAAAACAGCATACACATAATTTGTTTAGAGAAGACGTTCAAAGGCAATAACAACATACGCACACAGCTGAGCTCCATTTAATCTCATTCCATTCCAAGTTACCAACCACTCCAAATCTGTGGATGATAAAGGGTCATACAACTGCAGCTCGCTATAAGAAATCTTTTTATAGCTCATTTTAATAACCCGCATTGCCCGTCATGGTGTACGATACATTGAATGCTGTAAGGTATTACGACGGCATGAGGAAGGGCAAACACACAAATAACAACTTACTTTATGCGATGAGAGTAACGGCAGTACTGGTACTGCAGTGTGGCAAACACAACAACAAACATCCACCAAGGAAGAAGAATCAAATTGAAGCACATAAGTGGCAGTGCCAATAAAATCATTCATTGTGTGTTATTGGCTGTGGGTGTGGGTACATTGAAGCAAAAGCATGCGAGCAATCATCCCCTCCCCCCCCCCCCCACCCATCCCAAAAATTCACTGCAGTACGCGCTCGCAATTCACTTGCAGATTATAAAAATAGGAAAAAATAGGGAGAATTTTTTACAGACAAAATAAAACTGTAAACGTTGGCAAAACTTAAATTTGGTGGAGATAGTTTTCGCAAGCATCAGGGTCCTTCAATCAATTTCATTTTTAGTTGTTTTGCTATAAAATTTTAATGCTTTTTCCACAGTATTGCTTTTGCCTCGGGATATTACAATACGCTGACAGATTTTTATCGGTATACAGCGTATTAACTTCCTTTTGCGGCACATCAATGTGCTCTACCATTTTCCATAAAATAATGCAATAATTTGTCCTTATGTCAATTTCTTTATTCACTGATCGAGTCAATGCGGGTATTCACAAGAGTCTCACTCAAATCATCAATGAATAAAACATTGTCGTATTCGTTTTTTAATTTCCGACCCCAAGGGCATATAGAAATATTTGGAATCCGATTTTTTTCGGACAAAAAGTTGATGATGCAGAAACATTTTTTTTTCACATTATTGTAGGAATAACGAAAATAAGAAAACTTGCTGACCATTTCAAGGTCAAATTTTGAAATTTCAAGGTCACATTTTTCATATCTCCAAAAAGCTTTATTAAAATGTAGTTAAGCAACAGTCGTATATAAATTCACACCTCGCTCTCCCTGCGATGTAGTTTTTTAATATTGATTAATACCTAAACTATTCACATATTCGTTCATTGTGGAATTTTTAGAGAATTTAAATATAATTGTCACTTCAGAGCTGAACAACTTGTCGGCCCGTCAATAGATGAGGTCCTAAATGTTTTCAACAGTTTCAAAAAATTTCAGTTCATACAATTATACTAAATTGATGCTGAAAATACAAATAAATTCTCTGCAATTTGCATTAATTGTTAATATGAACAAGAGTACAATAAAATGTTACGCACACGCACTGATCACGTGATCGCTGGCTGACAATTTTATTTAATCCGTGCTTCCTCACCTACATATAATATGTTCTTCATTAATTGTTTCCCTGAAAATATGAAATAAAAGTAATAGCATTCCAGTAAAAACAGCCTATGTATTTTACAAAATATATAATTACATCTAAATAGTATGCGTGAGCATTTTTTAACAGTTGCGTAATAGATTCATATTCCAAGGCTAAATATTGGTGTGGTCCATAAAGCACACACACCCAAACACAAGCAAGGAGAAAGAGAGAATGATATGAAATCACAATGATTTGTTGATGTATTGTACCAGGTGGTATCATTTTTTTACTTTTTAACAGCATTTTTACTAAAAATCCTTTAAAAAAAATTAATCACAAAAATGTTTAATTAGTAAAACATTTTGTATGTGTTCCTAAAAAAAGTGTTTTTTTTTTGCCACAGAATTGTTCAAATTCTGAGTAGAAATCACTAGTGAAATCTCCTCAGATTTTGGCGATTTTCAGCGTAAAAATTTAAATTTCTCAAAATATTTAAAATGCGTATATTTCTTAAACGGCTTTATTGAAATGCATCAAATTTTGATATAATATGTAAGTCCTAGAATCCAAGAGTTACATGAAGTTTCAAGGTCGAAGTCACTTTCAAGGTCAAGATATTGTCAAAAAACTGCGGTTTTGCAAAATTTTCCTTTAAGATGATATTGAAATTTACCAAGTTTTTCAAATATGATTCGTTAGATCATTCTTCACATAATTGCAGTACATTGCAATTAAAAATTGAATCGGGTTTTTGAATTATAAAATAAAAACTAAAAAGGATAAAACCGGAAATATCTAATATCTCATGCGTTTTACACTTTATCAACATATAATGTACTACAGATTTGTAGATTTTAAAAGAATTTATATTTTTGCTGAATATTCCAAGGTCATACAACCTATATTATAATGATTATTGATGTTTTCTTACAATTCCTTGTGAAATAATACTAATTTCTTGAAAAATCAGTTTAATTTTAAATCTATTAAGGCATTAATACCGTTAATTTTTTCAAGGTCTAAATGAAAATATTTTCTATCCAAATAAAATAAATTTTAAATTTAATTTGGAACAAAAAAGCTATTATAATAATATTAAAAGAATTTTCTCATCAAAATTGGTACATAAAAATGTTGTTGAGCGTCAAAAGAATTTTACATTCGGATTTTTTCCTGTCAAAAGTGAACAAAGTATTTATTAAAGTCATCAGTTGTTGGTTTTGAACATTGCATGCAGGAATCCTTAAAATTTTCATCAGATTTTCAATTTTAAACGAAAACATTTTAATGCTAATTATCTGCTGTACAAAAACTTTTCATTTTCGAGTGTGGTGAGCTATTTTACTAACACAATTACGTGGAACAAAATTATATTTTTTTGGAGAATGCTTGATCACCGATCACGTGATCTCATCTCATTTTCTATAGGTATTTTACATTTCTGACTACCACTACATTGATGCGTGCAGTGCAGGTGGCCGCAAATAATGTAAAATTATTACGCCTCGCTGACAATTTTTTTAAATCTCTGTACTAGGATTAATGCGAGTGCGTTAGAAAGAGATCACTTTTTTTGCAAATTATTAAAATATATGTTAATAGATGAAATAACTAATAAGTCCCAAATTTCTTCTGCATTAAAATTTTTCCATCAGTTTCATTTGAACTTTTGTTCGGGCGGTAATAATTAAAATCGGGCGCGAACAGTAAGGCGGGTTAGTTTAAAGGCAGCTTTTCTAATTTTCTTTTGGAAGTCGTTGTGTTTTTTAATTTTGCCGTCGTTGCTTATTTTTAATCGCTAGTAATTTTCCTTCGGGTACTTTGTAAGTGTGACGAAGAAATGTGGTTATAATGGCATTTAATGATTTTAAAAGTGAAAATTTGATGAAAATTCATCAATATATGGCCTTTTCTTTACGTATCAAGAAGATTGTGATGATTTTCTGAATACCACAAAGAGTTTTATAACAAGTGCTTTCAAGTGTTAGTTGTTCAGGTATTTTTAAGTTGAAAAAAGTGTGCTTTCAAAGGCATTATGTGATTTGGAAAGTGAAAATTTGATGAAAAATCATCAATATATGGCCTTTTATTATGAAAATAGTGATAATTTGTTGAAATATTATGAAAAAAAAAAATTAATTCATTTGAATAAAGTGTTCATCTATGTGTTCAATCGAATAAAGTATAATAATGTAAGTCAAATAATATTTTGTTTTAAAATGTATATTGTTTGATATAGTGCCCTTAAAATATAAGATTTATTCATTTTCAATCCCTGTAGCAATTTTCATCATTGGAAGAAAAATTTGCCTCATAGAATTTTTCGATTTTTGAACGAACGTACAAAAACGTGGCACTTGTTCGTGAGACGTGTCATTTTAATTGTAGCACAATTTTTTTATGATCCACAATTAATCAAATACACAATTTAATGAAGTTCGCTGAGGTGAAGTCAATCTTGTATAACAGTTTTGTTTAACGCAGCTTTTGGGGATATTTGATTTGGGGTATATTTATTAATTGAAAAAAATTTCCTGTCATTTCGGGATTTATATTTTCAAATTGAATGTTCATTCATCCCATGGGATTTTTAGGGTCTTTAAATGTAAAATTAAATTATATATATGTATCTGATGTGTAATAAGATTTATTAAAGCCAGTATATAATATGTGTAAATAACAAAAGTGACAGATCTGCGCGCAGATGAGGTCCAGAAAGCAAAAACAGAAAAAAACGTTTTTTCTTTGTATGATGTTCTACATTTTTGCTAATCTCAATAAAATTACCAATTTTGGACAAAAATAAAGGTCAAACTCAGAAATTTCAAGGTCAAATCGTCGTATATAAATTCACACCTCGCTCTCCCTTCGATGTAGTTATTTTTATATTGGAAACAATGAAAGATGGAATTGGATTTACAACAAGGTTACGACATAACAATAAAAGTGGCGGAAAAAGGGATGATAACACAATTTTTTAGTGCAACACAAATCTTAATAAGAGCTAAGATTTTATTGATATTGCGATGCCAACATTTATTTTAAATCTAGAGATTTCTCTTAAGTCAGCAAAGTCAGTGGAGCTGGTAAAGATTAATTCTAAAGGAGTTCAATTAAACAAATTTTACAGTTCAAAAAAAAATTATTTAAAAAAAAAACAGACAGACACACCCGCGTAAAAGATATTGTTTTGGAGTGCCTATTTCATTCACACATCACAATATAATGCATAATTTTCCTGGGAAAAAAAACAAATTTTTCTGTAAATTTAAATAAACAAGTAAAATAAACATTGCTAAAAAAAAGTTTATAAGAAGAAAAAAATTTAATTTTCTTAAATAAATTATAAACAGATTTGTTTTAATTCCTTGGAATAATATTTAATATTAATATGATATACAAGAAGAAAAACAAATTTTGTAATTGCATCACATCAGCCAATTTAAAATAATTATTTAATTCCTCATAAATGTACAAAAACTAACGTTGTCACCCAATAGCGGGAATAGCAATTAAATCAGTTGACCGTTGTAATGTGTTTTATAGTAGGCTAGTTTTTTATTCTTCTATCCTTTGCAGGTGCACCAAATTCAAAATTGTAACTCGCGCTCCTCTCCTTGTCTCGTTCCCACATATTACAGAGCACTGGGACAATCAAAGCCAAGCGGTACACGCAATTTATACTTCATTGCTCTTGTTGTAAGCCTAATTAATTTGAGATAAAAAAAAAATATTTCCTCTGCTTCCAAATTTAAATTTTGAATTTAGTTTTATGTGATTTCTCATCCCGGTAATATTTCAATATATGACTAAGTGCACGTCTTTAGTGTTTATTTTAACTATCATTAGTAATTTTCAATAGCTCTGTGTCGTTCTTGTTCAATAAATTATTTGATAATAATTAAAATCACATTTTAGGTTAAGTGTTTTAGGTCAAAACGGGATCAATTAATATCAGTGAAGTGTCATTTGTCTGTTCATTGTAAACCAAGAAAGTGTTTAAAGTAAATTAAAAATCTGATAAAAAAATATTAAAATCAGAATATATTACTTATTTTAAGTTTAAAAATGTTTACAATATTTAACATTAATATCTATCTTCTTTTATTGTAGAACTAAAGTATAATTTATCATCATCCTGCCAAGAAGCTGTAGTGGAAGCATAAGAAAATGTACCACTTTGTCAATAGATTGCAATAATGATAAGAACCATGAAAAGAATAAGAAGGCAAAAAAAGATAAAACCCACATATGTGCTTTGATTATGCACTATCATAATTTCATTTTGAGCCCTTTTTAGTTATCATACATCACTGAAGTGTTTAATATATCGTTTAATTTAATGAGAAGCAACATTGTTTGTTATTTTAGTTTAGTTATTGCAGCGATTAATGTGTTATAAGTAGTGCATCGTGTATTATCTTTAAGTGGAGGAACACAAGATCAGGACGTGGTGTTGTCACGCTTCATGTCAAGGAAAATGGTGATGGTGGTAATTAATGTAGAAAGAATTAATAATATTACTTTATCGCAGAACTTAATGATAACAGCTACATAGTAACGGTTTCTTAATTCATTATACAAAGTTGTTGATGCATTTAAATGTCTGCTAAGAAATGTTGAAAAGCCAAAAATTTATTTCATTTTAAGTTAATTTAGTAACGGTTAATTTTTAAAAGCAAAATTTTGTTCAGATTTGAAGATCAAAAAATATTCTTTTGAGGTCAGATAATTTAATTTTTTATTCAAACTGAATTGAATCATTTTACAAATGCATCACAAACGCACATTTTTGCAACAGCATGCAAAAGATAAACTGCCAGCCTTATTCAACTCCCCTTCATATTTTTAAAAATCTCATGAAAATCCAAATTAAGATGCAAACTACTTTGCAACTATCCTGCACCAGATATTAACTCCAATTCTTTTGCATAACTGACTAAACAAACAATGGAAACCTAAAACTGGATCCTTGTAATCGCTACAGGTACTTTAATCCGGAAATTTATCACATCGCCCATTTCATTCATTGTGCAACAATAATTTGAATATTTTCTCGCCGTCTCAAAGAAACAATGAACAATGTGTCAGTAAATTGATGGCCATCAAAAATATTTAAGCAGACGACGTCAAAGGAATTGTATGCGCGCATACAATGTATGAGGACACAATTCACAAACATGTAATCGAGCAAATATTAGAGGCGATGTGTGGCGTCGCGGCGCGTCTTTTGTATTTATTAGTCCATAACACCTATTACAGTAAATCATTCGAAAATATTACATGTTGCACATAATATGCAAATGAATAATTCCACAGGCTTAACGCCAAAAGTTGAAATGATGACTCCCTTCCTTCTTTCATTTAATATACGATATCGTGTACATATTATTGTGAAAAGGACGAAACGTGAACGACGTGATATACCAAAACGAAATAAACATGTACGTTTACGCGACATTTAACATCCCTAATTGCAATTGTCAAGCGACGACGAAAAAAAAATTCAAATAAATGCATAGCAGCGAGTATAGGAAAATAGCGCGGGGTGAAATTTCATTTTCAATTTAGGCGCATACAGAAACGGTAATGGCCTCCCATTCGGGATATATGCTTTGAAATGTTATGAGTGAGATGCCATTCCTCCCAACAAAAAACCTGGGGTTCGCTTCCAATATTATACCTCTGTATGTGAGCACGCGGAATGTTTCGCTCCCATCAGTTAAGAATTGGGATGATTGTATAAAGGCGATATTAAGATGTGCTTCCATTTTTATTTGTTTGTCAATAAAAATGAATTTCAGGAATAATATTACTTACATAGTATGGTATGCGCATAATAAGGCGAGTGTGGAACGGATGGCGTTGTACGTTGCTCTTTTGCTGCACTTAGCATGCCAATAAATTTGGCGTATTTTAACAATAACAAGAAAATAAAGTTGGGAATGGATGTAATATACGGTGTAAGAGGATGTTATTTGTTTGTTCATTTTTCATTGAAATGCTCGTTATTTTGGTGAACGAAAAAACACGCTATTACCCGTTCTTTGAATTTATCCAGATTATTGAAAATGATGTTGTCCATTGTTTGTATTTGATTGATGAATTTGTCACGTCGAACCGAAAGTCGCGTGGGCATTTAAGCCAATGAATATTGCTCAGAATTGGAGAATCCACATTTTCTTTGATAGTATTTTTGTTTTAACAATTTCATTAAAAATGATCTTTCAAAGATGGCAACTCGCTTCATAATATAGTCAGGAATGTCATCCTCCATCCATACAATATTTTTAAATCACTGCTTTTTGATCTATATTAAAGGAGGTTAGAGAAGGACAATTATTATTATTTGGGTTAGAATTTAAATACTCTACTTTTTCTTATGCGTTGAGTTCATAATGATTTGTGGTCATACTAAAGTGAATATCAGTAGTTGTCTTATTTAAAATAAACCGTTATGTTTTTTATTTAGCAATTATTTTGATGAATTGTTCTCTTTCGCGATGTTAGTTTACTTCAAACATGAACCTAATTAAAATTGGTAATCTGTATGATGTTTATGTATTATTTGTTTGAATACCAGAGTCCTCAAAAGTCGTTTTGATTTCAGTACAGTCATAACAAAGATATATAAGTTCAATTGTATCGCGACGCGACGCTTCTTCTCACACACAAATGGTATTTTTTCTCATTTATAAATAATTTGAAAAGAATGTACTTTAACGTCGGTATACATTTATGACAAAAACAAATAAAACACACAACACAATAATAATTCAGTATGTGTGAAGACAAAGAGCTTAAAAAGCAGAAAACGGCGAAGAAACGGAATGCAATAAATATTTTAACAGAATGTGTATGCGAGAGGAGAAATTCAGAATTCTACAGGGAGTAAATAATGTAGACAAATTAGTTATAGTTACAACGAAACACGGCGTGTACTTATTTATTGATATACAGGGTGGTGCACAATTTTGTAAAATGTATTAAATAACATTATATAACCAAATAACAGGTTTCTTAACAAAAAGCCTTACAAGTTTAATTAAGCTTTGAATTTTATAAATATGCTAAATATGCTCTGACTTCAAATTGAATTAACTCTATTGTTCCTAGGAATTAAAACATAATATGGGTTAATAATTTATTTAAGAATGTTGAATTTTTTTCTATTATAAACATTTTTTGGAGCAATTTTTATTTTATTGGTTGAAAAAATATTTTTTTTTATCTAGTCTAGTTCCTATTATCGACAAAACATTTACAAACTGTCCGAATACTGTCAGGAAAGTAGCATATTCACTCTATAATACTTTTAAAATAATCTATTGTTAAATTTTTTTAATTAATTCACAATCTCTTTTTTAATTTAACCTCTCACAAAAACTTTTTTTGTAACGCTGAATACTTATTAAGAAAAAACCTACTTCAAACACCCCCTGTAGTTACACACACCCAATTCATCCGCATATAATGGTGGATGGCATGTCAACTTGCATTCGGTCGCATTAAACAACCTCTTAGCCCTCAGTGTGATTGCCTTTATATATAAATGGCATTCGTTTAGGTGGAAAGTATACACTTATACGAAATGACTTGCAATTATTTGTCACGATTCACGTCCATCCCGTGCAACATAGCCACATAATACAAAGGCGCTGCTTTATGTTGCTGCGCTGCTGCAATGTGGATGGCTTTTCTCGTCAATCAATTCCGCATAGTTATAATTCGAATAATGTAATCAGGAAGTGGTGTGTGCATTTTCTGCGAGTGCGGGACATCTCAACTCCCTGCAACTCCCGCATTGAACAAATTCCGCAACAAAGTACGTATGAAGTGGATGAACTGAAATCTCCCTGTTTTTTTTTCTTTCTTTTCTGGAATTTTATATCCGAATGTGCGATTTTGTAATGCAATCGACTTGGGGATTCGTTGGAAGAGGGAGGAGCAGGGAAAAGATAATATGAAGCTATTTCTAAATAAGGGAAAAAACATTTTCGTCCTTCGACTCATTGTGATATTAAAGGAGGAATGGGTAAATGAAATAAAGTACAATTGAAATCGAAAAAAGTCACGTTGTAATTCAATTTAGTTACTTATTGGCTCTCAAGTTTCATGATGTGCACAATTTAATGTGACTTTTCATTTGAATTTTACACAATTACCAAAGATGATGGTAGATTTAATAGAGTCCTTAAATTAAATTGTTGAATTGCAACTTATGAGGAAACCTTAAAAATATATGTAAATGTTTTTAAATGATTTTATTGCAAAGTCAATAATACTATCTTTTTCCGTTTTCATCTTTTAAGTGGTAAAAAAAGGAAACTACACATTGAATATCCTTTGTATTTCCTTATTCATCGATGTTGTAAATAATTGTCCAAGAAATGTACAAACGAGTTCAATTTGTCATCCAATTCTATCTTTATGCTGTCTGGTATCTAATCAATGTTCACTATGTATGTGACCCCATCAATATATTCCGTCCTTCCATCAATAATCTATTCTTGGACAGTGCACACATTCTCACACATACTTTGAGTACATATGTATCCAATAAATGTGTGTCACAAAGCGATCTCGCAAGGATATGTTGGGATTGAACGCATATGTACAGCAATAATATTGAATTACAAATAACTCACATCTCCAACTGACCATAAGAACTGACATCTTGAAATACATAAGAAAATGTGTGCACACAAATAACAGTTATACAGTATGTCGTCGACAAGTCAAGTTGAAAACGAAGTAACATATCGGAAAAGGGACGTTAATAGAGTTTCCTTTTGCCCGCACCATCAAATAAATTGAGATGTTGCCTTGTAAAACATTGCCCAGAATCTTCATTGGGCATCTATTTCTTTGTATTAACTCCACACAAAATACACACACAAATATATTCTCTAAGGATTGACATAAAGGACATATGTATGCGAATATGTTTTCCGTTTGCTTAAGTTTTGCGTTTCCTCTCTCTCTCTCTACTATAATATCACAACAACGAGTGAATTCAAACGGAAAACCACCCACAATCAAACAGTCACCCATGCATTCCACCCTTCCTCCTTCATAGTCCTTGTTGTTTGCTTTCTGTATTGAATAGACATAGCTAGATATATTGCAAAATCATCCGAATAACATGAACGAAGATGTGTTGTAGTGGTTGAAAAAGGCGACAGCCCGAACGATAGATTTACCAGCAATGAAAGTGAATAGAAAAAAAAAAAAATGAAACAAGGAAGCAACGTAATCGAGTAACATTTGTTTCGAGTAGTTTGACCGGAAATAATATCATAACGGATGCTACGGATGTAAACGCGCTCATACCGTTGCGCGTTACGGTATTAATGACGTTTTTTATTTCATTATCGGATGAAATATTACAAAAAGGACCCACAACGCATTAATGTCGATCCACTATCTAGATAATATATGCCTATATGTGGGTGCATTAATTGTTTATTTGGCAGTGTCCTAATTAAATATAAATACTTACCCATGGTTTTTGTGTTTTATCACGAAACGCTCTCATGAGATTTCTATTCATTGAATTTATGCTTTATCTATTTAGGCGTCCAATTCATGTGGAAAACATACAATTAATTACTGCAATTTTTGGCTGTGTATAGTTATATCCTGGGGTTGATTGTTTTATTTCTCTATTTTTTAATTGGCTATTTTGTCTGTGTGGTGATTTATTGCGTTTAGATATAATTGGGGTGCAATTTTGTTAAGGGAATCGAGTACCATGCGAGCACACCTGTTGGTTGGGAAGGAACAATGAAAATGCAACCGTTATGTTGAATTTCTAAAGAATTTGATTTATTTTTGTTTTTAAAAAGCACGGGTGTGGGAATCGAGGAGCGGATGAAAACAAATAATTTTTTTTTGATCATGTTTTACATCAAGGTTCGAAAAAGGAGAGATATGGATTTATTTAAAGGTCAAGGTTTCAACGAAATTATGATTTAAAATGAAATATGATTTATTTTGCCAAATTTTAGTTAAATTTGGAATTCATTTAATTAAATTTTCAAAGTAAAGTTGAGTGAAATCACAGGAAAGAGTAAAATTGTGAAAATAGTTGGATAAAATATTGTTTTACGGAAGGTTATTTTTTAACAGAAACTTTTATTTCAATGCGTTTAATTTAACACAATTGGTTATTTTTATTAATTGAAGTTATTGGTAGGTGAAGATGAATTATTCAAATGCCTAAACAATAAATATTTGGTATTAATTATTGAAACACAAATATAACACTTCGTCATCCTTAAAGGAATAATATTTTCATATCCCTACACTCAATCATTTACATTGTCTCCTTTATAAAATACTTGATGCAACGTGTCCACTTGATGCCATCACACAATTAATCAATTGAGTCCGAAAACTAAAATGCCACATACCAAAATATTAATTACTTTTCAATACTTTGGCAAACAACCACTCACACACATTCCAATTCCATACAAAGTCAACTCTTCCACCCTAATAAATAACAAAAGGATGTCAATTCAAACCAAACTATATTATGGGTACCCACCCCTCTATAAATGTGTGTGTGTTTTCACCAGATTGCCATCAACCGGAATATGTACCTTTCCGGAAAGTTCAAATATGTTGCTTTCAAATTCACTTGACACCATGTATGAGTATTTTTTATTTCACCAAATATTATTTTAGGGGTGGAATGGCAAACACTTTCACGCAGACACCCACTTTTGCTGTGAAACAACATTATACGTTAAACTAAACTTAAATATGTTAAAGTTTTGTTTCTGTATAGTACAGAGTTCATTTTACAGGGTGATTGTCCAGATTATAATTATTTTAACTTTAAGCCGTGCGGTTTTTCAAGATTGCCTTGAATTTTTTATTTTTTTTTCTAAATTTTTGTCTTTAATCAAGTCATTGTTTCCTTTATTTAATCCAAAATTATTACTAAAAACTTTAAGTATAGGTGTTTTTTTACTTTTATTATAAATGGGACATTGAAATTCTTAAATTTCATCTTTAAAAAAAAAATCTTCAAAATTTTGTGATCCATTAAAAACCGTTAACCGCGTGCAATATCAAAATTTTAAGTCAATTTCTAAAATAACGATTACTAACAAAAAAACATCCCTTTCGAATCACCCTGTCAAATAACCATTTCAAGTTAAGTTTAAGCAATGCCAGAGGTCTAAGGGTACATGACCAAACGTCATGTTATGATGAATAATATGTCACACACAAAATCTATGCATTTACAATTTTTGGTGTTACACAGAACCCACACGTGTACCGTGTACGATTTTAGTCCTTTATATTATGAAGTGATCCGTGCCATACGACAGAAAAGGTACAGTCAAACACAAGCGACCAACAAAAGCGTATAATAGGACCCTAATGCTTCTGCAATGTTCGTCAGTGATACATTAAAGACAAGATATGTAACTATGCGATGATTATTATTAAGCGAGGGGTGCTCTGTTGCATCGATCACAGTCTAACATTGCACAATTGCCATATATGTGAACCTTGAGGGTTGAGCTAAATAAAATAAAAAAACAAAACACTGAAATATTGACAGCATTTATATTATATAAATATGTATAACGTACGTACCTTCCAACATAAGTAGATCCTGCGGGGCATTGCGTTATGTACGCGTTTATTATTTCTCCTTTTTGTTTTTGTCATATTATATCGAATTAAAAGGATAGGTGCTGAGCGTACATTACGTACAAATTCGGTTTAAAGACAGTTCCAAATTTACTTACAACGAGCACCCCTCCTCTTAAGTCCACAACAACCCCTATAACATTGTGTGATGTGTGCAGTTATTCTCTAGGGCGATACTTTTATACATTTTGGGTACTGCCGCACGTACGTACATGGTACACGTTTGCGGTAATTGAGTGTAATGAACCAAAAGGTTGTAGTTTTTGACTTTGAATTCAAAACAAACAATTTTTCTTGTTTCCACTTATTTACTTGACGTGTACAATTTGAGGTGCCTCATAATCGAAGTGAATATATTATTGCCTATTGGCCCATGAAGGGTGGTAACATATTTTTTGTTCCGCAAATTTTATTGCTTCCCCCTTTTTTAATTTTTTACAATGCATTCAATTCGGTTTGTTGCGGTAAAGCAGTTCTCCATCATATTATCCTTTTGTATAATTGCGGCAAGACCTGTCAATTATTTGGGTTCACGGTTGTTTTGTACATATTATATTATAGTTGTTTTGGGTTCCCGTTTTGTGTGAGAGCGTTGAATTTCCTTCCGATTGCCGCATTGTATCGCATTTTAAGAAAGATTTAAGGGGATCATAATTCATTCTTTATGTGGATTTCATTTAGCTTTCGGCAATTTTTCTTGGTTATAGTGTTGCAAGGAAAAAGGATTCAAATTTTATTTGGGCAATCGAAGTTTAATTCATTTACTTATAGTGAAGGCACTCAATGTTATAAGCGCAGTTAGGTATTATTCAATTTTTGATAAAATACAATAGAAGGAAGAGGGTTGTGTTTAATTGATGTCATGTCATGATTTTCTGAAGGGTGTAATTAATTGTTCAAAAGGAGTCAATATTGATTTTATTAGTAATCTTTATAACGGGTTAACGTTAAAAGGATGTTTTGTGAGAAACTTTTTTAGAAATAGGTTTTCAATTTAAATGTCCACATTTTTTAAATAAGAAGGGAATAAATATACGAGTAAGCATTTCAGCAATAAGGATCAGGATTGAGTAGTATTGTTAAATAGCTTCTTTAAGAAATTTTATCTCTTAAATATAAAAATTGGTATGGCTTAGAAATTAAAATATTGAAACAACTTGCAGTTTTTTTTATTTTAGGTTCTTACAACCAATTTTAGAAATTAGGGGATTAAATTTTATATTTTGGCTTGAAATTAAAAAAACTTAAAATTTTAAAAATATTTCCTGATCACTTTTTTTTTGTGAATTGTTTTGATTTTCAAATAATTTAATAACACATATTAAATTGCACCAAATCCCTTTTCACATGACACTATTTCAACATAATATTATAAACCTATAGAAAAGGATGTAACTACTTTTTATTCCATTGCGCTTCCCATGTCATAACATTTACAACAAATCAACCAAACGCCGAAAAAGATACGCGTCGCGTCGCATACGTTTACGCCCGTAAAATGTCCAGGAAGGAAATCATAAGATTTTATTATAATGCGACCGGAAAGCGACTTCCATCTTATTGTGCACATATTTATTTTAACAGTAATTCGCAATGACAAAAACTTTCATGCAACGCACAGTATTGTTGTGCCTGAAAATATAATCTCACCAAAATGTATTAAAGGCGAATATGCCACTATATAAAGTGTAATAGGCGAGCTGACTTATCCCACAATTCTTACAACACATATACGAATTTATTTGATGTGAGCCACATTAATTTTTATGATGCAGAGCAGCCACACTTACTCGTGTATCCGAGTATGGAGAAGGAGTCCTGGCTCTGACTCCTGTAGGTATATGGCGTGGCGACATTATATTATGCAATTGAATGCCACGACGCACATGAACATTGTACACTCGACAAGAAGATGATTTGATGATGATTTTGATGTGTTTGACACACGTCCGAATTGATTGCTCGTGAATATAAAGTTTATGGGAATTGGGATGCGGCATCATAGCATTGATGAGTGCGTGTATGGCTTATTGTTCCGCAGTTCTTGTGGTGGTGGCGTTGTTGTTGTTGTTGTGCTGCTGATTTATTGTATTTCACAAAGTTTTTATTTTTTGTCACATCTTTTGTTGTAATAACTGTCGTAGAAAAACTTATTTCTTAAGGATTTCCATTTCCGATAAATTTGAAAAATTATTACATTCCTTTCTACAACTGTAACTGAACATTTCAAGGTCAGCTTTCAAAGTCAAAATCCTTTTATTCCTTCTTCAAAACTTTAGTTAGCTTGCTGCACTATATTGTATTTCATACTTGCTTAGAAACCCGCGTTGCTTGGCAACAAAGCGATTACATCCCGTAATTGTTTATGGAATTAGTACATGTTTTCACGAACTGTGATTATTTTGCGGTTTTCGCGGATTATTTTGAGGTTAAAAACATGGCTATGTTACTTCCGGAATTTTAGAAAATACGTGTCTAAATTTTCTTCGGGATTCGATTTACAGTTTTAACGTGATTGATTCCCACACTTACACGATCGTTTAAATTTTTATACATTAAAAAATAAATAAATAATTTAATAATAATATAACATAATAATAAAATGATTACAGTATAAAAGTGGGAGGAAAAAGGCAACACGCATTTAGTCGTTCGCCGAATATCTACGTGCACATTTTCCAAACAACCCAATAATTGTTTACACAAAAATATGATCCTGTACCCATCAGTGCTTGTGAATAATTCACCCCGCACTTTTTATACGACCACTGTAGTCTGACTTTTTCCAGATTGAGTGGTTAAACACAACATGTTTGTCTTACATTGTTAACCTCGGGTTATTTGGATTGGCATCACTTTTTGTATACACGAGTAGTTAAAATGCGGCACATATCGATGAACGATGAACGCATATTATACTATCCAGCCTTTTATGCCTGCTCATTGCAGTCCCATTATTTCGATGGGCAATCAAAACAAACAATTTCCTGCGAAATGCGATGAAACAAACGTCCATGCATGCTAAAATGGGCATGTACTATGAGAAGCGCACGCGGATTAATTGTATAGAGTCGTATTTAACTGGAGAGGATTGACTATACGTGGCGCGGCGCTTCATCTAATATGCGTTATGTCAAACAATATGCGGCACGGATTTTATGCCCAAAAGTCAGTGGGCTGTGAAATAAATTGACTGAGACTCAATGGAGTTATGAATTTTTATTTGTACGAATACGCACACGATTTTGTTGTTGGTGCGCCCTTTTGCGCCCCGAAGGGGTGGGTTGTGGAATAATATGCTAAAAACGTGTGCACTGCATCAATTTTTATGGATGCGAATAATGGATAGCTGTATGTATGGCTGCAAGGAGTGAGAACATCCTGTTGTTGAATGGAATTGTGTGTGTATAACGCTTTCAAAATTGAAAGCATTTTCACACTGCGATAGGTAGAACAACTGAATTCGGGGCAATATCTGTCCATCATTTTAAACTTCCAAACAATGTGATGGTTATATTGTGTCTTGTTTGTTGATTTTGCGTTTGAATTGTATCCAAACACACGGGGTGGGGTGCAAAAGAATACAAAGTTTTTGCGAAATAAAAAATGTGTAATCCAAGGATGTTAAAAAGGAGCAAAAAAAAAATGTCATCAATAAGATAACGAATAATATGCCGCAAAATTAATATAACAAATTTATTGCCTCAATTCGAATTCCTTTAATATTAAGCCATTAAAATGTTTATGCCGCGCGCGTCTATGAGAATAGGTGGTATTTATTGTTATCTGCATTTTCTGCCATATCTTGCAACCACTTTGTGTATAGAACGCATAAAGTACAAACACTTTTTATTATTATATGGGCAAGCTTTAAACGAAGAATCACATTTATATCCAAGACGTTTATTATTTATTTAATGTCGTCATATTATACTTTATCTGTGTGTACAAAGGACGATTGCTGCACAGGAGCTTGTGTGTGCTTCTTGAGATTTCCTTCCCTGATCACATAGTATAGTGTACAAAAGAATGTTGATACATATTATGTATACGTTTTTGTGTACCCCCCGACAATAAGTACATAAATAAATAACACCAGCGTATCCTTAAATCATCACAAATTCGATATGGTGTGTTCATTTATTACCGAATAGACGACATTAATGTTAACACGAAGACGCACAGCACGTATTTCTTAAGAATCTGGAGCTTGATATAGAGCACGTTATAATATATGGCCATAAAAAGGGATGAGGGAACGTATTCATAAGATAGTTTGAAGTATACTTTGTGTAATTGCCAAACAAATTTTAATGAATTGACATCTGATAAGGGGGGAAATTAATTACTTTTTTAAAGTGAAGTTTTTCTTTTTAAATTTATGACGAATATTTTTTTATGTTTTCAAAAAAAGGTTAAAAAACTACATCGCAGGGAGAGTGAGGTGTGATTTATATACGACTGTCTGTTAACTACATTTTAATAAAGCTTTTCTGATATATGAAAAATGTGACCTTTAAATTTCTGAATTTTGACCTTTATTTCTGTCCGGAATTGGTACTTTTATTGAGATTGGCAATAATGTGGAAGATCATAGTATCACAAAACAAAAACTTTTTGAATTATTTTCATTATAAAAATATGGCCTTGAATTTTAAAATTTTGACCTTGAAATGTTCAGCAATTTTTCTTATCTTATTTAATCCTACAATAATCTGAAATAATTTTTTTTATATTGTGTAAGGTTTCTGAGATAGAAAAGTGGGGTTTGTCTTTGTCCACCCCCTTTTTTGCCAGAAGGATAACCCAGAAATTCGGTTTTGTTTACCGTATTACTTTTTTCAAAGTGTTCTTTTCCTTATTGAATACTCACAAATCGATTCCAGTAATCATTTTTAAAATAAGTATTTTTTTCACGAACTGCGTTTTCTTTCGCGTCCAAACCAAATTCGTAAGAATTACCAACAAGTATTTTTATAACGATTTTCTTGTCACAACATAAACCATTTTATTACTGTTATAATGATTGATCAAAATTGACCAACAAAATACCGCATCATTCTCCACACCTCCTTAAAAATCAAACCTTTCAAGTTTAATTGTAAATGTCCTTTCAAATCTTTCACCATCACACAATGACATGTCGCGACGCCTCAAATGAATCGCCTCACCAAGTTTGGGCGATAAAACGGAAACGGTGACACACTGTAATCCCGAACCACCCCTTGGGGGGGTTGTTCAATTCAATGCGGCAAATATTCGAGGAGCACTGAACAGAGTAAAATCGTGAATATCGCCGCAATAACGTGAAGATAACAATAGACGCTGATCTGTAAATTCATGCTGTTCACTTGTATACTTGTATTTAATGTTGGAAATGTGGGTGGGGTGTGGCGACACTCCTTATGGTGAATGAATACGCGAGTTGTGGGCCACACAAACACACAGGTCGCAATGTGTACAAAGAAGTTGGGTGAGAGCCGAGTATATACATTGCACAAAAAGGAAACAATGTCAACGAATCATGAATAATTTAATTGGATTTTTGATTAATTAAAGCTACGAATATTTGATTTCCGGTTGCAGCAGCCTGCAGATTGTTTCACAAAAGTTTAATTGAGAAGACTTTGTCTTGGTTTGTTTGCAAATGTGTATATATATATATAAATGTGTGAGGCGCCACAACCTTTTAAAGTTCTTATTTATTTATCGCATATTCATTAATTCATTGAATAAATTAGTGTGGGGACATCGTGCAGTAGACCAATTTTTTTTGTAGAGGATACGCAGATTGTGACTATCTCTTCAGATGTGGCGCCATGTAGTCTTGACTCTTGAGGGTTGGTATAAATATGAGATGAAGATTTTGTATTAGATATATTGTGGTTTTAAGTTTTAAGTGAAAGTTTTTTAGTATTGTTTAAAAGTAATTGGAATAACCGTCATTTTTGTGGACTGTTTCAATTTCTAGAATAGATTTAAAATATTTCAAGGTCACAAATATTTATTTACTCAGTTTTTTTTTAAAATCTTAAACAATTTTATTAAGTTTTTAAAATTATCCTTTTTAAATTACAATAAAAATCAGTTTAATTTTATTAAAAAAAAGTATAAAAAAGTTTCAAGGTCAAAAATTTTTTTTTTCAACGCTCTTTAAAACTATTTTCAAAAAAAGATCTTTACTTGATGCCAATTTCACTCAACAAACAACAATAAAACATTTTTTAAAATCCGCACTTTAAAAATGAATCCCATTAAATGCATCCATCGGTCATTTACCTTGCACAATGTGTTCAAATTCATAAAAATGCTGCACCCATTACACAGATACAATTTCCTCACCCCATCCGGCAATAAATTATCCACACAAAATCAGTCCGTGCTTGCTTGCATCGTTATTTAAAAGATTAATGATGTCAAAATAACCCACAACATCCACATTCCCCTACACCCTCCCCCCATCCCACTCGCATTTAAATATTCCATACAGCAGTCCAATCTGTTGGCGCTAATTCCTTTATAGCGCAACAACAACAAAACACCCACCCACCCACAACGAAAACACGAAGGTTACTGACTGGTGGATGGTCGAACAACTCCCAAAAAAAAAACAAAAAAAAAGTCGCTTCCTTTCTTCCCGGTTTCCTTTATGCATTTTGTTTGTTGTCCCCAATTGTATATGCATGTCAACGCGATGCACTTTATTCCTTAAAAAGCAGCGATTTTTATCGATGCCCTCTTAAGTGTGTCGTAAATTGTGCATATATACCCTCGTGCATATTATGTGCAGCTCGTGTATTCCACAGCATGCAACGTGGCACGTCATGCATATTGCGACAATGCCCCCGCCCCCCACTCGCTGGCCACACACAAGTTTTGGTGTGTTGTCGTCTGGCCATAAATACACACACACATTGCCGTTAGTTGGTGTAATATGTTGAGCAAGAAAAAATATAAAAAAGAGGGCAAACATTTACATTGACCTTGGCGCCATTCACAAAACTTTTAGCGTTGTTTTGTGCAGTTAGGAAAAAGCAAAAAAAAAAAAAAAGCTCCACTCTTTTGTGTTGCATGCCTTGCGTATATTTGGTGTGCTTTTCATGCGCCAGCACAATAAACCAGCGTGTACATCAGTGGAGAGAACTTTAGGGTGCACATAAAGTGTGCAGTGTGCATTGTACATCCTTGGGGGTGAAGAGCAAGGACATGCTTTATTGTTTTGAGGAACAACAAAACCGATCGTGCACGTAGAATGAATATTTTTATCTATTTGTACATGGAAATGAGTTTAGTTGAGTTAAAACAGCAATTTGCCTTTGTTTCTTGTAATATGAGCAATTTTACTGCAATTTGATATCCTTTTTTTTATGGAATTTTTGTGCAATCAATAATATATTGATGCACAAAGGAATGGGAAAGGATTTTTAAATATTGGAAACAAATTTTATGTTCATTATTTATTGACGTTAAGAGTTTTACGGAAAATAAGGGTTGGGGGTAATTTCTTTTACAATTTACAGTTATGTAGGACGTTGTTGATTTTACGTTGGGTTAGAGAATTTTAGTAAATAGTTTAAAAAGCCTTTAACGCAATTTTCAATGCACACGCATATTGAAATTAAAAAGAAAACGGCAAAATAAGTCGTTACGAAAATTCGTCCTTTTCGGAAATTATTACAAACGAGCGGAGAAACCCGTACGTTGCCCGGACGGATATCTTGTTTTAAAAACCGGAATGGCATTGTTAAATAGGTTTGGGTTATTTACTTACCAGTTACCGAACACTGGCAAATCTATTTCCGCAATCATTTTTGCGTTTAAACTTCCAGAAATACGTGTGTAAAAATTGTAGCGATGTACAGTTTAACCGCGATTGATTCCCACACATCCATACAGGATCGTTTAGATTTTTATGTATTAAATAGTTGAGTTTCTTAATGTGAAATTTTAATTAGAATAAACTTCCTAACAGCGTTTTGCAAATTTTTATTTTTTTCAAAACGGTATTATTAATGAAAATCAAAATACTAAATTATCCTATTAAAACGTGAATCCTTTTTCAAATTAAATCCAACCCAATGAACACACCAATCTACCAATTTAAACTAATTTGAACACGTTATTGCAATGCCAATTATTCCAACAATTTGCCACGCATTTTATGAGTCACAATCAGTGTCCTGTCGCAGAATTTTCATTTGTGGGAAAAACCCATTCTGCAGCATTAAGTCACTGTCAATTACAATGTGCATAAAATGCGCGACAATCAAATGCACCATGTGTGTTATCCGTCAACACAATAAACGGCGCAGATAATGTGCATATTTATACAAAATGTGGTGCAGCCCCCTATCTCTTCAACCCTTTCGGCACATGCGGCGACGTCAATTTGCAATGAAGTCTGTATGTGTGTGTTTATGAACCAACAAACATTTATTATAATATGCAGTTCGCTTGTTATTCCCCTTAACATCCAATCAATAGGCAAATTAGGCATAAAATAGGATTTTGCCTTATCATTTCAGCATAGCGCAGTTATTCCGCCTATAATGCAGTCTCATTTTTGCCCCTGCCCTCATTTTAATGTGCAATGATCGGTTGTGATGCCCCAACCACCAACCAACAGCACAATAGAAACATGGGTAAAAATTATTACCCGCAATGCCTTAAATCACTCTCCCTTGTGTCTTGTCTAATTGGCATGCAATTTTTTTATTTTTCCTACATCCTTTTGCTTTTTATTTTATTTTACATACTACTTGTCCTATGTTGCGTATTCATTTGTGCAATAGTTATACGTTGAAAGGATCAATAGGTTACTAATTTCCGCATGCATTGTACAATTGCATTACAGATGTAATTTGTAATTTTGTGAACGGAAAATTGCACACAGTTAAAAGGTATAGAAATACATAACATTTCTGGTATGAATAATTCGTTTAACAAAACAATGGATTTAAACAGGGGTGGGGTGGTGGCATTCGATGTGAATTAGCGGAAAAAAACAAAACTATGGATAAAAATGTTTATGTGCGCACTTTTTTTTCTGCTTCACCAAATTCATAGGAAACCATTTATGTTGTTGCAAATTATAGATTAACCGTGCAGGACATTGTTTTGCATTTTACATACGGTTGCATGTTTAATTGCATAAAGAAGATAGGAGGTCCGAGCAGGATATACGGTATTATGCCGTATGGACTATTTTCACCGGTGGCGATCGTTCGATGACAGGTGGGCATATTTGAAAAATGATTGCCTCTTCAAACAATGCGGGTGGAAAATAATATTAATTGCATTTGACGGTAATTGGAGAATCAATCAAAATATGTTGTGTTTTCCATACGGAAGGACCCTCCTGCTATTTAACTTTTTTTACTGATGTTGAGTAAATTATTGCAGTGGCATAACGAGTAATGAAGAATGGTGGGTTTTTCTGTTTCAATTAAAGTGTGCAATTGCATTTTTGTTTGGGGAAATATTTGATGAATTTTTGACCACGTTATAAAATTATTTATGGCTTTTTTTCAAGGTCACAACTCTAAGGTCAAATTTTAAGTCCCAAAAGCTTCAATTTTGTAAAGATTTCGACCATTTCCAAATGGTGTTTTATGCTGAACTGCAATTATCATAATATATCTCTATAAATGATCCTTCGGCATGATTTGCAGGGATGTGAACGCTATATGACATCACCTTCTATCTCAGAACTCTTACGCATTATGAAAACAAATCTGGTCTTTTAAAATACAAAAAATTTGCTGAAAATTTCAAGGTCAAGATTCTAAAATATTTATTGTTTCTGAGACAATTTTTATATCTCAGAAACAATAAATTTTTTAAGAATTTTGAATTGAATTTTTTCGTCTACATTATTGTAGCTTAAGGAAAATATTTTTGTACATTTAAAGGTCAAAATTTGAAAATTCAAGGTCAAAACTTACGTTTCAGCAGCCATGAATTTTTTTTTTAAACAATTTCGTAATTTTACCTTCAAAATTTAATTAATTTACCTTCAAAACAAAAAAAAAACATGCAATTTTTTCAAGGTCAACATCTTAAAATTAAACACAATTCGGTTTTCTTACAACGTATTTTTTACCAAGATGTAACAAATTCACACCTCGTTTTCGTAGCGATGTAGTTTTTTAATATTAAGTAAAAGCAATTAAATTATCATTATTTTACTAATATTATGTTTTTTTTTATATTTCAGAAATATTATGATGTTTTCTTCAAATTGCTGGTAAGTTATGATCAGTTTTAATGATTTTTTTTTAACGTTTGTTTCTTGTTTTTTTTTATTGTGAATAGTCTAATGCGTCCCAAATAAATTGCTAAGGAAAAGGAAGGGATGTTAAAAAATAACAAATCGAGTACTAATTCAGAAATAGCGTTTTCGTATTGAGAAAAAAACGTATTTTACACAACCCATTCACAAACGTGCGTTTATTGAAAAATAGGGAAGTGGTCACACTGGCTGAACTCATTTACATTGTTCATTTATATGAATTCTGCGAATGGGGTGAAAATAAAAATATTTAAAATGAAGAACACGCAGGCAAACGAATAGTAAAAAAATTGAATTGACGAGAAAATACAATTAAAAACGATAAAGGAAATATTACACAAAACAATTTAACGTCATTACTCGTCGCATGCATATGTTGCCACACACACGGTCTATAAATGCTCTCATCGACGAATACGGGATTATAATTATTATTGTGACGTCCTCCAGGGATATTATATCCGCGACGCATCCTACTCGTGCATAGATAGTATATTAATGTATCGACAGCAAAACAATTAGAAGTACAAATTGAATAGACATGCATTTAAAATGATTTTTTCTTTGGGGTGGGGGAAAGTCGTGCGGAATTCAATTACTGCAACATATGAGGATATTGTGTGACATAGACGAAATTTATGCAGACGCGATCTATATCGCGGATGCAGATGACCATTTTTAACAATTAATGTTTATAATTTAATTATAATTGTGCTGTTTTTTTTCAACAATTTTTTTTTATAAAAGAGGGTTATTCATTTAATTATCTTCTTTGGAAATTTTAAAATTTTTTAAAGCACTTTTAATTTGATGTAACAAAATGCATACAATAAGATTGACGACGTGCATGTCAATAAATTGAAAGTCAATTTGTAACCTTCAAAATTGTGCCACTCAAGTGATTCATTCATTTTAAGCTTCAAATTGTGGTCACCACCTTAATATGCCTGACCTTTAATCTCCTCCAAAATTGTACACCACAAACAATAAGACATTCAACACGTTTGGGCATCAACCGAACCCTTTTTCAACAGTTCAACACTGCACAAAGAACAAATAACCAGTATGTCATTGGATCAGTGTCGCATTAATCAGGTGGGCTTCAGCAAAATGCACTCAAGGGCATCCACCATAATATTGCAATGCTTTGTGTAGGGCTTCAGTTACTTGCTACTATGATAGATGTTTTAAAACAATTTCAATTGAACACGTGTGATGTATGAGGCGTTCGTGTAAGACGATCAAAATTCCACTGTCCGTACATTTTATTTCACTGCAAGGGTTGCTTTAACATGAAGGCATGAAATTCGACGCCAAATAGTTTATAAACACGAGCAACAATATTGTTTTTCATTTGTGGCCTTTTTGCATTTCTGTAAATAATTATTATTGTTTTCTACGTAAACGGATAGCGCGGGAAAAATTATAATGTTTCAAATTTAAGGGCCCGAATCACGAAGTCGTAGTCACGAAAAAATCTCGACCGTGGTTTGTTAAAAGATCTTGATATCGCATGTTTACAGCAATATGCGTCGACAGCATTATAAATTGAAAAATAATGCATTTTTTTGAGAAAACCTTATACCAGTAAATTATTAATAATGAAAATTATTTGTTTCCGAGTTATGATGCCGTAAACCCCAAATTTTCCATATTTTTGCAAAAAATCAAAAATATTTATTGCTTTGATTTCCTGTTATAAAAATAATTACGCAATTTTTAAGGAATCAATTAACATAAATTTGAAAGGAAATACCCCTCTTTACAAATAACCGATTAGTTTAGTATAAATCAATAATATATTTCATTATTTAAATTGCTTCTTCGATTAGAACTGACTTAAACGGAATTTAAAAAATTGTGAAACCTTAAATATGTTTTAACTACGTAAAATCGTAAGTATGCATTTTTCAAGAAAACCTTATACTAGTAAATTGTTACCAATGAAATGAGCTAAAACTTTATGGAAGACAGTTTTTTCGTGAATTTGATAGTTTCCGAGTTATGATGCCGTAAACCACAAATTTCCCATATTTTTGCAAAAAATCAAAATTTCAAAGCCGCGGTGCTCCTCAGATCAATTTCAAGTATTATTACATTCACATCTCATATTTACATTCTGCAGTTAAACATGATGCATCAGTTCATGATGATAATCTTTAAGAATGAACACATGTGTAATTGCTGCATGAGGTACAACGCTCATAATACAACAAAGTGTAAACGTTCGGAAGCATAAAGTGTGCTCGAGTTTATTACGGGAATTATTCATAAATTATGCGTGGAGATCCATCAAAGCACCACATTAAATCAAAAAGGGACTCCCGCTGAGAGGAAAGATATCAACAAACTTGGATGCGTGCTGCGATGATGATGTTTCCCCCCGCAATAAGTCATTCTTCTTTCCGCGTTCTCATTACAATAATAGATATGTGGTGCAATGCAATGCAACCGGGAGAGATGCAGTCATTGGCCCACATCTGTTTGGTGTGAGCCAGTTTAATGCTGCGTAGAATATATATTGTAGTATATAAGTGCAGCAGTTTAATGCCGCCGTGAAATATATTTACAAAATTCTGATTAATGCAATCATTAAACAGATGGATGTGTTTTCAAATGAAATTTTATGTTTCTTTATTTTAATATTGTTGTTTTGTTATGTCAGGGGACACAATGTAAAAATGCTTCATGCTCAGATGTGGAGTTTATTTGCATTTAAAACGAATTATTAACATTTTATTTTATCAATTTTTAAGATAAAATTTTTACAATGTTTTCAAGGGACTTAATTTAATTATTTAAAAAAAAAATTTAAACACATTTAAATGTATTGAATTAATGTGCCCAATTACTGTCAAATCAAAAACACTTTGGTCCACACCATAAAAGAATAAGATAGCATTCATTGCCATTAAAATTTAATTTAATCACGCCACACGCCAGGCAGTTTGGTTACATAATTTATGCGATTGCCTTATCATAATGTCAAGTGGGTGCGTTAGAATTAATGTACAGTCTGAATGGTGATCGTGAAATATGTATTTATCTTAAGGCAGAAAACAGTAAACACACGTATCGACCAAGCGAATGAATACTAAAAGAATGAAAGTGCAAACGTCGTAAAATTATTTCTGTTTTAATTACTCAAATTGAAGGCTCGGAGCGATTTGCTCAATCGTCACATGTATGATAACGCAATAAAGTACTACGTTTAGAGTTGCACTTGTCCACAAATTTTAATTGTTAAAATCTCAAGTGATTTTTTTTTTAATTGCATGTATGAAGTAACTAGATAAATACGTTTTGAGAGGAATAAATGTGGACTGATTCCAGAAGTTTTAAAAATCAAAATTTATTCGTTTTTAACAGTTTTTATGATAAGGCAATCTAGTTGAAGGACACCTATTGAACTTTCCTGCACTTGAAATATTAGTTAATAATAAAATTGGCTTATCAACTGCGTTATCCACCTTTCATCCTTTGAAGACTTTAATAATCATTGGTAATTGCAGAAATGGCATCCACATATTTGTATAAAAGAGATTATTATTAGACTAAAGAATCTAAATTGATAAGGTCAATTTAAATATGTGAACTCACAGAGTATTATTATATTATTAGATTTTTCCAGCTAATGTATCTCAGCGTCATCCAACGGTTTCAATCCTAAATTTAAACTATTTAAGGACCAACTTAAATACACTCACAAAATGTTTCATCAAAATCGGCCCATTCACAAGAAAACGATATCCTTTTTCTTTTCGATATTAAATGTCCTTTAAGTTTAGCGGTCTGCTAATTCTTAGATTGAAAACTGCAAACAGAGTTTCTGTAATACAAATAAAATACGCAGTCGAAATTGAAAATTCATCATAATTCTTTGTGTCCTTTGATCGCAATCACGAAAGGCAATTGGAATTTGCCAACAATAACAACGGTTTGATTGAAAATTAAAAACATTGCAAGCTTCTTCTATGTTGGTATCAATTTTTTTGTGAATATCACTTTAAATGGTGTTGAAAAAATTTAGTTTCTGAAAGTTTGTGCCAAATATTGAAAATAATTTACTACGCGGCACTTTCCATCATTATTTTATTATTTAAAAAAAAATTTATTCAAACAGCACAAGCTATAAGATTCCAAGTAAGGAGGCAACTTGGATACAATTTTACCCAATTTTTAGAAGAAAGAATATCCAGAAAATTCCTTAGGAATGCGTAAAAGAACTGAATTCTTTTTAATCCTTAGAGAGATCTAATTGACACTGTATATTTGTGTTCAATCATGCTAAAACTGTAAATGGGATCGATGCAAAATTTTTCAACAAAGGAAATAACAAAAGCATATTTAAAACGCGCAAAAAAAAACGCGTTTCATGAAAAATTCAATAGCTTCAGAAATGATATACTTCAAAAACAGATATTGTTTAACGGTGTCTTTGTGAAATACGTTTTTATTAAACACTAGCGAACCAGAGTAATGATAACACAAAGATAGGTTAAATTTCAATGTGATTGAATCTGAATTTTCCGATTTTTCCACTAAGAATTTTATATTTCTCCTTTCGAGAAGCCATTCCGGAACAATTGCACACAGAATTCCATTAAAAAAAAATTATTTTTTTGGATTTTTCCAATTTCCCGACTTTTCTGGATGGTTTTCTCAAAATTTTCTTTCGTTAAAACTTTTCTCCTGTCAAAAAATAAATAAAAATTGTTAAAAATTGAGATGATCTAAATAACAAAACTTGAGTTATCTTTGAAAGTACTCTTTCTATCCGAACCAAACTTGACAGGATCACTCTCAGGCGATTCAAGAGTCTTCATCAAAATCGGTTAAGTGGTTTCTGAGGCTATAGGTAATATACATACAAAAACACATTTAGATTATAATTCCGCTTTTGAAAAGAACAAATTGTGTCTACCGCTATTTTGTAATAAAATTAGACTCCAAAATTGAATTTACATTTTAGTATGCCTCAGTATTTTGAAACAATTCACCCATTCAAAATGACCACTGAATGAAAACATTATGCGGGTGTCCTTTACACTCCTTGTACAACACATTGAATTCATCAAACATTTTGCAACGCCACTCGGTACACCGTATAAGCCAATGCATCTTATCTTGTTAACTTAATGGACAGTTCATTGTCTAAGCGTGTTACTGCAATTCAATCCTATAAACCATTGAATGGGACACATTGGTGACAAAATGCACCGCACTAGCACAATATAACGAGTGTGAGAGACACAAATTTAAAGTGACCTCCACACCCTTCATATCGATATTGAATTAAAGACGAATTCCCTGCACCCTGACACGATTGTATTTTCCGTTTGTGGCCCGTCTCAAAATGACACAATATTCCGCATCCCAATCACATTCAAATCCAATCGATCAACCGCAATTCAATTGCAATGAGCCTGCAAGCTTCAAACAGATTACAATGGACATCCTCTCTCTCTCTCTCACTTGGCAACTGTAGCTGTATATGAACGTTTATTATGTGCGATGCCCAAGATGTGATGCATTTTTCGAGTGGGTCGCTGTACAAAATGCGATTGCGGAAGGAAGGAAGGAATGAGGGTATAGTACAGCGTGTAGTTGTTGCGTGTACAACACACTCGATGTATATAAAATGAGGGTGGTGGAGTGGGTTAACTTATTACAGTAAATGCGAGAGGCGTCAAAGCATTGATTGATGGGCAGTTTGAGTTGGCTCTGTACGTTGGGTGCAAATTATTAATTACTTTTAAAGGACATTTCGATTTGTGTTGACTTTGTGTACAATTATGCTTCGTTCTGCTTTGTGTGTGCGGATGCTCACCACCGTAACCGTATACTGTGCACATATATCGTTCCGTTTTTCCTTATATTTCACCACACATATGACGTGTGTATTATTTATGTATGAGAGCCAAGATTATAGTAGATTTATAAAAGAGGATTGGTGGCTGGAAAGTTTAGGAATTGGTAACGGTGTTTTATCCATCCTTGAGCTTGTATTCATTTGTGCACCCTTATATAAGGGACTTAAGGGTGAGACTGAATCAATGTCACACATTGCAAGCTTAATATGCCAAGAAGTGGGGGTTGTGGGGGTAAATTATGGAATGGGAGAGTGAAAAAGTGAGCAAAAAAGAAGCATACAACTTTTCCATTGCAATCACCACTTGACCGGAAGTAATGTGTCACAGGAAGCATGAATATAGTCAATGATTTACAGTGCTTGGCTACCATCAATAATAATATGATCCTGCACTGTGCAGTAGCGTGTGTTTATGTTTGTGATTTTATGGGGTTGTTGTTTTTTTTTTCCCCCTTCTTTTTCGGACATCGAACGTGGTTGTTGCCTTCATTTTGTTTCCCCAATGACGTGCTTACATTGGGGTTGGTGCTGTTGTTGTATTAAAGTGTCCTTTTTATAGAATATTATTGAGTAAGTAAACATTTATTTTAGTTAATTTGTCACACATTTTCAACACTATATTAAGCAGTAATTAATGCCTAAAGTTATTAAAAAATTTTGTAAACATAAAAAAAAAATCCACAACTTAGGTCTACATTTAGGCGATTAAATTAATTTGAAAGCAATAAATTTAACAGACTATATTGATTTAAAATCACTGCGTTGCAAATTCTGATAATGATTAATGAATAATGATCAACATGCGCCCGTAAATCCCGTTGCGTGTGTGAATAATTTTTACAAAATTAAACGTCACTTTGTTGTGAAAGTTATTCGACACGTTGCGGTTAATCAGAGACTAATCGAGCATTGAACGTAACAAAATCATAGGATGAAGACGATATTATGTCAATCTTTTCAATGCATTTATATTTTGTTACAGCAAGTTTTAATACTTAATGGATTGTGTGTTGTTTAATAGATTTTGCAATCAATCAATTTTTTCAGTTACATTTTACTTTTTGAGAGTGGGTTACGGAAATAATAAAAATATACTCCCTTGTAGTTTGAGAGTTGTAACAAAAACTGCATAATTATGGGGGTTTATATTCGGATTGAATGAGGTAATCTTTAAAGTAACCCGATGATTCGTTTAGAAATGCATTTAGTCCTTGTAAGTCGGAAAGAAAATTTAAGGATAGCGTTTTATGATTTGCTCTGAAAGTTGATTCATCTTAGAAAAAAGAATTAAATTGTAGAGTAGCTAATATAAATTCCGTAATTTAAATGGAAGAAAATTTACGTTGACAAATGTAAATTTGCTTTCATCTAAATTACGGATTTTAATGTTTTAATGAAAATATGTATTTTTTAAAACTCCTAAAAGTATGCAATTGCAGCAATTTTGGCGTTAATAAATTCATAAACCGATTGAACTGTAATTTCAAACTACTTTTTTAATTTAAGCTGATTATTTTTAACAGATATAATTATTCGGTTTCAAAATATTAAAGCTTTTATATTTTTTTAAATGCTAAAATATGCAAATAAGCAAAGCTAATATAAATTTAATTAAATGTAAATTTTCAAAACAAATAGTCAATCATAAAATTGAATCACCCTTGCAACTTCATTGTCATCGCTTTTCTTGTATATACACATAATATATGTAAATTGATTAATAAAAGAAAATATAATTACGACCCTAACACCACAAATGGACAATACGTTTGATAAAATCAACAGTTTAAAATATCCCAACCACTTTACACCAGCTACATCAACACACCTACACAATATGCATATATTTGTGCTGCACGTTCTATCATTTATTCATTGCATGCATTACAAGCGAACCCTTTCTCATGTGCGCATAAATTAGTAAATTTGGCACTTGTTTGACACTGAAATCAGGCACCGTAAACACAAATAAACCAAACAGGCGAACAAACAACATTTTATACAAAGTAAATGTTTTTTGGGCCGAGGGTGATGTGACAAAATGAACATTGAACACACAGCGCAACCACCACAGAAAGTATCTAAAATGCCTGCAAAAACAAAATTTAAAAAAAAATGTAGAAAAATACAACCCTTTTGCGGGGACATACATGTGGGTATATCCTTGAAAAAAAAAAAAAAAACACGTCAAATTTTAATTGAATTTTAAATTATTTACATTGTTGAATTGGCCGGCCATTGTGTTTGTGTCCTGACACCAACCAACACTGCAGTGACAATCTTTTTATGGCCAAATAACGACTGTAGCCTGTATATAACATGTGCCTGCGCTTTTCATCGGAATTAAGTGTCTGATGTGTCCAGTTTCTTATGTGCGGGTGTGCCGAATGAATATACGGAAAATTAATTTAATCGGCTCATTGTTCTGGCACACAAAGGCTACAGTCCGGTTTTGTATATTGCCGCACTCGTATGGCGTTGCTTCCACAATGCATTATGCAAAATGGTGAAGATTGTGGAGATGTCAGGATATATATTGGAAAATGATGTTACATACAGGATGCAAATTGCATAATGGACAATAATATATGCATGATTGTGGGATAAGCTGGGTATATGGACGTTCGTTTGATTGCATCTTGTTCTTTTGTTGCACCAAATTGGCGATGAATTAATTTTAAGGACCTTTAAATGGTAATAAATTTGAATACGTTTAAAACGTCAATTTAATTTATGTGCGTGCTGAAATTTAAGGGATGATTTGTTTTTCAAGGTCATGTTGTTTTTATCAAATTCAAGGTTTGACAACTTTTGATCAAAATTGAACAACAAGAAATTTCAATAATTCAGTATTTATATTTAATATTTGTAATGCATCTAGAGATTAGAAACTATAATATTTGAGGTCAAAAACTCCCTCTGGCTTTAAAAACTAAATTAAATTTTAAGAACAACAATTTTAAGCATCTAAGAAGTCCCTCCCACATTAGATGTTATTACCTAAAAAATTATACAAACTAGTACAACACCGAACGAGCTACCGATTCAAAATTTTGACAACAATCCTGTTTACAATTGAAGAACGTTTCGAAATATGGAAGACTTTATTTAAAGTCAGTGTTGTGGGATGTACAGGGTGGTTCAATTAACGTTTTATTCAGAAATGTGATAAAATTAGTAAACACATTGATATTTTTATTAATTTTTTTTTGAATTAACAGTATCCGCGTTACGAATAAAAATCAATTTCGTTCAAGTGGCTTAACCTCTTCTGGCCTTATAGTATATCATCCTGTTCCCCAAATACTTGAATGTACTTTCTGTAATTTCTACAACTATGTCGCTATAATAACAGTCGCAATATTATGTTTACAAGAAATCGTCTCAGGATAATCCGAATAGCATCGGTCTTTAACGGCACTTCATTGGAACGAATCCAACGGTGTCGAACCGCTGATTTTAAAATTAAATGGACCACCCTGCACTTACTTTACGTTGATATTTTGCAATTCGTTCGGACAATCAGACAATCAATAAAAGCACTTCAATTTTATCGACGTTTACAAAATGTAAATGAAGAAATTGAAGAACATTAATTCAAAGCTGAATTGTACATTCTCGAGGATGTGTGTAAATTCAAAACACATTGAAATTCACATTGAATAGATTTTCTTCGCAGTCACAAAATGCACTGCCGTAAACAATTGAGTACGGAGGAAGCAAACACACACACACACACACCTTTTGTCAGATGCTTGCTTTGGGAGAAAATTGCCACCAAACCGAATGTATTGTAGGGGTGTGTTAACTGTTAGCAATTTGCAGAAGGTATGCACTGAAAGAACTGTTGAATTCAATTTGGTATGCGGTAATTTAATGGATGAAATTTAAATTCAACTGCGGTACTTTAGATTTAAATGTTATCTCGTTCAATAAATATTTTTAAATTAAATTTTCCACACAATCTACCCCTAAATATAATAACAGTGGTTGTGCGTGTAAAATATTTATCATTTAAATTATTATTCTGCATTTTTTTGTTTAATAGTCAATAAAAGGAGACAGCCACCAATATTGCTTTTAAGTCAGTGTATTCTAATTGTACCCAATTGTTCTGTAGGAGCATTTATTTTAACTGCCAGGACATTCAGTACCCCCACATCTCCCAACATTTACTTGCATAACGTATGAGTACCTACGAAAGTAACGTTCTGTACAATAGAATGTGTAACATTTACAAGGAGGGTTGGACGGGGAATGGTAATCAGATTAAATGGCCGTTTTGTTGTTTAGGTGAAATTATATTTTCAATATTCTGTAGCTGTATTGTATGCAAATGCAAAGTGACCTAGTACAAGTCAAACAATTTGGAATTGGTGTAATAAACGGATGAGCACTTTAATGGGTTCCAAATGTATATAAATTGAGTGAATTTGAAGAGGGTGGGAGGGTGTTACACGGTGTAAAGACGGGATGGGAAGTGTGGGGGAAGGACATAGCATACAGCAATGTGATGGAGAATATTGAAGAGAAGAACACTTTGTGGCTTTTGTATGCGATATGAATGGGGGTTGGGATGATGGTTGGGCGTGACGGTCCCAAAATAACAAAGTGAACACATGAGTTCTGTGTGGCATTTATTAGATCTACAGCAGATACATAATATTGTATAAAAGGGTTGTGCAGATTTGACTTCATTGTGGATGGGGGGGTGCGAGTGGGATATTTGTTAACAGGGTGGCTTCAAAGGGAATTACACTAATAAAATCAAATGCAAAAAAATTTAAACGGCCGCGGATGTTTGCGAAACAGACAGTAAAAAAAGACGTATTTAAAATAAACCGCGAAAACCGCGAAAAAATCGACTACTTGATTGCGAAAATAATTTCGATTAGTAAAAAACCCAAACTTAAACATTTTTATTTCACTTATCAAATTTGATAATAATAACTTTAATTGAATTTAAAAACGCACTTTCAAAAAAAATTATGTGAAGTCATTTTCACTGTACAATTTAAAATACATATTTGGCTCGTCTTTAAAACCTCCTCTGTTTATTATAAAAAAATCCACCCATGAAGCATCCTGTACAACAGTGAAAGACGACGTGAAAAGCAAAGCAAACACATCCACAGAGGTTGCATTGGGGAAATTAAATTTAAGTGGTTCAATGAAGAAATTGCTTGCCAGTCAGTGTGTGCTGTGTGCCACGTATAAAATGAAGACAATGAGAATTGAGGATACGCTTTACCGGTAGAACTAAATGCAAACACACAAAGTTTGATTAAACAACTTTTGCAGCCATTTCAAAATTTTTATTTCACTTATTTTTGCCATTGATGGAGTAAAAGTACTGCATACTAGCACGTTTGTGGATTCAGCTTCACTTTTATTAGATTTCAGGCGTTGCCCTGTGGAGGGGAGTAACATTTAACTGCTTGCATTTTGTATGCGGATATTTTTGTTGTGCAATGTAACTGCAATTTATTGCAATGGTCAGTTGATGCATTTATTAGTAATATTGAGACCTTTGTTTTGAAGCCATTTAATGCTGAATTAAATGTGTGTCGGGGCGAAATTTGATAGACATCCTTTTTTAAAAGATAGGCTCAAATAATATTTGTTTAAGAAGTTATTTTTTTCAATCAAAAATCCTGTCAAGAAGTCACATAATCGAATATTTTATTTTAAAACGCCTAAAGTTATGTAAAGCGCTTCAGATTAAAAATGTAATTCTTAGTACTGCAAGTATATTCTAAATAACCAATAGAAAAATATGTATATGTGGTTTAAAGTTCACAATATCTCATAAACTACCCTAAAAACTCATATTTACTACCCTTTACCACGTTTCGCTATGGAAATAAATCATCAAATTTGAATAATACCGTTACCTATGCGTTGTTATATAACGCGCATAATCATAATATACAGTTACAATATACTACGTGTGGCTACCTACTGTCATGCATGATTCACATCCAGCGTCAGATACTTAAATTGCTGTTATTGTGGTAATCAATTCAACAAACCGCACGTTTAACGATTAATTTTAACCGGATATGCCCTTTAGGGGACAATTCTTCTTGTCCTACCGTCACATTGCCAATTCACAGCACGTCCTCCGTTCATCCCTTTTCCTGCGATGTGGTGCCTATATAACACTCAAAATGTTGCGGACCATTCGACACAAATATCCTTTAAGAAGCGGAAAAACATGCTCCCGGACGGCACTTGAACATCCCACTGGGACAATTTTGCTGGACCACCACACACCCATTAGGCGTACAAAAAAAAAGAGGAAAAAAGAAAGGGGTCCCGTATCCGTCCGACTCAATCCGCTATTGCCCATCTAATGGCGCGCACGGACGTACATCGGACACTGACAGGCTGTACAGCAGCTTGGTAAATGTTTATATAGGCATTGAATAAAAGGGTAAATTATGTGTGTGTACATCTTTGAATGAGAGATAATGTATTGTGTGCCATCAGAGACTGCGGGGTTACTCCTATAAGATGTTGCCTAAATATTCACATACAAATTACCTATAATAAATCATTCAGCATAAATAATACTGTCATTTCTGCTTCTCTTTCTGATCAAGAAAAACACTTCTTTTTTTTTTTTATCCTACTTACGTTGAGGATTTCATCCGTATTGTTGTTTGTTTCATTTTGGTTTCATATTCTTGTATTATAATTCCTTTCATGGTTGAAATGCTCTTGCTGGTTTTTCATGCAGTGTTGTTGCAAAAGTAAGCTTCCACACTGTACCGGTTTTCGCGTGTATTATTATTTATAACAATCGACTCAGAATTATGCATAGAAGACATTTAGAATTGATGACGTCTACAATAATGATGCATGCTGATTATACAATAAGAATTTATCCTGGACACTCGTGTTTCATGAGATTATTAATATTGTACTCGTACATATAGTCATCGTTCGTGCAAAAAAAAAGGGCGCACACAATATCCGTCTAATCGACAATCCATCATTTTGTTTGTTGTGCTGTGGAGAAGCTAATTTTATTATAATTGTACAGTCGTCCCCCTGTTGAAAGAAAGTTTTGAAAACAACGAAAATTTTAATTAACCGACTTGACTGATAAATGATTGAAAAAAATTACTGAACCAACTAAAATTCGACTTGAAGCCCTGGTTTAAAAAACAATAATTTTATTTTTTCGGAACTACTTTCGCAGCACAACTTTTATTCAAATCTTTTTTTTTCAGCGTTTTTAAAAAGGTAATATCTTTAAATCAATTATCATAACTTATTAGAGAACATATTTTGGAAACTCGAACGCATGATTCTGTAGTTGACATAAACATTAAATTAAATAAAATTTTGTTTAATGCAATTAAATAAAAAATTGTTTTTTAATATTTAAATTTTTTGAAATGTTAAAATTTTTTTTTTATATACAATTGCATTTAAAACTCCGTTAAATTAACGGCCTAATTTAATTTTAATGCATATGAATATTTTGTAAAACGAGGGACAGCTGTATTTTCAAATTATATCGTTGCACAGCTTCCTTGATTCAAAAGGATCTGAAGTTAATACCAATTGAATTCCACTACGTTCATAGTTTGTCAATTCATTACGCAATTACGCCACTTTTTCGTAGACTACCCAAAAATTTTGAAATTGGAAACGAGTAACAAAAACAGGAGGGGTCCTTTTCAGACTCTTAACATTTATGTACAGTAACATATAACGTGTTTCTTAAACCCCATCGTTTCCGGCATACATCTCATCCACAAAACCAATTGAATTAACTGTCACAAATGAATTAGAAGGTTCACTCTCAGGACCCCATAACTCTTTCGTGGCGACATCAGTTGGGTCATAAATTTCAATATCAATTGTATATGTTGCATTCAGCTGAAAGTGTTTAACTGGCCATTTGAGGCCCCCGCACAGATGATCTATGTAGAGCACAGTAGCAGCAGTTGGGACTCCCTGAATATGTTAACCCTTGGTTGAAAAATCCGCCACCCCTCCACTTTATACTTGAAATAATGTGGAGAAGTATTTCACAGCAATTTTGCAACCGGTCAAGATGTTCTCTCAAGTGTCAGAAAAACATGAATCGAGTTTTTGTGCCATATTAGGGAAAGAAAAACTGAATGACCTGCAAAAAGTAAAGAAAGGACACGCACAATATACGGAAAATGCTACAAGAAAGTGTGTCTGTGTTTGTGCAAAGGCGTAAAAACGAACAGTAAAATAGCCTGTCGTATATAAATCGGCTCAATTATATGGAAAGGGTGAATATGATATCAAGAAAGAAGGATTGACCCTTCTTCAGACGACACAATAACGTTGACAGATGAGAGTATGATAGAACAAAGTGCTGTAAATAAAATGTGTAACAAAATAAGAACAGACGCACACACAGACTTCATAAACCATCAAGACAGGAGAACCTTCATACCTATACAAAAGAGATCTACAAAGCTCTGCAGAAGGGAAGTGGTGTTGGTGGGGGAATGGGAATTGAAAGGAAAAAAAAATCCACAACACTTTTATTGTAATGTATGCGCATCTTCATTTCAGCGTTGTAAATATGCATGAGGCGATTCCTATGTTTATATCCACTGAAAGACGTATGGAATTAAGTTGTGATCCCTTTGTGTGTAGTATGTGCTTGACTTAAGGTCCGCATGTAAGTCTCGCTAAATATAATAGCTTGACCGCTTTGTTAGCGTCCCCACGTATATACTATATCGGCTGCATACATCGTTTATAATCGAAAGTTCTTTGGACACAATCAAAATGTCCTGCGGATGCGGGAAAGCAGCATTGGTTGTGTGTTGACTTGCATCTACTACAATGTGTACATTGTGTTGTGTAATAAGACTTGAAGATGTCTTCGTTGTAAACAAATTGTATTGTCATTGATTAATGGTGATGTTTGCTTGACTTGTGTCCGTTATTTGTCGCTTGTTTATTTGTTGTTGCAAGACGACAATCTTTTGCTGGGTTAGTAATTCATCCCCTTTTATTTTTTATTGTGTACGCAGCCACATTTTCATTAAATTGATTATTTTGAATTGATTCATTTGAATTGCATTAAATATTAACATTATATTAAGTCCTTAAGCATGAAAAACGGACTTTGTGACGTTAAAAGTTGTTTTTGTAATGCAAGGGCTTTTTTGTTTTTTTCTATTTTTAGAATAGAAATAATTCAAAGTCAAATTTCATATTTTATTCCTATTTTTAGCCCTTTAAAACTAAGTTTATTGTTGATTCGAAATATAACAGGAATAAGGACTCACTATATTAGAATTAAATATAAAGGGAACGGAAAAAATTAACTGTAGAATTATTTTCGATACTTAAGATTTAATCAAATAATTAATAATTTCCTCACATTTCTCACACACACCTAGCCCTTTATAACGATTTTTTTCCACAACAACTCTCCCACCCTACCTTGTTCGCAAATTCCACACCCCTACATGTTATAAATTCATCCAACCTAAATGGATTCCATTGTTAAAATCAACATAAAAATATGATTTCTCCTACACGAAAAAAACACAAAAAAAAAAAAAAAATCTGCCAACTCGATTTATACGAATTTGCAGCAACTGTATTATAATATGCCTTAACCCACCCCATTGTGCCCACATATTCGTACGCGTTCTACTGCATTCAAAGAGTCGCTGGATACAAAGCCAAATCTTGCTATCACTCAATTTATCTTTATTACATTGGGCTCCGTCTTCGCCATATTTGTGTGCATCATGCTGTATCCACTTTATTTATTTGCGTGGCGCATTGTCAAGTGTATTTGTCACTCTCCGAAAAGATGCGCACACAAAAGGAACAAACCCAAACTGAAGTAGTAATGGATAAAAATTACTGCACCGCAAAAAAATATAAACGTGTATGATAATAATGCTGAACAATATCCAAAAAGACGTAGACGTATCAGTACTGGGTTGCCTCCCTCACCATTGTGATTTTATCGCATTGTTGGATAGGGTGGGTGGGTGGAGCAAATAAAATTATTTTTCATAATAATCATAGGATATTTATCATTGAGGAAAATTATTATGTTTAGATAATGGAACGACTATTGAACTCTGGAGACTACTGCTATTTCATGAAATGCTTTTTTTTGGATTTATGTTATATTTATAATTTGATGATGTTTAGATTATGGTGGAGAGATTGTTAAATGTTAACATGGAAATCTTCAAAAGGACATTGGTATGAAATTTAGGCACATTTTTTTTTTGGAAATTTGGGAGTTGGATTAAAACACTTAAGTCAAATTTCAAAATCAAATTCAGAAATTCAATATCACATTTTTTACAACATTTTAAGGTCGAATTTAAAGGTCAATAAACGATAAAATTTCTAACTTTTAAGAACGCTGTTAAATTGAAGACACTGAATTTATTATCCTTAATTAATTTTTTTTATTTTACGCGATTTTGTAATAATTACTGTAACTTTAAAATTAGACACTACCGGTCGATCGAAATGATCGTGCAAAAAGATAGGTTATTATAACTTTATGTTTTAATTAGGCAAAACAAACGGGGCTAATAAAAAAAAGGACGTAATATTATGTCGACACTAATTTTTGAGCTAAATTACAGGTTGAGACATGAGAAGAAAAAATGATTTAACAAACGCAAACTTTTTAAACTCACCAAAATAATTAAATTACTAAAAATAGCAAATCCACAAACATTCCGTTATAAAAACAACATTCCGCACATAATCCACATATGCCCAAAATAAGGGATGAGATTGTCCTAAGCATGGCTGAACAATTCGAATGACATACATTCAGCCGGATATGTAACGATAAAAACATGCCAAATGAAAAAAAGGACTCATATATTTTATAAGACAGCAGAGAAATGATGTCAAATGAATCTTGTATGAGAAGAGAAATGAACTACCACTGTTCCACACACCATTGACTGGGACACACGGGCCACATCAACATACGAATGGAATAATATCGTGGGGAGGGGATGGAAGAAGTAGTAGAAGAAGGATGAAAAGATTATTTGATTGGAATAAATATGAGGCATTGATGGATCGAATCTTTGTGAATGAATTCCTTTTGTTTTCCTCTTCAGTTTCCCTTACACACTTTGTATTATGAATTTATTTTCTTTCTGCCCAAAAAGTACCTACCGCTGTTAGATGAAGCGAGACGCTTACGCTCGCCGCCACACACCATCCCCCCCAAAATGTGTTTGTGTACTATTGTTTGGCACCAATTTTGTTGTGTGTCATTTTGCACACAAAATAATGTTGCATGTGTGAGCCATATTATGTACTTCTGAAGCGGAAACATTCCATTTTTTGTTGCCAAGCTTTTGCGACTACCTCCCCATTTTCAACCAACTGGCATAATATCCTTTTTTTTTTTGGATATTTTTGCATCCTGTTGCGTACATAAAAGCGTCTGTGTGTGTTTTTCTGGTGGCCACCCCAACTTTATATGTCCCACCCTTATTTGAGTTGCGTTGTGTTATGCATGATTTTCTATCTTTTTTATGGATTGGATTTACTTTTTGGTCGGGACTTGGGATGCCACATTAAAAAAAATAAATTCAGTCACTCACAAGTCACAGTATGTGTGTTTTTTTAAATAAAAAATTTACATACACCTTTTTATTTAATATGAGCGCCCAATTACAATTTGTTATTTCGGGAGTGAGCTTCAATTTTAAAGTCGCCTGTTTTTGTGCTCCGCTGAAGTTTTAGTGTTTTGTGGGTGGCAAATAATAAAAATAATGATACACACTGTGTTTTGTATGTGTGTGGTGTGTGTGGGGGGGGGGGGGAAGATGGGGGGCGTCGCGTCGCTTCCGGTTGAATAATGTGCATCATTTAGTTTAGAGGCTGAAATGGCACACCAGTGTTGAGACTTTTAATCATCATTTTGTATATAATATGTATGTGTCTCACTCTCTATAACAGTCTTAATGGTGTATGCTGATGTTTTTCTTTTGCTGGTGTATATTTACCACCCTTATCGCAATTTTATGTGGCGGACGCAGGTATGCAAATTTATTTTATTTATTAGAGAGGGATGATTCGTCTTTTTTCCTTTGTCACTGTTTTTTAGCTTCAATATTTTTATTTTTATTTTTTTTTGTTTTCATTAATTGGGGACGTCTTTTGTGCGCGTATTACTGTTTTAATCAATTTAATTGAGTTGTGTCCAAAATGAGTTGAGTTTAATCGAGTTGATGGTTGCAATTTAAATTTTTGTACAAGCTCTGACAAAGTGTTTGACAGAGACGTGAATTTATTTGAATTAAAATGTACAGACTTTAGGGTTACGTTTAGCTTTTGTTCATTTCAAGGTTTTATTTAATGTCAGGGGATGATGTTTTTTATTGTGTTTGTTTTTAAATGTCCATGAGCGTTTTTTTAAAAATGTTTTGCCTATAAAACCAAAAAAATGTTTAATAATCCTTAACCTTTAATAAATACAAATTCATTTTATTTTTATTGTAACACAAAAGCGGTCATTTGATAATGAAAATAATTGCTGCAGTTGATTTTATTGCAACGACACACACATAAAATGCGGAACAATAGACCTTAATTTAAATGCATTGTGCAACCCTAAATATGCATTTTGGACATCCGTTGTTATGACACTAAAATACATCTGCATTAAAATCGTATACCAATAGTTCATTGATCTCACTATTGCAATATAAAATGCATTTAAAAATGCATAATCAAATCAAAATCCATATTACAAATTGACAGTTAAAATAAATGTTTGTGATTGCACGCCCGCATTTCATTTTTTAAAAGTCAACTGTACACAAACACACACAAAAACAAAAACCTATTCGTAAAATGCTGAAAGAGCAATAAATATGAACCAAAATCAGCTCCACTTTGGTGTACAGGCAACGACCGACCGGGGCGCATTTCGATTTATGGGCAATTCATCACCCTTTTATGACACCCTGAAAAATTATTATTTATGGAGACTGACTTTCCAAATTATGCTGAGTGTCACACATAAATATTAGCCGCATTGATTTGTGTGTCAGTCGTATAGGAGGATTACCATTAAAATTAATTTGTTTCATTTTAATGGGGAAAATAAAATATTTATGTGATTATAGCTAAGATTTGTACAATGGAATATTAATAAGATAATATTATAAATCGTTGACTTTTTAAGTTGTTTTTTGGTGATTCAGTGAATTAGTATTAATAAATTACTTGTAGAGTTTCCGTTAACGTTGCATTTCCATTAAATCCAAGGTCATAACTCAAATAAATTTGTAACCATTCATAAAAACCGTCACTAATTCTTTTAATTTGTTGAGCTAACACCTGGGATTATTATTGAAGCAGTGTTCTTAAATGTAGCACTATTTAACGTAATTACGACAAGGGAAAAAGACTAATCCAATGTGTGGGAATTAATCACGCTAAAACTGTCAATGGGATTGCTATGAAATTTTACACACGCGAATATACGAAAATTGAATTCTTTTATTCTATTGAAATAACGATTTTAGAAAACAAAACATTGTTTTCAGGCAGCACACTAGTTCCTCCGCTAGCAGACAATAAAAATGTGCTTTCGTGTCATGCATCAATATTGAAAAAAAATCCATTTCCCCTCAACATAAAAATAAACCTAAAAATTCTTAATGCCACTTAGAAGTAAGCACGCACTGCATTCATGCTAATTAATAGCAACTAGACTACGATTATGGAATAATACTGACTATGAAGTCTCTCCCCTCCATGCAATTACCGTGTGAAATGCACGCCAAAAATAAAAGCCGAAACGAATGCATGTTTAACCGAACTGGCGTGTGGATATTTGTCCACATTCCGCAGAGTTGTTAATGCAAAGACATTCCACACGTCGACTTTATTACGGCTTCTAAAATTGTGTCAGGAATTTGGGCGAAACCTTAAACATTATAAACTGGAAACAGTCATTGATGAATAAACAAATTGCTTGTCAAATGTCAAATATCAGACACAATCATTAAAAACATACTTTCGCTCTCAATCAGCCCCACATCAATTTTCATGCACTCATTTAAGTAGCACTCTGCAGTGGTAATACGTTATATGACGCTCGCAAGAAGTGCGCCGAAATTCAATGAAATCCACCAGTGTTGTGTGGCCAAAAATTGATGGAACACAAAAACCCATAAACTTGTGTGTCGCTACACATGTCGACTATTAACAGAAATCCGCAACACTATGGTAACAGATATACTTTAGACGTGTGGCTTGTGCGCCTCTAGGCAACCCCATTATTTTACGGTCGCATATGTCACATATGTGCAGAGGCCAGCAAATCTGTTGCCATACATTTTTGTTTCACACACACACACACACACACACAGGCGCACGCAAGTGACATAGAGAGCAACGCGCGGCCATAAATGAGGAGCAAAATGAAGATGCAATTCAATAAAGTGACACATCTTTGTTTTTATTAAGCGGCATTTCTTTTTGTTTCCGTGCTCAGCTCTCGTAATATGTTACATGACGTGCCCTTTCTCCCTGACACAATGAACTGACTCGACATCACTGACTGAGTGATGAACATGAGGTGGGCGTTTCACCCCATAAATACGGAGCATGATGGGATTTGTTTGGATATTATGCTGCGCTACGTGTCGATGGCCTTCCTGCCACATTCACAAAGAGATTCTATGACTTCTTTTATCGTCTTTCTTCGTTTTACACGCATTATTAATATTATTCGTATGGAGATTATCTGCGATGGCATTTGACACAAATGACGTGATATGGGCTACAATTTAATTCACTTTTGTGCATTAATGTAAAAAGTGTGTGTGTGTGCAACACTGCTGCGATGTTAAGGGGTCAGATGTAGTGAGTTTATAGCATATTGATTGAAGCAATAGTACCAGCAGAAAAATTTACATCAAGTGAACTGGATGAACTGCAGTTGAACAATTCAATATTGTTATGAATTTAAGAATGAAGTGGTTTGTGAGATGAGAAGTTGGACAAAGACATTCAATCATAATAAGCTCATCTTTAATAAGGTGCATTACTGATTCAAAAGCGTTTTTTATTAAATATTGTCAATATTTTTTCAAATATTGTCATTATTTTTGAAAATTTATCAATATTTTTATTACTTTGTTCGGAAATCTTTTTTAAACTCGATATTTTAACAGTAAAGAATTTTTTGTGTAAAAAACAACTATAATTAATAAATTTCAAATAAAAATTAAAGTTAAAAAAAAAGACTGTTTCAAAATTAATATCATAAGACCCATTCCTTTTCAATTAACAATTACACTTAAGTAAAATCACAACCGTTGCAAGGGTTACCGCACACCAATCCCGGCTCCCCACCGCACCAAAATGACATTCCATTAACTATTTAGTTACATTTGTCATTACTCATTACAATATTTAAATACGGATGTCAAAAGTCAACAAACAACATGCTTTATCTGCGCACAGCCATGCCCGACCGAAAGGTTCATCGATCTACATTCAAGTTTTGACATGTTGGCACATTGAGACGACTGAAACAATAATAATCCCCGCGCACTGTATACAATATAATAATACAGCACACGGTAACGCTTAAATGAATATGCATTCGTGTCGTCCTCAAAGTCAATCAGCGAGATCATTTGTTAACTTCTTCCATCCTCTCATTCCTTTACAGCATCAATTTTGAGGATGTAACCCTCTGTGTGTGTGTGTGTGTGTGGTGTGTGACGTCGCTGCACACGATGACGACTAACTGTACGACGCGGTTGCTTACCCTAATTTCGCCTGGCTACATTTCCTCGAAAATTGACGAGCAATGGCGCCCACAAAACGCAAATGTCATTTGGAATTAATGAATTTTCCGTCACCCAATTCACTCCTTTTTTATCCTTCCCCATTACTTTCTTTCTTTGGTAGTCGAAACAACCGCATCACCAGTCATATACTGCAGCACAGAGATCGGGACTTGCTCTGCATTTTCTCTTATGTACTCAAATTTTCGTGCAATGTTTTGTCTTTTGCTTTTCCGTTCATTCAGAATCCGTTTTTCTTTAATTAAGTTTAATGTCTGACTTAATCGATTCAATTACAGCCGGAAATAAATGAGTTGTGCGCGACAAAAGTGAAAAAAAAGAAGAAGAGGGAAAACGAAGATGGAATGAAGTAGCAAGAAGCTGTGTAATTGGGAAAAGTTTATGGCATCATCTGATTGCAATTGTCATGGCCGATGGAACTAATCATTTACTATTACTGGTTTTGTGTGCGATGGGGGATGGGTTTGAAATAGAAAACGTGGTTTATGTCATAAATGAACACGGATTGAATTTAATGCATTAAATTGGATGTTCTACAGAAATGGGAAATGAAGTTGAGATGAGGCTGGAGAAAAAAAATTATTATTGAACGTACTCCTTTTTGTTAAATTAAAAAATAAAACATGAATTTTACTTTATCTCTAAAAAAAATTTTCAAACCAAATTATAAAAAAAAGGAAAATTGTTTTGCTTTCTTAGAAAAGCCTTTCATAGTATAAGGAATGAATGATTTTGGTAAAACCACACTTTATAAACACTAACGCGAATTGCTGTTTTTTTTCAACCCCTATTTTTTAACACCAGTCGAATTGATCATTTTTCCAGTTACTCAATACACAAAACTATCAATAACATTCCCATTTTATAAATGCGGTGACCATTAGGCATCCAACCATATTATGCAAGGTTAAATTGCCCACTGACTATCATTTCTGTCCTGTTATAAGCCTACGAAGTAACTAAATTAAATTATGATAAAAAAAAAATGTGCACAACATAAAAAATTACTTGCATTTTTTTCGTCCTTATATTTTGTATGGGTGCTTGAAAAATTGTATTAACTCCCTTATGCACAGTTGTTTCTCGCATCCATCCATCCGTCAACACACTCTTCATTTTTTTTCTACATATTATAATGTTCACCCGCACCCTCCTGCCTTGAGCCCATCATCCTTTGCAGCCATAAACGCTCATACGGTATAACGATGTTCAATGATGAAATTTTGCGAAAATTGTTTTATTTCCGTTTCACTTAACCGCTGACAAATGTCCGCTGATTCAATAAATAGAAATGGTCATCAGTCAACATCATGCAAGCAAAAATAAATAAATTGATAAATTTTCTTCAACATTTTCAACGTGTGTGTGTGTGCGTGTGTATGTAGGCGCATAAAAAAAACGGAATGACGCCTGCCGTCAATAAAATGCCAAACACCGCACCAGCATGACGTGCCTTTTATTTTTATTTTGCCAACAATGCCTGAAATGTGTGATTTTTTACGTCTTTTAAATGTAATTTATTACTGTTTATTGAAAAGCAGATTTTGTGTTCATTTTTCGCAAAACAATTTATCGTGGTCACAAAAAAAAAGGGACATGAATGTCCATTTTAATTTGTTTTCACAGTTACATTTGCGGATTTTATTTTACATTATTTACCGTTAAATTTTGTTACTATTTTTAGTGTTTAATATTACTGCTCCACAAAATAGTGTCCTTTATTTATTTCAACATATTCAGTCTGATTTTAAAAAAATGCAGCAAAAAAGGAAAGAGGACACTTCTGATTCGCAATATTCAGTATTTTGTAAAGTAATGTATGCTAAATCAATCCCCTCCTTCCCCGCAAAAGCGATTCGTAATCAGAAAAAAAATATGATAAAAAATAAAGTCAACCAAGTATTTTATCAATGTAACCAGCAATATCCATCAGGACGAAATAAATACACAAAACAACGAAATGCAATTTTCCTATTTATTTTTTTTTAACCGTGTGTGTGTGTGTGTGTGTGTGTGTGTGAGCTGATGATACCCATGCAGGAGATCATTTTCTCTTCATGTCAAATTTCACCGTACACAGCTATATTTATTTTTATGAATTTAAATGGAACATTTTCTCGAATGATTTATGGTCGACTTGAAGAGCATATAATGTGTGTGTGGTGTGCATGTTGGAACATTGTGCGGGGGCGGCCCACAACATCACAAAAATATGCACAACATCCGAAGACGAGCGATGCCTGTCAAGTGAGCCAACAAAAAAAAAGGACATGTAGGAAATAAAATGCCACGCTTGACGTTGCATTGTTGGCGCGCAAGGATACACCAACTGCTGTATATAAAACATGCTAAAAAAGGACATCAGTAATATATTGCACAACAAAATGTGGCATGGGGGGTGGTGGTTTTTTTAGAATTCAAATAGATGGCATTACTGATTAGGTGTTGTCATGTTTTTTATTTGTGTGCTGAATTTAATTCCCATGGGGAGGTATAGAATACGCAGTTAAAGTGTGGTTGGTTTAATAATATGCTGTGTTTTGTATTGTATTAGGGGTAGTTCTAAAAAAATTGGCAAGATGATTTGTTTAACTTAGTTTAATAATGGATTTGGATTATATTGGCTTAACTTGTAAAAGAATTTCCATTAAAAATGTAAGGGTTGTTTCAATGATTTTGCTATAAAATGTGTAAATTTTTTTTTTTTACTATTTTTAATCCCAAACTTCACCCTTTTTTAAATTGTACTAAATCTACAACAAGGTTGCGCATAAAGCAACCCGCATTATTTGTTGCAGTTAAACTACTAGCTGGCTTGCACCTACCTAGTGTGATTTACTTGACACCTATCAAATTTATGTATGTACTTGACAGATCAATTTCAAAACAGTTATAGGGATTACGCCAAATACCAATTCACCAAGAGTCATTTTCAGCCATTCCTCACCGCATAACATGCTCGTACACCCAACCAATTCACAACATTCGTTTAACATTCTATCAGAAATAATGTCCTTTTTGCTAATGCACAAATAACGTTACATTTAAAATAAAGACTTGGGGCTTTTTCGTCAAGGGGTGGGGGGGGGGGGGAGAACGCATAAAAAAGTGTGCAGAGAAAATTCAACGTGCAGCGCTTAATGGGAAAAATGATTGATGACCATGAGGCAAATGCAGTCAATCTCCCATGTGACCTGATTTGTGGGAGGTGTGGCAGTATTTTTGATATTCATGATGTTTTGATACATCGTATCAGAAACCTCAATAATAATTTATTTATTTATTTAAATAAATTTTAGTCCCTCTCCACTATTTTGGTGAATGTATACGATGTAAAGTATTTAATCAAATATTTATGACTTTGGAATCGAATTTGAGTGGGGGTTCAAAATGTCATTCCGTAGAAACAAAGCAAAAAATGAGTTTCCCAATTTTCTATTTTTTTTTTGACATATTTAAATATTCACCATAAAGTATGCAATTGCAGCAATGTAGGTGTTTCATTTAAAATTAAATTACAACATCATTTTTAAATCAATCATTGCATACTTTTTGGCGAATAAACTTAGTTTAACGTAACCTACTTTTAAAAACAATTTGAAATCATTTTTAAATCGCATCCCCCTTTAGATAATCCTTTACACAAAGTACAAAAAAAAATCTGACGATTCACCATCTTGATAAATTCCCACCATGGGCTCAATCACGTCACCATTTTATATTGAGGAGCTTTATGCTTTATGTGTCACATCCATGCAAATATAAAATTCAATACTTTATTACAGACACACACTTTTTAACGCCCGTCATTCATGCAATCCACAAAATATATTGGCTCCTCCATATCATGGCATGGCAATCTTCATTGTTGGCCTATCTTTTAGTAATATAATAATATTTATGTTGTTCTCGTTTTTTCTATTTTTTTTTTTTTGTAAAGTCGAGGAATGTTATTTTTTTTTATTTATTTTCCACATTTTACAAAACGTAAAGAAATTGCCAAAATGTCTTTGTTATCGCGAATCGGGATGGTGAACGCACTCGTATGAAGAAGGAGGCTTGTCGCCGCGCCACATTTCCTTGCGAAATAGCGTAATAATTTAAACGGATATATTGCCATAAATAACCTATTTTATTACATAACTCATTTATCTGCATGCATATATTATCATTGTCGGTATGTATTATAGAATTTGTTGTGATGAAGCGCATAAGATGCGCAGCTGAAACATTTTAAATAATATGGGAAGGGTGGGGGGAATTGAGTGAAATAAATGAGACGCGGCTGTAATGATTGAAAGATAATATTGCATTGACGGTGGGTGGAAGGAGCGAGCAGTGGCATTGTAAATATGTAAAATGTATATTTTTGAAATCACTGCCACAATATTTTGAATTGCGCTGCATACGATATTTTTTTATTTTTTTATGAACAATCACACCCTCATCACCCTCAACATCACGCTGTAACACTCATTCGCAAAACTTAACTACATATCATCTGCAAGTGAATCCTTTTATTAACCCAAAACCTTCCCCAACCTCACCACCCATTTTTGTGCGAGTATTCATTTAAATGTAATGACAAATATACAATCACTGCGCCTTGTAGTATTTATTGTGCAAAAGCGGGCCCATAAAATATATCACCCACTTTAACTTCAATGATTGACAGTGATGATTATCGCCTCGGCAAACTCATCCCGCAATTTTACATTTTGTGTACGCGTCCACATCCGTTCACCCCAACATTTGTATGTACCACCCCACGTTATGCAATGTAATATGTGAACGTGTCACAAAGAAATGTCCCGCATGTGTGTACAATGCATCGCGCAGAGTCATAATTTATTGACTGTTATTGCGTCAACCCTCTCCTTTCAATGATACTACTGCCACCGTATAAAGATGCTTATGCCTCCTGCCACCTTATACGCCATAAGCACAATAGTTATAAGTTTTTGGGGTAGAGTCGCGCGCCACCCACACATGCTATTTAATTTAATACGCGACGTATGCACACACAATTTAGTTTAAGGCATATAAACTTGCATATGTGGTACTTTGTATGACAAAACTCAATTTATTTAATGATGAGATTGTTCCTTTTTGGGCAATTGTTGTCTTTCTGTGTGGAAATTGTGCATGTGAAGCGTGTGTGTTCAATGACAAATGTGCCTCAAGTCACAACATTTGTTGCTGTCGGAGATGATGTGAATGATATAACGGGACAACGGGTGGTTTACCGTCGTTTGTTTTGTGTATGGGCAATTTGATTTGTTCATTAAATTATAACGTTAAGAAAAATGATGATTTGCTTTTTGTTTCCACTATTTTAAAATCAGTTGTGATGTATTTTCGAGATTATGAATTTTGTGTTTAAGTCAACTTGTTGTATAATCCGATTGCTGATTGACAAAAATTGGCATGAGTAATGAATTTCTTTTTAAGCAACCTTATGTTATCTGATGAAATTTAAACATATTTAAAATGTTAAATAATATTTTTTTTTTACCTACGACCCCTTTTTCTAAAAACGAAAAAATTCTCGAAAAAAATTTTAGAGTAATTATGACATCAAAATTCTTTTGCTTTTGAGATCTCACCATTTTCAAAATAGGAACTCAAATGATCTGAATTTTTGAGGGTGTCTGAATAATCACCAATAGATACTTTCTGCATCATTATATTTATTCCTTAAAATTTTCCTAGGCTTTGAGAATTCACTAAAGTTTTGAGATTTCAAAATGTTGTATAAATTATTTTCGTGAATTACAATGTTGAGTTTTACCATGAAGATTGATACTTTTCTCCAACTTCATATAGAACTTTTTGCTAGGATACTTTAGAATCAGTTTTTTAACATATCTGCATCAAAGTTTTGATAAAAAACGAAAGTTAAATTTTTTTTAGAAAAATTTATTTTGGATTCTTGATTTTTTCAATTTTTATAGTAATTTTGATCTTTAGAAATTGTTTACCTTTGTGATCTCACCATTTCCAAAATAGGAACTCAAATGATCTGAATTTTTAAGGGTGTCAGAAGAATCACTAAAAGATACTTTCTGCATCATTATATTTATTCTTTAAAATTTTCCTAGGCTTTGAAAATTCACTAAAGTTTTGAAATTTCAAAATGTTCTACAAATTATTTTCGTGAAATCAACAATATTGATTTTTACCATGAAGATTGATATTTTTTTACAACTTTATATGGATATTTTTCCTAGAATACCTGAGAATCAATTTTTTAACAGTTCTGCATCAAAATTTTGAAGAAAAACGAAAATTGAAAAAGTAAGAAGGGTACCCCTTTGATGTTTTTCGGCCCAAAACCTATTTTCTACAATTCTGTGTCAATAATGCTGATTTTTTGATTTTGGGTTTTAAATTATTTTGTGTAATCAATTTAAAAAAAAAACTCCATTCAAATATAATATAATTTCTTCAAAGAACTTTTTTCCTCAAATTAAGGCCAACTTTTTACTGCGTTATAAACTTAAGTACCCAATGGGCATAATAAAATTAAAATACATAAAACAACCCTTGCAACAAAGTGGATACATGTTTATTGTCATCTTCAATTAACCTGAATTGGCAATAAGCCACACACAAAACACATGTGACAAAAGCCTACATGCAAACACAACAACGACCTGCATATCCTTCGTACAGTTGTTCAACGATGAAATTGATCAGTTTAAATAATACATGAAATTTAATGAATTTCAACCCTTTCCTCATTTTGACCGAATTCATGGATTGCAACAGAGGAAATAAATATTTTACGGATTTCAAAAAACTATAATACATAGTAACAATATATAATCCTATATAATATAATCCTTTTTGGATACTTTAACGATTTTTATGTGTGTGCCTTGGAAGAATGTTTATGAACGCGCATATAAAGAAAACACCATTTCAACTTCATACCATTCTCAACGCACTATTAAAATTTTTATGATACTCAAATAAAATTATTTTAATGATTACTACTGAATTTCAGTTGTATCTCATGTGCAGCATTCGTCCCTTTTCAGTGTGTCTGCAATCCAGAAGATATTTAACTTAAGTCCTGATGGGGCGAATGTATGTACGTGCAGTTTTTATGATCCGCCATTTCAAAGGAGTAATAATAATAATAATAATAATAATTTGTTAAGAGTATTTAGTGGATTGTGTTTTATTGAAGTCATGAAATTATTAAGTATAAGTATTTTTCATCAATTAAATATTGTATTTTATTGTAAGTAATTTGGGAAATTATTTTCTTGATGAAAAGGGCATCTAAAAGGTTTTAATTTTAAATTGTGTATCGAACGAAAATTATTAAATAAAAAATAAATAAAAACTGTGATTTTGAAAACCATTTCTTTCACGTTAAAATTAAATTTCAAGTGCACGTAAGTCAGGTTGTCTCAATAATCTTGCATATTTGTTTAAAAATGACTTAACAAAATTAGCTTAAGTGCTATAAAATTTAAAATCCAAAACAACAAGTTTTTTTTAAGCCTCTTTCCCCTATTTAAAAAAAAATTGGATCCTATCATGAAATGACTTATTTAAGTGGACTTTTAATTTCCTGTGAAGTGATGAAGAAAGTCTTAAATAACTTAACTTATCACAATTTGTTTTTAAAGTCCAAAAAAATATTAATTTAAATTACATTTTTAATTAAATAATAAATTAATGCCCTACTGATTTACAAAACTTAATTTAACTACTAAAAAACAAAATAAAATTTAATGAAGAAATAATATTCAACTAAAAAAGTAAAACGGAAATAGTCTCACAATATTTAATAGTGGAAAAAAAGCACACACACACTACTATAACATATATGGGGTGAAACAAGTCAACTCCGAGCATTATAAAGTTTGGCAGTAAATGAATGACATTCAAACAAATCAAAAGTTATTCACCCATAAAAATTCATTGCACTGAATAAGACCTTTACAACATACACTAAACAAGTCAACATCCCTTTCACACACATCATGTGTAATGCGAAAAACTCCCATCTGGAAACGATCTTGCATTTAGGTACGCTGCATAATAAAAACACCCATGCAACGCGAAGAAACACAAGGAAAAGTTTTGTCGATAAAACAAAACGGTTATTGCAAAAATGCTTCTGCAAAATCTTATGTCATTACACCTAATGAAGTGTCCGTATACATTAATAGAACGCCCGACCATAATTTCGTATTATATGCTGTTACACACAACACCAGCGACAACCAGCTGAAAACAAGGGTTTTTATATAATTTTCCCACTTCCCCTTTTAGCGTATATTCGTTTAACCCCCCACCCTTTCCACACCCACAATATCATCATCGTCGTCGTCATCATCCCTTGACAGATTCACATTATTGTTGCTTCGCGATGCAATCGCACAATGTGTAAGCCGCATGCGGCAACGCTTAGTTCTTCATCCCTTTTTGGCACAACACCAACAACAGCATCGGTACTCCAAATGTAAGGCGTCCTTCATAATTCCCGTTTTTATTTTTATGACATTGCCGCCACATCTTTTCCCGCACACTCACACAATCATCTTTTAGCATAAGCAAATAAATACCAACGCGCACCACCCAAATTGGGAAAATGGGCAATAATATTCCGTATCAGAATAATGAAAGCTTCACGACTATTAAATTTTATGTTATGGCCTTATAACCCAAAAACATGCGAAAACATTGTCGTGCCGGTGCGTCACACAAGTAATCCCTGCTATTGTCAATGTTGCATACTTCTAAGGGTTGATTATCAGAATAATTTAAACCCACAACTTATTGTGTTTAAACAAAAAAAAAAAAAATTGATTTTCAATGTTCAAAATTGCAAATGTGAATGAATGCCTCAATTTTATTTCATCAAATTGTATGGATCGCATCAAACGAGGCGCCTTAATCGTCCCACATTTATCCGCTTTAAATCTCACATCAAATAAATATGCATGATCATCATCATCTCAACTTCCACCTGTGGCCGCAATGAAAGCACACACACCCCACCACCCTTTTCTTAATAATAATAACGCACGTTTGAAACACGCAATGGAACACGTTGCGTTGTGTGGAATAAATGTACACAATATTTTTGAATTGCACAACATTTAAATAATCCCGCCAACAACCAGGCGGTTTAGTAAATGACTGCAGTCATATTGTACCCTAATTTATGCTACACAAAAGTGGGCATACATTTCCGCATTAAGGGTGGTGGTGTTTTTGTGTAAATGAAAACGATTTTTGCAATTGATATAAAAAAAGACGACAAGAGTTAGAGAAAATTAAGCCCGCAACTGAACCCAACTGGGCAAACAGATTACCCACAATGTTGTTTTCAATGTTCAAAATGCGAGTGAAATAAAAATAAAAAAAGGGTTGTATTCATGTCAAATGTTTGTGCGTTTAGGTGACGTTTTTTTGTTTTTAGTTTTTTTTTGTTTTTGGGCAACCCCCCACCCTCGTGGCTTGAAAGTCGTTGGAGTTTAAACATTTTATTTAATTGTGACAATCTGTGCACTTCAATTGAAATACTATAACATAGTTTAATTTGGTTTTAAGTAATGTGGTGGAAATTATTGATGCTGTTGGAGTTAAGGGATGATTACACATTCATTGTGTTTTACAATTTAGTTTGAAACTTAATATGAAATGGTTTAATGTATCAGAATTGTTGTATTAACCGAAAATTGACTTTAGTTAACACATTAGAATTAATTAAGTTCATGGAAAATGTCCTTAAAGTTAAATATTCAGTAAATCACATTAATAAATAAATCCAGCAACAATGACTGCAACACAAAATGAATGTGGGTTTAATTTGGGGTAAGTCATCTCACACCACCCAACAATGAGTATAGAACAACAACAACCATGCAAATAAAATAAATAAGGGTCGCTTGCCACTGCATAATATATAACATTGCTGTAAAATCATTTGTTTCATGCAAAAAAAAAGGGCAGTATTAAAGTCTGCCAAAATCTCTTCGTCGATAAAAATGTAAAATATATATCGGTATTTTTGTCCTTCCTCGTTGAAACGTAATATTATAATAAGGATGCGATTCACAGACGCGCAATGATTTGCTGGACGGGAGGGCGGGCGTGCGGTCCGGGGGGAAAAAGGGGTTTGCATTGCCATAAAGGATCCTTGTGTGTGGGGGAATATATTAAGAGGCAGTTTCAAGCTTTGCATCTTCTCTGTTTTATAGCTTATTATAGAAGTTATGCCAGAACGGGAGCAGCAAAAAAAAAAACAAAAAAAAACATTACAGGATGAGAATGGAAAACCAACAGATTGAGTGCAAATTGCTGAGCGCGCGCCAATGAAGTGCGTGGAATGGGGCGACTTAATGCCGCGCATTCCGGGGTGGGGGTTACAAAGGGACAGTCGCACAAAAATATGGATATAGAAATTGAACAAGGGTCGTCGCGATAGGATAAAATATTTTATGACTCGCAGAAATTACCTTAGCTTTTTTATGCGCTGCTTCTCTTGGTTAATTTCCTTGCGTATATTTATGTGTATCAGGGATTCAGTTGATGATGTTCAATATTTTATGGCTAATTAGAGATGCAGATAAAGTTCTGGTATGATTTTATTATCTTGATATAGACGTTTCGGCGTTGTTTTTATTTCGGAATACAAAATCATAATGCGCTGAGCACAATTAAGGGATGATTGTACAATCTTACAATACCTACCCTTCTTCCCTGTTGAGTGGTGCACACCCCCTAGTTGAAACAGACAAAATATGAACAATGTCGAGTTGATCTTGTGTGGCGATTAATGGTTGCAATGTCCTAGATATTTATAATATGTTTTTTGAGGTCCTGGTGGTTTCAAAGTGCTGCCTTACTCTGCAATTTTGCCACCTTGTTACATAATACAATAGAATTTGTAATCATTGTGATCCAATAAAAATAATCAACATTCATTGCAAGAAATCAAAGCTTAGCACTTAAGTGACTTATGAAATTAAACTCATCACAAAATACGGACGAATACAAAAAGCAGCGACGTTGTAACAAGAGAATTGGCCATATCAGTTTCATTTCAAAATTGTATTTTTTTTCACCCCCTGATGACAGCTTTTGGGTGTATTTTGAAACTTGGCTTTCTCCACAAAATACCACAAAAAGTCTACATTTAATATGAACTGATGATGAGAGCAAACAAGGATATTAAATTGTGTGTATGCAAAATATACAGATGGAGAAGTTACATTTGTAATGAAGCGGAATCGACGAAGACACACAAGTAGATAAATTGCTTTCGAGCGAAAATGATAAATTACCTGCCGCTGTGATACATTTTACAATCTATACACCATCTACATGCGGTACATTTTGTGTAATGATCCTGGCTCGTCTAACTGGTGTGGATTTTGCAGCCGCACACAAAGGCAATTCAATATTTTAAATAAATTAAGGGATAATGTTTAAAGTGATACTGCGTGTATCAAAAAATCACCCCCCCCCCTCCCATCCTTCACCCTCCCAGAGCATTTTAAGTATACAACTCTGGCAATGACATCGACTATAAGATGAAGAGGAAGTGGAAAATCCACTCCAAAATGTATAATAAACCATGGCATTCATTTATTTTAATTTATGGAAAAATTACCATCAAGAGGCTCAATCTTGTTGTCGGTGACGCCACCAAATAAATTAATGCCCCTATAAGAAGAGCATATAGTGATATTGTGTTTTGTTGTTTGCATTTCACGGCCGTGATGGGTAACATGCAGAGGATCAGTTTGCACATGATTGGAATCAGCATTGGCGCGGCACAGAGAAACAGTGAAGATTACAAATGACATGTCATTTAGTGGGCTATCGCGACAACGGGACTTATACACAGAAACTCGCTGAAAAGGGTGATGGGAAAATGTAAATTGCAAAGGGGTGGTGATTGGTGAGTCGATGTAGCAAACATTGTACAGCGATGACATATTGAAAATGTAGGGATTTTGATTGAAAACAATTTTTCATGCAATTAATTTTTGGGATTGCTTTAAGGATTAAAAGTTTGAGTTTTGATTAAAAACAGATAGCTCTTAGAAAATAGTTTAAGCAGTATGGACCATAAATCAGTTAAATTTAAAACAAATCAAATCCACGCATCCTTTATTTAATGCGCGATACTTTGATAAAAGTTCTCTTCTATATTTTGTCCGCACAAATTGCTTAACTTAATGTACAATCCTTTATTTAAAATGCACAATAAACGCGACTATTCAATGCGTGTGTTCGCATCCTGTCAAAAGGACACGCAAAACAAACCAAATTGGTGCGGAAGATAAAAAAAAACTACGCTACAGGACATTTAAAATATGTACAGACTAAAAGGACAGTACACCAGGAATATTACTGTCTGTGTCGCTTGGTGGTGTAACAAAAAAAAAAGGACACAGCAACAAAAGCGCCGACAGGCTGACATATGTAAAAATGCCGACAAATCCGTTCATTTATAATACGGTACCCACCCACTAACCCTGCCCTACCATTTCCACACTTCTGTTTCAATTTATTTCTGAATATTGTGTAAATATACATTTTTGGTGTGTGTGTGTGTGTGTGTGCGTAATTTTTTTTGTTTCACATTTTTTTTCCCTATATTGTATATGTAATTTGCATAGCAATTAAAACTTGAATGTCTCACAATTTTAACCCTTTTAATTAAAAGGTTGTAAACTGAAACAAATGCGCGCCAAAAGGGGGCTGCCCTTTCCATGCCCAAGGGGTTTCTCCTCTTTCTCGACTGTGCATCCTGTATATATTTTGAATATAATATGCAATTCGTTTGCATTCATTTTTAGATCAAAGGCTTAGCGCGTCATATTTTTAGTCAGCATAATTTTTTATTACACATTTTTATATTTTTGTACATTTTTGCCGCTGCTGTTGGGTCTTTTGTTTTTGTTCAGAGCATGCTATTTATCTTCAAACCAAATGTTGCTTCAATAGCCCACTCCCCAACCTCCTTTTTGTCCGCAATTCATTTTGTTTGTGAGTTTTTTTTTTTTTTTTTTTTTTTTGGTTTTATGAATTCGTTTAATTATCTTGCATTTTACTAGATTGTGACAGTTTTTATGTTGCAATATTGTCCGAAACCGTTGAACTAACTATAATAATTAAATTAATTTTCAATATTTTAATAAATTAATTTAAATGCAAGCATTTCAAAAAATCAAAGCGTGATTACATTTTTTTTCAAATGGATATTTTAGTTTTTGAATCATAATTTAACGAATGCTGTTTATTTAAAACAAAATATTTTAATTTAAATGAAAATGGGAAATTGAACTTTAAACTATCCTTTTTCGAACCTTGAAAACTTAAACGTCATAACGCAGTTAGTTTTGATTCTAATTCAAATTTACTTCACAGCACGAAAATCCATCAATAAAGCTTCAGAATTTATCAAAGTAATAAAATCCAATGTAATCCTCGACAAAAAAGATCGGATAATTTAAATAAGGGTTAAAATAACTGTAAAACAACAGCCACATCTTAAACAGCACGCTGTAATACCACTGAAGCATTAATAATGTAAAATATTTGCTTGTGACTTGGCTTATTTGTTCGCTCATTTGAATCATCTTCATCTTTCGTCTTGTTCAATGTTCATTCCGCATTTAAAACTTTATAATTCGCAGCCCCCACCCCCCTCCTATATCCAAATAAAATCTGCCGCTGCCACACAAAGAACACACCACTGTACAGTGAACACCAAACAAAAATCACTTCTTTGAAGCTGCATTCAACAGAACCTTCACACAACGACCATTGGAACGTACACACGAATGGCGCAAACAAAAAACATTTACAATGAAAAAAAAAAAGACACAACGTAGTATAATATAAAATCTATTTTTCCAACTTTTCATCAACCCCTCCCAAATCACACAAAAAATGGTGCGGCGTGCATTTAACCCGTTGAAAAAATACAAATCCTTTTCACACGCCCGCATATCTTTTGCATCGTGGGTATTAGTAAAATGTGCTAAGTTTGTGCACGCTCCGTCTTTAGTATAATATGCGCCGTATGCTTCCTCCTTTTTTTTCTTCATTTTTTTTTTTCATTATCCAGCGCAATCCACCCCAACTCCCCCCGTTCCCTTTTGTGGCAATGTCCGCACACAGCGTTCTCACTCACCATGTGTACCGAAGAACATGTCTCTACGCTTGGGATCAGTGCTCTGTTGGTGATATTTACTAATTGGAAGATTATGCTTACAGGAAAAGGGTGGAAACCTATGCGCTTTGGCGTTTAATAGACGTGACGTAAAGTCCTAGGATTGTGCGCCCCCCCTCTCCTCCGCAACTCATTTCTTATATTTTAATTTGTGGCTACGCGGTACACTGCATGATTATTGTCACTCCATATAGTACACATCCCCCGCGCTCTCACCCCAATGTATTTAGGGTAAATATTGAATCCGTGTGTGCGTCGGAGGAATGGTCAAAAGAAAACCCTTTTAAGTTTTTCCCGCACTAAGTAAATTGAAGTGTCTAAAATTCAGAAAGTTTTGCCGTCATTCATTTTGGGATTTGTCGTATGTGTGGTGTTACTGCTGCTGCTGCTGTGTATGATGTACGGTAAATTTGCCACCCCTTTTTTGGTTGCGCTCTTATTTCCAATTAATTTTCGTCAGGCATAGCTTCTGAGCTCTTAAGTAATGCGGTATTTGCCACAATTTGAAAATTGGTTTTAATTGCGTATACTGTATGCGATGTACATGGTTAGTTGAGATGGAAAAGGGTTAACCTCAACCCCTTTATTCATTTGTAACGAATATATAATATTCTATTTTTATTATTATTATTATTATATTTGTAATATTCATTCACGTGGAGTTCATCTTCCAGTACCGGAACACAAGGGTCACATTAAAAGCAGCGTTGTTGCGACGTTCGTTGCTTGTCATTTGTTAGCTTCATCATCATCGCAAAGATAATAGGATTGTGTTGGCATATTATAAATATTACATTTAGCTTGGGATTGTCTTGTAAATCCTGAAAGAGTTGAGACATACTATTTATGTGGCCACAAATGAGCACAATGCACACGGCTTCGGCTATTTAATGTTCAACTGATTCTGTGATTTAACACTGACGCATTGTTCGCATTACACAATCCAAACCACTGCGGGTCAACCCATTAAAAGTAATTGAAATTTAAGTCGTTCGCTGAAATTACAAATTAAGCTGACAGCATCGCATTGGGGTCACGGATTTGTTGTGTGTAATGGCCAACCGATTTTTCTATACATCTTTTTAATATCAATGCATTCTGAAACGGCTTAAGCCAAGCGAAAATTTAAATTTTTTTTTTTTTGCGGTGCATTTAACAGAAATTATTAAATTGTTGATTTGTTGCACGTATAGTTATGACTTTTTTGTGTGGTATTTAAATCGGGTATTTTGTTATTAGGGAAGTGGTAATTATGTAACGAAAAAGGATGCGTATTGAAATCAATGATCTAAAGTAAAATTATTTAAATTGTTACAATTTAATTCGGTTTCGTTTACTTCGATTCGATAATTGATTAATAATAGTTTCATTGAAGAAACAATATCACGGATCACTTTGCTTTTTCTTTGCAAATAATTTAATGTGACAACATTAAAATTTTTGAAAAATTATCGAATTTCAGAGCTCTGCTTTCTGATTGAACGAACATTCATTAATCATTCAATCAATTCCATTTCAAAGATTTATTGTACACCTTTTTTTTACGAACCGCAATTTTTTGAGAGCATTTCGCGGTTCATTTTCGCGTTAAAAATTTGCACATATTACTTTTGGAATATTCACATAAACGTGTGTATAATTTGGGAGCCATCCTATTGCTAGTATTAGCGTGATTAAATCCCCCACAATCACAATTTTAAGCCAATTATTATTTTTAAACATTCAATAATTAAGATGATTAATTATTGACTTAAGTATTTACTTACATTAATGTTTCGTTGCACTTACAGTTTAAACTGACTATTAAAATAGTTTGGTTTGACTTTGAAACCATTTTGTAAACATAAAAATTCTTCATAAAATGAAGTAAGTCCATCATCGTCTTAAATATGAAATGAGCATTAGTTTCGCATAAAGTCACAAAGTCATAACTGTCAAAACCATCACAATCGGTAAATATCCAATTTCCATCCCCTATACATAAAAATCCATTCAACAAAACGGATTAACATATAACATGGGAACATAATATGCTTATACTAGGTACACGTTCAATTTGAACGATGCGCACATTTTTAATTTCAAATTGAAATGCATGAAGTTTCATCCGCACCTCTTTGTAGTTTCTATAGTAAACAATTCGCATTGCACACGCAACACAACGAACATGGTGGCGGTTAATTCATCAGTTAAGAATATTAATCCCTTTTTGCCTTCGTACTATATTGCACAACAAAAGTCGACGCATATTGCAAATGGGGTAATCAAATAAGTACATGGGCCGAGACATGATCGCGATGTTCGCATAACATGTAGGCACCTAGTACTACCTACCAGCATGAGTCGCAGTGGAATGCACACGCTCGCCCAGATTGATGGAAATTATTATTATTATCCACTCACTTGTTAGTCGGTTGTCAATCAATGTGAAAAGCGTGCAGTACCTTGACAAATGGGCTTCCGTTTTTGACTTTTTTCTTTCTTTTTTTTTTTGCACTCAATTCCTTTTATTCTTTTATTCTTTCTTTGTTGTTGTGTAAATTGTAAAATGTTACAAGATGATTTGAAGCAGTAGCAGCGGATGACGCGTACGCGCCTCCATATCATGGGTGCATCAGTCACAGTGTTGCCATCCACAAAGTGATATGTTTTTTGGAGTGATTTATTGCGAAAGGGTTGCACATTTTCACACACATTAACCAATCACTATTTAAATGACGTCATAACACGTTTACAACTTGATGACTCCCGGATGTTACGCACAAAATGATCCGTGATGGATTTTCGTTTAATCGTGTTTGGTCACAATTTGTGTGAATGTTGATTGCAATAGTGATTTGTTCCCATGGTTTTAGGGATAAGGGTGTGTCAGGGATGAGAAGTTTTATTGTGTCCGTTTTAACAGTTATTTAAATAAAGACAAAAATTACTTTTTAAATTAAGGATATTGTTTTAAAAAAAAATTTTTTGAATTTTTATGCAAATAAATTTGTAATCAGAGTCTTCAACCGGAAATAAATTTGAATCGGTTAAGCATCCTGATAATTTTAATTTTAATTAAAAAAAAAAAAACATAAAAAATATTCTCTCAAACAATTCCACTAGATTCTATCATTAGTAAATACCAATCTTGATCAAAACCGCAAATATCTTTATCACTTACTCATGAGTATATAACTGTTTCAACTAATTGCTTTGACTTCTCCCATTAACCCCCTTCTTTACCTATTAATGAAACATAATTACTTCGCTTTCATTGAAGCCCTCAGATGTACAACAATTGCCAGGCAACACTACACACGAGTATATAAATACAATGCACCCAAGTGGCCAGCAATATTGTGACTGAAACCATTTCAAATATTTTATATTACACAGTTAGCCATATTGCCCATCACGCAGTAAAAACACACAGACAAAGAGATATAATTAACACAACGGAAAACAGGACAATAGTGTAAAATGCGATGAATGCAATACAGTTATGTGTACAAGGAAGTTGCATTAAAATGCATAGATACACAATAAACATGAAACAAACGGTATTCGTATTATACAGCCACCCCCTCCCCCGCTTCTCCCACCAATCCCCATTTATGCGGCAATAAAAACCGATTGCAGAGAGAAGTCCTTTTGTGTAACACATTTATACGGTTACCATCAGGCACTCAAAAAGGTGGTCATTGAAAAACATTTCTAATTGCAGCAGCAGCAGCAGCAGCCAAGCAACGTCCAGTTAAGTTGTTTTCTAACATTGTGAAACGATTTCGTTTTTCACCGTTACACGTTCTCGTTAATTTGTACACACACACACACAAACTGCACAACTTCTGCAAGAAGCAATTTTAAATGTCGAAATTTTTGTATTTGTGTTGGGTTTTACTTCAGAGCACCACTCTAGTCTCTACACGGTACATTTATCCCGCAATGCAAGTGCATTTTTATTGGGTGGGAGGGTAACTGCAGTAAATATGTTGGAATAAAATGGGTGGGGAATTTTCTTTGAGTGAATGGTTCTTGTTGTAAAGGTTGTTGAGAAATAAAAGTCATTTCTGGAATTTCTTGTTAAACTACAAACAAATACACCGACATTCATTAAATGGAAATTATACCGTTTCCGCCAATACCATACTGAGTTGCCTTTGTAACGAGTTAATTATCAGCTCGAGTTGAAATGCAAGCATGTATCCGTTATTGCATATTTTTGTTGTATGGCGCACTGAAGTGAATTTACAAAACAATAATGTTCCGTTATATTCCGTGTATAAAGCTACGTTAATGTAGAGCGCATTTTAATATTTAATTTAAAATAAATGCGTTGTTCATTTTATTTTTTTAAGTACTTCAGATCCCGTTTTGTTATATTATAAATAATTGCTTCCTTAAATCTAAATAAGATTACTGTTAATTAAATTAGCAAATAATGTGAATACAAAGTGCAGTCAGAAAATGTGGATGACCACAATTAATACAATATTTGATGTACGTTCACTTACCAATTATTAAAATACATATAGTATGATATAACGGCAACATTCAACGGCTTATTTGCATTTCCGTACATTGGCATTATGTAAGGATATGTGTAATTCCTACATTAAGGCTTAGCATTGCTCGCATTCATATATTATGTGACGTATAATCCAATGTAAATTGAAGAACCCTCCTCATAATATATATCAACCGTTATCCCAACTAAATATGAGGTTTGGCAAACATCAACTCGCCCACAAAGCGGTTGCACCGAATTATTACCGTTGGCCACATATACCTCACTGTACATAATTTATAGGTTATGAATACCACTTCCTATATTGAGGTTACTGAGTTATACGCTCCCGATTCACATTAATCATGCACACTTGCGCAAATATTATACCGATCTAATTAACTGTAAAATTTTGTTGATTGAAGTTGTTATCATTAATGATTAACAACTCGTTATGTCATCATAATTATAATGGTGCACCGAGTTTTGAATATTATTGAAATGGAATGCTTTACGGTTAGCTGCTTTTGTGGTTGTAGTGCCATTGTTGGCATCAAAGACAATTTAAAATGTGTGCCATTATCACGGTATGTGGATTAAAATGACCGGTTAAATTGTAATTGTTCGGTTTTGTTCAATTATTATTGTTTAAGTGGGCCTATTGTTTGGGATTGTGGCACAGTAAAATAAACTGAAAACAATTGCTAGATTACTTTCTATAAAGTTTAAACTTCATGAGTTTAAATAAAGCTTTAAGATTTTATATTAAATTCATTTATTACATTTTCAGATATTTTGGTAGTTGAAATTTTAATTAATTAATTATAAAAAAATAATTACTATTCTCAATAAAGTTGTTTTGTTTAATATTTTATTTTAACGTATTTCATTTCTTTGTTTTAGAACTATTCTGCATCCGTTTTTTTGATGTGATGAATCCTTAGACGAAAGTTTTTGTAAGTTGAAATACAATTTAATTTAATTAATTTTTTTAAAAGGAATTTTTTTCATCAAAATACCGTTATATTTATCTTAACGCAATTCAATCAATCATTTTATTTCCTTTTTTTTTTTTTTTTTTGAAACAACATCCCTAATCTTTTACTTAATTGAAAGTGAACAAACTTCTTTAAAAAGGAAAACTTTTCTTACGCGAATTCATAAAGAGCATCTTATAAAATGGATATGCATCAGAATTGAAGCCAACAATGAATGCTCCCACTTTAAGTGACCATCCATAAAGACGATGGCACATCCAGATTGTAGGAAGGGTGCTGTTTACATTTGAATAAGATGGATTTGACACGAACTCCTCTGTATTTAACTAGTTGGGAAATCATTTCATATTATACAATATCTGAAATGGGAAACGTCTTTGTGCCACGTCTTTATACGTGTATGTACCAAAGTTTGTTGCTTGATGTGTGGTTAGACAAAGCAAACACACCCCCACCACACACTATCGCCTCATTTAAATTCACATATTATATGAAGGTGCATTAAAGTGTAAAGTTTCTTCCCGTTTCGTGTTGTCATGTAGTCAAAAAATTAACTCCATAATGTGTGTAGCTTTATGTATTATATCACTGCTATGTAAGTACAGTCATACCTCGCTTGATGGCTGTCATACTTTTAAGGACATTAATCGAAAGTATTTTCTTTTGGTTCGTTTTAAAAGGTGGCTTTTTACCATCGTTATGAATTTTTTATTTATTTTTTGATAATTTTTATTTAAAATCTCCACTTGTAACGCTTGATTGGGACATAATAAAGCCACTTTTTTCTAAATATGTTGACGATTACATCTACTAAAGCTTTTTGGGCTTATCAATATGTTGTAAAGGACATTCCTTCCTTTTTTAATTTGACTCCTAACTACTTTTTTCTTATCATTAACTACATTTTAATAAAGCTTTTCTGAGATATGGAAAATGTGACCTTGAAATTTCTGAATTTTGACCTTTATTTTTGTCCGCAATTGGTACTTTTAATGATATGAGCAATAACGTAAAACATCATAGTACCTTAAAAAACACATTTTTTTTTAATTATTTTCATTTTAAAAATATGGCCTTGAGTTTTAAAATTTTGGCCTTGAAATGTTCAGTAAGTTTTTTTATATTATTTAATCCTACAATAATGAAATTTTTTTTTTGATATTATGTAAGGTGGCTGAGATACAAAAGTGGGGTTCCGGTCGTACAATAAATTTGTGTTGCACGTCAATCAAAACAATCACCGTTATTTCAAGGATCCTCAAAACGAGACGCCACAACGCGAGTTGTTATTGTACAAAACAGAAGTTGTGCGAGAAACCAAATTACGCATAACAATTTACAAAGCAATAGGAAATAAGCAAAATTGAAGTTTAAGTAATGGTCGCATTAGGATGAGAACGTGTGGGGAAACAATCTTATCCTCTTGTTCTTCAGAGCGTATCGAAATTGAGGTGCTTGTTTGTGACTTTAAGGCAGAGGATGATCGGGGGGGGGGGGGAGGGTGGTTTGTGCGCCTTGTTTGATGTTTCTTATGCCGCATACGTACACCAAGAACTATGTGTTTTCATTCAATTACTTAGCACATCACATAATAGTAATTATGTCGAAAAGGCACTTCCAATTTACAAATATCATCTTAAGTCGTAGTTTAATGCTTTCTCTCACATGTTATGTGTACGTATATTATGCTTATGCGTGTCTTCTCTCACGTGACAACCATCCACATTGAGCATCATACAGCAATATACATAATTAAAAGCATAAAGTTATTCAAGTCAAGTTCAGCAACAACTACTCGCAGGATATGACTTGAGGCTCCATAACATCCGTGACTTGTGATCGATGAATTGTATTTTACATAAATAATAAATAACTATGCGAATGTGGGAGTCTGCCTATACTCTTACTAGTTGATGTGGGACGTATCATTAAAACCAATTAAACGAAAACCACATTAAACAATCTGATGTAACTGACATTAACGAAAGTTTTATTGACATTCTTGGATTGCTGTGGAATGTGTTGTGTGTGTTTGTAAGCCCCCACCCTTTGTTGTAATGTGTCGTTAAAGGGGTAACAAGTAATTTAGACAAATTGTGAAACAGTTGTGCTTTTATTAGGGACAATCTCAAAAAAACTTGTATTTTAATAAATTTAATAAAATCCCGTAATGAAAATATTCACGTAACGGTATTTTAAGGACTCTATGTTAAAATAATTAAAATAATTAAATATGCAATTCATTACAGGTCTGTTTAAATATCGCAAATTCACTTAATCGAATCAAAACCCCTAACAGTATGCAATTCTAATCATGCGGGCGTTTACAATTTAAATAACTTCATTTTTAATTGAGCTCATTTGTAAATTATTGTATTCTTTAATATTTTTTATCTTTAAACCATTTCTGGATCCTAATTTAAATTCATGTTTCAAGGTCAAAATTTTCACTCACAAAAATAAAGTTACATAAATATTTTAATTAAAAATTGTGTTGCATTTTGGATGCATAATCAATGAATCACACTGCAGAACAAATAAATAAATAAATAATAAACACATCCAAACAATAAAATCCCTTACACAATATATTATGCTTTGATATTGCTCCCTTCAATCTAAACAGCGTATAAGACCAAACTCACACAATAAATTGTACCTGTTCGATTGCCTTTTGTCCAACAAAAATTATTATTATTGTTCAATGCGAGTTCATGTTGCAGCTTTCCAACTCAGCTCCCTCCTCTTTTGATCGCTTTCACATTATTGTACACATTATCCACATAGGATAGTAATTATACACCTGCCAAACTTTCGTTCTCTCATTGAATTCAATTTAATACAAAAGGATTTTTAAGGATTTCTTCTTTTGTGTTTTCTTATTCTGCTGCACATATTATAATGTGTAACAATGACTGTAACATACAGGTAACGCATTGTTAGGCGATGATCCCTCAGCCCTTATTTGTATAGTACGGTGCACGAGCATACATACATTCCAAATCCATGGCAAATCGTGCACACGCACTGTTCACGTACAAGGATATTCTCCTATTATAATTTGAATGCGAATATATAAACGATATGACATATTGTACTGGTGTATGGGCTAGGTGAAGCGTATCATATCACAAGTAGATCTATTTTTCTTTTATGCTGGAGATGCTTATATCATCCCTTAAGGGCATTTCGGTATTTTTATGGATGAAAAGACAGTTGCTTTCTTTTTCCTTTGACATGATATGCGGACAAAGAATTGTTCAAAATAATAAGCAACGTTTGCAAAAAATAACAATTCCGCTCTCTTGTAAAAAAATATTTTTTTTTTAGTTTTTGTAAAATATGCACGTCGAAAAAGGTATTTTTTAAAGTGCAATTAATTAAAAATTAACTATTAATATTTTTGAAATGGTTTAACGGATTAAAAGGTGGTGGTTTCCACTTACCACTCTCATAATTAGAAGGAGAACAATGCATCCTTTAAGTGGGTGTTTAAATTTAGTTGAGACGTTTTTTTTTAACAATTGGAATTGGTTCTAATCTATTATTGTTAAATTAAATAAATCGCATTTCTGATCCATTTATTAATAAAAACGTTAAGCCTACTTCCCCTTTTAAAGGACCTCAAATCGCCATAATTTTGGTTTGCATAAATTTCTCAATTTTTAAACATTTTCCATCCCTTTTTTTTTCAACCAAAACAAACATAAAATCCAAAATCAATTTAGGATTACGTTTGCAATATTATTTGTGACGGCATGCATGCCCGCACCAATATATCCTTTGTGTTTAACAAACAAAAAAAAAACGTATTTATCTGTCACTGTCATGCCGATCAATGCAATGGGCGAAAATATGAGCAACATCATAAAAATTGGCATAAAAAAAAAAACACAACAAAAGTATAACAAAACACCCAACTATACTCTCAGGAAAAAAAAAACGCAAATCCTGCAATAAGTGTACAACACAATCCTTGCGGGAGCGCTCACAATGTTATAAGCAACAGCATTGTGCAAAAAAGGATGTGAAAAGGGGCAACAACACAAAAACAAGTAAATTGCTGGCGCGCAGTGTGTTTTCAGACAAAAAAATAAAAGGGATAACTAAATAAAAGGGATAATATGCCAGTATTATGTGGGGGGGGGAGGGGGTGTGGGTGGTGTAAGATGAATATCTCTCTTTCGATTGCGGTCAAAATTGGCCAAATCATATTTGGTCACATGTGCGTGAAAATCAATTTTTCGACATTTTCCTGGAGTGGTTGTTAATTTTTTTTTTGTGTTGCTGTCATGTACGTGTGTATGCAACGGATCAAATCTTTGAGTGTGGCTTTTATTTGTTTTTTTTTTTGATACTTTTTTCGCTTAATATTGAACACCCTTGTGGCGGTCGCATATTTTATAAGCAATCAGGGCACACTGTCTCCGCATTTGGTCACCCTGATGCATGCAACATCGTAATCCGCTTAGCACAATAAGTACCAATATAGTATGTGATATTTTGCACATACCTACGATCTGCATAAAGGAAATACTTTGATAAGGGATGCAACACCGTTTTGTGTATTTCCTTTTTTTCTTCTTCTTTTTTTGTAACTTTATTTCAGAGACCACAATAGAACGGACCATATTTATGGAATCCTTTTTGTTATGCAGTTACATTAAATTCAATTTGTGTGTTAGCTTGCAGGGTGGTTCTAGTCAAAAATTGCTACCACATTCTGCTTGAGTGAATAAATTTTAGTTTTTCATCCAAATTAAAGATTTTGAATTTTCTTGAAAAGTTTAAGGGCACGTGTACTTCATACAATATTTTTAAATCGTATAAAGTACGCGTGTCCTACTTTAAAAACATAAAAAGACATTAAAAACCAAGAATTTTTTTTTTTTTTAATCAAATTTTTAAGCTGCAATTGAAATAGTCGGTTTTTATGTTTTGTAATGAATCAACTTAATTTCTACGCTTTCAATTTATTTTGCAACTTAACTTAATTTTTTAATAATAGTTTAATTTATTTATTTTGCAACTTAACATAATTTTTTATTAATAGTTTAAATAAAATTTTACATTCCATAAATCGCTTAAACATAAAAAAAAATGTTAAAAATTATATTTTTATTTTTTTTAAAGCCTAATCAAATCCTTTTCGATTGCTTCTTATTCAGGACATAATTAAAATGACCAATTGTCAATTACACTGCAATTAATGTAGCAATTATTTTGCTACTTGAATTGAATTACTAAGTGCAGCAACAAAGGAATTTGTATTATCCTTTTACCACCCCCCCAAATCAAAATCCATCAAACAAAGGAAGCCCATTTAATTTTCCTATAAATTTCACGGTATAATAGTTTTCAATAATGTCAGTTTTAACAATCTCGTGCGTCAGGCCTCACACACAAACAACCAAACATACCCTTACATTTATATGTGGCGAAAATCAATTAATGTCGGTGACGGCATTCACCATTTAATTACTTCCCCTGACAGCTCACATCATCCCCGTATGTAACATTTTTATTACTACCCCGCCCCCCCTCCTCCCCCCACAAATTTATCAGCACACATTCCAAGCATGTGCGCGATGCTTGTTTATTTTGTCGACATTGTTACATTTATACACCGTTGTGCTATCAATAAACTTACAACTCGAATCAACTTGTACACCATGATAATTCGCAAATTCCCAGTAAACGACATAAACTGCCACTGAATTTCATGGCTGTCACCTAAAGATATCCGTGAGCGAGATTTATTGTCAAATATTGTATGCAATTTTGAGTTTCATTTTGGGCGCGCCTTAATTTCGGGAGGAGACGTCAATTCACTCCAATTTCTTTATGTCCTTTTTCGCATCCCAACAGTATCACATTATATTTGTGCTATCTCAATTCGCATTACCTCCTCTTTAACTGTTTGTTTTTGTGGGGTGGCAACTGGCGTTGTGTCGCGTCGTTGCACAATAAGCACTATAAGGACTGTACCTACTTCTGGCTACTAATCCAATAATCAAATGTATACTTATAATATCCAGTTAGATCCAGTACAACAACTCAACATGTCTCAATGGCCATCATGCATTGTAATTAAATTTAATAAGATTGCCTCGGCTTATAGTGCGACGCGATGGACTGTTTCGCATGCGGTTAAAATTGGCATTTGGGGGATGGTGAAAGAGAGATGACAAACACAACCGATTATGATTCTCTGTGCGGCGTCCTTTGTGCATCAGGCAATGTGTATCCTTATTCTGCACGCACTGATTGTTTTATAATGCTGATGGGGGGTGGGTGGGGAATGAAAAAGGAATGCGTGCAATGCAAAACTGTTTAAAAAAGGGTGGGTTTATGCACCTCAGAATGTTGGGTGTTTTTTTTTTTTTAACTTTTAAATGGGGTGGTTTTTAAAGTGAGAAAAAGTGAGAATAGATAGACTGAGAATAAATATAAATTGCATGCACTTTGTGTACTCACACAAAAACTTCATCTTTCTACACTCCAAAAACATGCAACACAAGACATAGCATGGCGACATGGGTGTAAAGTGGGAAGGGTGGGACATTATATGGGGGGGGGGGGATTGAAGTGAAGTGTGGTTAATATGGTGAAGCAACGACAAAAGTCGCTCGCTTTCCCATCGCGAGAATAACATAATAATATAATAGAGAGAACAGAAAGAATTATCTCCTTCTACAATGTGTCCAAAAACGCACAAAGGAGCGCGCACACACCCAACTTTATGACCTCGGGTGCAGACAAAAGCGGCATGAGCCATACTATATGGATGTATGGCGCTTGTATGCATCCACAATACGCTTCCTTGCTCCTTTATTCAATGATATATACCGTAATATCTTTTCTTCTGTGCATCTCCTTGCCACCCTACTCTCCATCACCTTCCTCTTGTATCTAGTTTTACATGGCAACGGCAATAATGTGCTCATGGGTTATTTTATCTGGTTCATATTTCAACCATGTCTTCATTTATTCAATGTGTGTTTGTGTGTGTGTGTTCATAATGTTCAATTTAATTTATTAGCTGATTTAAGTAGTTGCTTTTGTTGCCTGATTTAATTGCTTTTATTGTTTTTGTTGCATTATGTAGGTACTTTTAAGGATATGTAAGAATGTTTTTCAACAGTTAGAGTTGAGGAAGGTACTTTATTATATTGTTTGTTACGGAAATGCGATTTTTCACAAGACTATTTATTGCATAATGCTTTTATTTTAATCAATATTGACAGTATTTGAAAATGTTAATAACTTTATTGACAATATTTTGTGTTTCTAAACATGCACAATTTTTATTCTGGTCCAACAAATTTTAAACATATTTACACAATATTTTATAATATTGACAATACTTTATAATTTTGACATATAGCCTATATTTTTAAATATTGATTCAAAGCCTAGGAAATTTTTAAATAATAAATATAATGATGCAGAAAGTATCTATTGGTGATTTTTCAGACACCCTCAAAAATTGAGATCATTTGAGATCCTATTAAATTTATTGGTAAAAACTGAGCACTTTTTCAAATATTCTACCAGGCTACCAGGAATCAGCAGAATCTAGAAGGACAACCACTTATTTTAATTGAGAAAATTGTTGCCAAATTTAACCCGAAAATTCGATAAATTCAAGCTAAAAAGATGCCAAATTTCAGCGAAAAATAAGCGAAAACGAGTGAATTTTTTTTAAATTTATTGGTAAAAACTGAGCATTTTTTCAAATATTCTACCAGGCTACCAGGAATCAGCAGAATCTAGAAGGACAACCACTTATTTTAATTGAGAAAATTGTTGCCAAATTTAACCCGAAAATTCGATAAATTCAAGCTAAAAAGATGCCGAATTTCAGTGAAAAATAAGCGAAAACAAGTGAATTTTTGTTAAATTTATTGGTAAAAACTGAGCATTTTTTCAAATATTCTACCAGGCTTCCAGGAATCAGCAGAATCTAGAAGGACAACCACTTATTTTAATTGAGAAAATTGTTGCCAAATTTAACCCGAAAATTCGATAAATTCAAGCTAAAAAGATGCCGAATTTCAGTGAAAAATAAGCGAAAACAAGTGAATTTTTGTTAAATTTATTGGTAAAAACTGAGCATTTTTTCAAATATTCTACCAGGCTTCCAGGAATCAGCAGAATCTAGAAGGACAACCACTTATTTTAATTGAGAAAATTGTTGCCAAATTTAACCCGAAAATTCGATAAATTCAAGCTAAAAAGATGCCGAATTTCAGTGAAAAATAAGCGAAAACGAGTGAATTTTTGTTAAATTTATTGGTAAAAACTGAGCATTTTTTCAAATATTCTACCAGGCTACCAGGAATCAGCAGAATCTAGAAGGACAACCACTTATTTTAATTGAGAAAATTGTTGCCAAATTTAACCCGAAAATTCGATAAATTCAAGCTAAAAAGATGCCGAATTTCAGTGAAAAATAAGCGAAACAAGTGAATTTTTGTTAAATTTATTGGTAAAAACTGAGCATTTTTTCAAATATTCTACCAGGCTACCAGGAATCAGCAGAATCTAGAAGGACAACCACTTATTTTAATTGAGAAAATTGTTGCCAAATTTAACCCGAAAATTCGATAAATTCAAGCTAAAAAGATGCTGAATTTCAGTGAAAAATAAGCGAAAACAAGTGAATTTTTGTTAAATTTATTGGTAAAAACTGATCATTTTTTCAAATATTCTACCAGGCTACCAGGAATCAGCAGAATCTAGAAGGACAACCACTTATTTTAATTGAGAAAATTGTTGCCAAATTTAACCCGAAAATTCGATAAATTCAAGCTAAAAAGATGCCGAATTTCAGTGAAAAATAAGCGAAAACAAGTGAATTTTTGTTAAATTTATTGGTAAAAACTGAGCATTTTTTCAAATATTCTACCAGGCTTCCAGGAATCAGCAGAATCTAGAAGGACAACCACTTATTTTAATTGAGAAAATTGTTGCCAAATTTAACCCGAAAATTCGATAAATTCAAGCTAAAAAGATGCCGAATTTCAGTGAAAAATAAACGAAAACAAGTGAATTTTTGTTAAATTTATTGGTAAAAACTGTGCATTTTTTCAAATATTCTACCAGGCTACCAGGAATCAACAGAATCTAGAATGGCAACCACTTATTTTAATTGAGAAAATTGTTGCCAAATTTAACCCGAAAATTCGATAAATTCAAGCAAAAAAGATGCCGAATTTCAGTGAAAAATAAGCGAAAACAAGTGAATTTTTGTTAAATTTATTGGTAAAAACTGAGCATTTTTTCAAATATTCTACCAGGCTACCAGGAATCAACAGAATCTAGAATGGCAACCACTTATTTTAATTGAGAAATTTTTTGCCAAATTTATCCCGAAAATTCGATAAATTCAAGCTAAAAAGATGCTGAATTTCAGTGAAAAATAAGCGAAAACAAGTGAATTTTTGTTAAATTTATTGGTAAAAACTGATCATTTTTACAAATATTCTACCAGGCTACCAGGAATCAGCAGAATCTAGAAGAACAACCAGTTATTTTAATTGAGAAAATTGTTGCCAAATTTAACCCGAAAATTCGATAAATTCAAGCTAAAAAGATGCTGAATTTCAGTGAAAAATAAGCGAAAACAAGTGAATTTTTGTTAAATTTATTGGTAAAAACTGAGCATTTTTTCAAATATTCTACCAGGCTACCAGGAATCAGCAGAATCTAGAAGGACAACCACTTATTTTAATTGAGAAAATTGTTGCCAAATTTAACCCGAAAATTCGATAAATTCAAGCTAAAAAGATGCCGAATTTCAGTGAAAAATAAGCGAAAACAAGTGAATTTTTGTTAAATTTATTGGTAAAAACTGAGCATTTTTTCAAATATTCTACCAGGCTACCAGGAATCAGCAGAATCTAGAAGGACAACCACTTATTTTAATTGAGAAAATTGTTGCCAAATTTAACCCGAAAATTCGATAAATTCAAGCTAAAAAGATGCCGAATTTCAGTGAAAAATAAGCGAAAACAAGTGAATTTTTGTTAAATTTATTGGTAAAAACTGAGCATTTTTTCAAATATTCTACCAGGCTTCCAGGAATCAGCAGAATCTAGAAGGACAACCACTTATTTTAATTGAGAAAATTGTTGCCAAATTTAACCCGAAAATTCGATAAATTCAAGCTAAAAAGATGCCGAATTTCAGTGAAAAATAAACGAAAACAAGTGAATTTTTGTTAAATTTATTGGTAAAAACTGTGCATTTTTTCAAATATTCTACCAGGCTACCAGGAATCAGCAGAATCTAGAAGGACAACCACTTATTTTAATTGAGAAAATTGTTGCCAAATTTAACCCGAAAATTCGATAAATTCAAGCTAAAAAGATGCCGAATTTCAGTGAAAAATAAGCGAAACAAGTGAATTTTTGTTAAATTTATTGGTAAAAACTGAGCATTTTTTCAAATATTCTACCAGGCTTCCAGGAATCAGCAGAATCTAGAAGGACAACCACTTATTTTAATTGAGAAAATTGTTGCCAAATTTAACCCGAAAATTCGATAAATTCAAGCTAAAAAGATGCCGAATTTCAGTGAAAAATAAGCGAAAACGAGTGAATTTTTGTTAAATTTATTGGTAAAAACTGAGCATTTTTTCAAATATTCTACCAGGCTACCAGGAATCAGCAGAATCTAGAAGGACAACCACTTATTTTAATTGAGAAAATTGTTGCCAAATTTAACCCGAAAATTCGATAAATTCAAGCTAAAAAGATGCCGAATTTCAGTGAAAAATAAGCGAAACAAGTGAATTTTTGTTAAATTTATTGATAAAAACTGAGCATTTTTTCAAATATTCTACCAGGCTACCAGGAATCAGCAGAATCTAGAAGGACAACCACTTATTTTAATTGAGAAAATTGTTGCCAAATTTAACCCGAAAGTTCGATAAATTCAAGCTAAAAAGATGCCGAATTTCAGTGAAAAATAAGCGAAACAAGTGAATTTTTGTTAAATTTATTGGTAAAAACTGAGCATTTTTTCAAATATTCTACCAGGCTTCCAGGAATCAGCAGAATCTAGAAGGACAACCACTTATTTTAATTGAGAAAATTGTTGCCAAATTTAACCCGAAAATTCGATAAATTCAAGCTAAAAAGATGCCGAATTTCAGTGAAAAATAAGCGAAAACGAGTGAATTTTTGTTAAATTTATTGGTAAAAACTGAGCATTTTTTCAAATATTCTACCAGGCTACCAGGAATCAGCAGAATCTAGAAGGACAACCACTTATTTTAATTGAGAAAATTGTTGCCAAATTTAACCCGAAAATTCGATAAATTCAAGCTAAATAGATGCCGAATTTCAGTGAAAAATAAGCGAAACAAGTGAATTTTTGTTAAATTTATTGGTAAAAACTGAGCATTTTTTCAAATATTCTACCAGGCTACCAGGAATCAGCAGAATCTAGAAGGACAACCACTTATTTTAATTGAGAAAATTGTTGCCAAATTTAACCCGAAAGTTCGATAAATTCAAGCTAAAAAGATGCCGAATTTCAGTGAAAAATAAGCGAAAACAAGTGAATTTTTGTTAAATTTATTGGTAAAAACTGAGCATTTTTTCAAATATTCTACCAGGCTTCCAGGAATCAGCAGAATCTAGAAGGACAACCACTTATTTTAATTGAGAAAATTGTTGCCAAATTTAACCCGAAAATTCGATAAATTCAAGCTAAAAAGATGCCGAATTTCAGTGAAAAATAAGCGAAAACGAGTGAATTTTTGTTAAATTTATTGGTAAAAACTGAGCATTTTTTCAAATATTCTACCAGGCTACCAGGAATCAGCAGAATCTAGAAGGACAACCACTTATTTTAATTGAGAAAATTGTTGCCAAATTTAACCCGAAAATTCGATAAATTCAAGCTAAAAAGATGCCGAATTTCAGTGAAAAATAAACGAAAACAAGTGAATTTTTGTTAAATTTATTGGTAAAAACTGTGCATTTTTTCAAATATTCTACCAGGCTACCAGGAATCAGCAGAATCTAGAAGGACAACCACTTATTTTAATTGAGAAAATTGTTGCCAAATTTAACCCGAAAATTCGATAAATTCAAGCTAAAAAGATGCCGAATTTCAGTGAAAAATAAGCGAAAACGAGTGAATTTTTGTTAAATTTATTGGTAAAAACTGAGCATTTTTTCAAATATTCTACCAGGCTACCAGGAATCAGCAGAATCTAGAAGGACAACCACTTATTTTAATTGAGAAAATTGTTGCCAAATTTAACCCGAAAATTCGATAAATTCAAGCTAAAAAGATGCCGAATTTCAGTGAAAAATAAGCGAAACAAGTGAATTTTTGTTAAATTTATTGGTAAAAACTGAGCATTTTTTCAAATATTCTACCAGGCTACCAGGAATCAGCAGAATCTAGAAGGACAACCACTTATTTTAATTGAGAAAATTGTTGCCAAATTTAACCCGAAAATTCGATAAATTCAAGCTAAAAAGATGCCGAATTTCAGTGAAAAATAAGCGAAAACAAGTGAATTTTTGTTAAATTTATTGGTAAAAACTGAGCATTTTTTCAAATATTCTACCAGGCTTCCAGGAATCAGCAGAATCTAGAAGGACAACCACTTATTTTAATTGAGAAAATTGTTGCCAAATTTAACCCGAAAATTCGATAAATTCAAGCTAAAAAGATGCCGAATTTCAGTGAAAAATAAGCGAAAACGAGTGAATTTTTGTTAAATTTATTGGTAAAAACTGAGCATTTTTTCAAATATTCTACCAGGCTACCAGGAATCAGCAGAATCTAGAAGGACAACCACTTATTTTAATTGAGAAAATTGTTGCCAAATTTAACCCGAAAATTCGATAAATTCAAGCTAAAAAGATGCCGAATTTCAGTGAAAAATAAACGAAAACAAGTGAATTTTTGTTAAATTTATTGGTAAAAACTGTGCATTTTTTCAAATATTCTACCAGGCTACCAGGAATCAGCAGAATCTAGAAGGACAACCACTTATTTTAATTGAGAAAATTGTTGCCAAATTTAACCCGAAAATTCGATAAATTCAAGCTAAAAAGATGCCGAATTTCAGTGAAAAATAAGCGAAAACGAGTGAATTTTTGTTAAATTTATTGGTAAAAACTGAGCATTTTTTCAAATATTCTACCAGGCTACCAGGAATCAGCAGAATCTAGAAGGACAACCACTTATTTTAATTGAGAAAATTGTTGCCAAATTTAACCCGAAAATTCGATAAATTCAAGCTAAAAAGATGCCGAATTTCAGTGAAAAATAAGCGAAACAAGTGAATTTTTGTTAAATTTATTGGTAAAAACTGAGCATTTTTTCAAATATTCTACCAGGCTACCAGGAATCAGCAGAATCTAGAAGGACAACCACTTATTTTAATTGAGAAAATTGTTGCCAAATTTAACCCGAAAATTCGATAAATTCAAGCTAAAAAGATGCCGAATTTCAGTGAAAAATAAGCGAAAACAAGTGAATTTTTGTTAAATTTATTGGTAAAAACTGAGCATTTTTTCAAATATTCTACCAGGCTTCCAGGAATCAGCAGAATCTAGAAGGACAACCACTTATTTTAATTGAGAAAATTGTTGCCAAATTTAACCCGAAAATTCGATAAATTCAAGCTAAAAAGATGCCGAATTTCAGTGAAAAATAAGCGAAAACGAGTGAATTTTTGTTAAATTTATTGGTAAAAACTGAGCATTTTTTCAAATATTCTACCAGGCTACCAGGAATCAGCAGAATCTAGAAGGACAACCACTTATTTTAATTGAGAAAATTGTTGCCAAATTTAACCCGAAAATTCGATAAATTCAAGCTAAAAAGATGCCGAATTTCAGTGAAAAATAAACGAAAACAAGTGAATTTTTGTTAAATTTATTGGTAAAAACTGTGCATTTTTTCAAATATTCTACCAGGCTACCAGAATCAGCAGAATCTAGAAAGGACAACCACTTATTTTAATTGAGGAAAATTGTTGCAAAATTTAACCCGAAAATTCGATAAATTCAAGCTAAAAAGATGCCGAATTTCAGTGAAAAATAAGCGAAAACGAGTGAATTTTTGTTAAATTTATTGGTAAAAACTGAGCATTTTTTCAAATATTCTACCAGGCTACCAGGAATCAGCAGAATCTAGAAGGACAACCCTTATTTTAATTGAGAAAATTGTTGCCAAATTTAACCCGAAAATTCGATAAATTCAAGCTAAAAAGATGCCGAATTTCAGTGAAAAATAAGCGAAACAAGTGAATTTTTGTTAAATTTATTGGTAAAAACTGAGCATTTTTTCAAATATTCTACCAGGCTACCAGGAATCAGCAGAATCTAGAAGGACAACCACTTATTTTAATTGAGAAAATTGTTGCCAAATTTAACCCGAAAGTTCGATAAATTCAAGCTAAAAAGATGCCGAATTTCAGTGAAAAATAAGCGAAAACAAGTGAATTTTTGTTAAATTTATTGGTAAAAACTGAGCATTTTTTCAAATATTCTACCAGGCTACCAGGAATCAGCAGAATCTAGAAGGACAACCACTTATTTTAATTGAGAAAATTGTTGCCAAATTTAACCCGAAAATTCGATAAATTCAAGCTAAAAAGATGCCGAATTTCAGTGAAAAATAAGCGAAAACAAGTGAATTTTTGTTAAATTTATTGGTAAAAACTGAGCATTTTTTCAAATATTCTACCAGGCTTCCAGGAATCAGCAGAATCTAGAAGGACAACCACTTATTTTAATTGAGAAAATTGTTGCCAAATTTAACCCGAAAATTCGATAAATTCAAGCTAAAAAGATGCCGAATTTCAGTGAAAAATAAGCGAAAACGAGTGAATTTTTGTTAAATTTATTGGTAAAAACTGAGCATTTTTTCAAATATTCTACCAGGCTACCAGGAATCAGCAGAATCTAGAAGGACAACCACTTATTTTAATTGAGAAAATTGTTGCCAAATTTAACCCGAAAATTCGATAAATTCAAGCTAAAAAGATGCCGAATTTCAGTGAAAAATAAGCGAAAACGAGTGAATTTTTGTTAAATTTATTGATAAAAACTGAGCATTTTTTCAAATATTCTACCAGGCTACCAGGAATCAGCAGAATCTAGAAGGACAACCACTTATTTTAATTGAGAAAATTGTTGCCAAATTTAACCCGAAAATTCGATAAATTCAAGCTAAAAAGATGCCGAATTTCAGTGAAAATTAAGCGAAAACGAGTGAATTTTTGTTAAATTTATTGGTAAAAACTGAGCATTTTTTCAAATATTCTACCAGGCTACCAGGAATCAGCAGAATCTAGAAGGACAACCACTTATTTTAATTGAGAAAATTGTTGCCAAATTTAACCCGAAAATTCGATTAATTCAAGCTAAAAAGATGCCGAATTTCAGTGAAAAATAAGCGAAAACAATGAATTTTTGTTAAATTCATTGGTAAAAACTGAGCATTTTTTCAAATATTCTACCAGGCTACCAGGAATCAGCAGAATCTAGAAGGACAACCACTTATTTTAATTGAGAAAATTGTTGCCAAATTTAACCCGAAAATTCGATAAATTCAAGCTAAATAGATGCCGAATTTCAGTGAAAAAAAGCGAAAACAAGTGAATTTTTGTTAAATTTATTGGTAAAAACTGAGCATTTTTTCAAATATTCTACCAGGCTACCAGGAATCAGCAGAATCTAGAAGGACAACCACTTATTTTAATTGAGAAAATTGTTGCCAAATTTAACCCGAAAATTCGATAAATTCAAGCTAAAAAGATGCCGAATTTCAGTGAAAAATAAGCGAAAACAAGTGAATTTTTGTTAAATTTATTGGTAAAAACTGAGCATTTTTTCAAATATTCTACCAGGCTACCAGGAATCAGCAGAATCTAGAAGGACAACCATTTATTTTAATTGAGAAAATTGTTGCCAAATTTAACCCGAAAATTCGATAAATTCAAGCTAAAAAGATGCCGAATTTCAGTGAAAAATAAGCGAAAACAAGTGAATTTTTGTTAAATTTATTGGTAAAAACTGAGCATTTTTTCAAATATTCTACCAGGCTACCAGGAATCAGCAGAATCTAGAAGGACAACCATTTATTTTAATTGAGAAAATTGTTGCCAAATTTAACCCGAAAATTCGATAAATTCAAGCTAAAAAGATGCCGAATTTCAGTGAAAAATAAGCGAAAACAAGTGAATTTTTGTTAAATTTATTGGTAAAAACTGAGCATTTTTTCAAATATTCTACCAGGCTACCAGGAATCAGCAGAATCTTGAAGGACAACCACTTATTTTAATTAAGAAAATTGTTGCCAAATTTAACCCGACAATTCGATAAATTCAAGCTAAAAAGATGCCGAATTTCAGCGAAAAATAAGCGAAAACGAGTGAATTTTTGTTAAATTTATTGGTAAAAACTGAGCATTTTTTCAAATATTCTACCAGGCTACCAGGAATCAGCAGAATCTAGAAGGACAACCATTTATTTTAATTGAGAAAATTGTTGCCAAATTTAACCCGAAAATTCGATAAATTCAAGCTAAATAGATGCCGAATTTCAGTGAAAAAAAAGCGAAAACAAGTGAATTTTTGTTAAATTTATTGGTAAAAACTGAGCATTTTTTCAAATATTCTACCAGGCGAATAGGAATCAGCAGAATCTAGAAGGACAACCACTTATTTTAATTGAGAAAATTGTTGCCAAATTTAACCCGAAAATTCGATAAATTCAAGCTAAAAAGATGCCGAATTTCAGTGAAAAATAAGCGAAAACAAGTGAATTTTTGTTAAATTTATTGGTAAAAACTGAGCATTTTTTCAAATATTCTACCAGGCTACCAGGAATCAGCAGAATCTAGAAGGACAACCATTTATTTTAATTGAGAAAATTGTTGCCAAATTTAACCCGAAAATTCGATAAATTCAAGCTAAAAAGATGCCGAATTTCAGTGAAAAATAAGCGAAAACAAGTGAATTTTTGTTAAATTTATTGGTAAAAACTGAGCATTTTTTCAAATATTCTACCAGGCTACCAGGAATCAGCAGAATCTAGAAGGACAACCATTTATTTTAATTGAGAAAATTGTTGCCAAATTTAACCCGAAAATTCGATAAATTCAAGCTAAAAAGATGCCGAATTTCAGTGAAAAATAAGCGAAAACGAGTGAATTTTTGTTAAATTTATTGGTAAAAACTGAGCATTTTTTCAAATATTCTACCAGGCTACCAGGAATCAGCAGAATCTAGAAGGACAACCACTTATTTTAATTGAGAAAATTGTTGCCAAATTTAACCCGAAAATTCGATAAATTCAAGCTAAAAAGATGCCGAATTTCAGTGAAAAATAAGCGAAAACAAGTGAATTTTTGTTAAATTTATTGGTAAAAACTGAGCATTTTTTCAAATATTCTACCAGGCTACCAGGAATCAGCAGAATCTAGAAGGACAACCATTTATTTTAATTGAGAAAATTGTTGCCAAATTTAACCCGAAAATTCGATAAATTCAAGCTAAAAAGATGCCGAATTTCAGTGAAAAATAAGCGAAAACAAGTGAATTTTTGTTAAATTCATTGGTAAAAACTGAGCATTTTTTCAAATATTCTACCAGGCTACCAGGAATCAGCAGAATCTAGAAGGACAACCACTTATTTTAATTAAGAAAATTGTTGCCAAATTTAACCCGAAAATTCGATAAATTCAAGCTAAAAAGATGCCGAATTTCAGCGAAAAATAAGCGAAAACGAGTGAATTTTTGTTAAATTCATTGGTAAAAACTGAGCATTTTTTCAAATATTCTACCAGGCAACCAGGAATCAGCAGAATCTAGAAAGACAACCACTTATTTTAATTGAGAAAATTGTTGCCAAATTTAACCCGAAAATTCGATAAATTCAAGCTAAAAAGATGCCAAATTTCAGCGAAAAATAAGCGAAAACGAGTGAATTTTTTTTAAATTTATTGGTAAAAACTGAGCATTTTTTCAAATATTCTACCAGGCTACCAGGAATCAGCAGAATCTAGAAGGACAACCACTTATTTTAATTGAGAAAATTGTTGCCAAATTTAACCCGAAAATTCGATAAATTCAAGCTAAAAAGATGCCGAATTTCAGTGAAAAATAAGCGAAAACAAGTGAATTTTTGTTAAATTTATTGGTAAAAACTGAGCATTTTTTCAAATATTCTACCAGGCAACCAGGAATCAGCAGAATCTAGAAAGACAACCACTTATTTTAATTGAGAAAATTGTTGCCAAATTTAACCCGAAAATTCGATAAATTCAAGCTAAAAAGATGCCAAATTTCAGCGAAAAATAAGCGAAAACGAGTGAATTTTTTTTAAATTTATTGGTAAAAACTGAGCATTTTTTCAAATATTCTACCAGGCTACCAGGAATCAGCAGAATCTAGAAGGACAACCACTTATTTAAATTGAGAAAATTGTTGCCAAATTTAACCCGAAAATTCGATAAATTCAAGCTAAAAAGATGCCGAATTTCAGCGAAAAATAAGCGAAAACGAGTGAATTTTTTTTAAATTTATTGGTAAAAACTGAGCATTTTTTCAAATATTCTACCAGGCAACCAGGAATCAGCAGAATCTAGAAAGACAACCACTTATTTTAATTGAGAAAATTGTTGCCAAATTTAACCCGAAAATTCGATAAATTCAAGCTAAAAAGATGCTAAATTTCAGCGAAAAATAAGCGAAAACGAGTGAATTTTTGTTAAATTCATTGGTAAAAACTGAGCATTTTTTCAAATATTCTACCAGGCTACCAGGAATCAGCAGAATCTAGAAGGACAACCACTTATTTTAATTGAGAAAATTGTTGCCAAATTTAACCCGAAAATTCGATAAATTCAAGCTAAAAAGATGCCAAATTTCAGCGAAAAATAAGCGAAAACGAGTGAATTTTTTTTAAATTTATTGGTAAAAACTGAGCATTTTTTCAAATATTCTACCAGGCTACCAGGAATCAGCAGAATCTAGAAGGACAACCACTTATTTTAATTGAGAAAATTGTTGCCAAATTTAACCCGAAAATTCGATAAATTCAAGCTAAAAAGATGCCGAATTTCAGTGAAAAATAAGCGAAAACAAGTGAATTTTTGTTAAATTTATTGGTAAAAACTGAGCATTTTTTCAAATATTCTACCAGGCTACCAGGAATCAGCAGAATCTAGAAGGACAACCACTTATTTTAATTAAGAAAATTGTTGCCAAATTTAACCCGAAAATTCGATAAATTCAAGCTAAAAAGATGCCGAATTTCAGCGAAAAATAAGCGAAAACGAGTGAATTTTTGTTAAATTCATTGGTAAAAACTGAGCATTTTTTCAAATATTCTACCAGGCAACCAGGAATCAGCAGAATCTAGAAAGACAACCACTTATTTTAATTGAGAAAATTGTTGCCAAATTTAACCCGAAAATTCGATAAATTCAAGCTAAAAAGATGCCAAATTTCAGCGAAAAATAAGCGAAAACGAGTGAATTTTTGTTAAATTTATTGGTAAAAACTGAGCATTTTTTCAAATATTCTACCAGGCTACCAGGAATCAGCAGAATCTAGAAGGACAACCACTTATTTTAATTGAGAAAATTGTTGCCAAATTTAACCCTAAAATTCGATAATTTCAAGCTAAAAAGATGCCGAATTTCAGTGAAAAATAAGCGAAAACAAGTGAATTTTTGTTAAATTTATTGGTAAAAACTGAGCATTTTTTCAAATATTCTACCAGGCTACCAGGAATCAGCAGAATCTAGAAGGACAACCACTTATTTTAATTGAGAAAATTGTTGCCAAATTTAACCCGAAAATTCGATAAATTCAAGCTAAAAAGATGCCGAATTTCAGCGAAAAATAAGCGAAAACAAGTGAATTTTTGTTAAATTTATTGGTAAAAACTGAGCATTTTTACAAATATTCTACCAGGCTACCAGGAATCAGCAGAATCTTGAAGGACAACCACTTATTTTAATTAAGAAAATTGTTGCCAAATTTAACCCGACAATTCGATAAATTCAAGCTAAAAAGATGCCGAATTTCAGCGAAAAATAAGCGAAAACGAGTGAATTTTTGTTAAATTTATTGGTAAAAACTGAGAATTTTTTCAAATATTCTACCAGGCTACTGTTATAGACCGTATTTCGAAACACAATATTCTTGGTAAAGCTATATTCTTTACATGTGTTGAATACGATCTGTAACAGGACGGACACACATCTGGCTGTTTTCTGTTCTTTTATCTGCTCCTATTTCTATTGATCCTGTATTTTGTTTTATTAGTTGGTGCTATATTCATGCATCAAAGGCGGCATTCACACGCATGTGAAAACATGCACTTCCCAGAATCGACCGTAATAAAACTTGAAACAGGATCAATAAGAGCAACACTTGTGAGGTCGGTGCATTGCACAAATCCATCCTTTTAGATTTTCTAAGAACAGAAAATGCAACAAGGGATGATGACTGTAGTCATCATCCTGGGTGTGTGTATCATCATCTCAAAGACTTCCCCTCCGGTGCAGGGTATAAGAAGGAGATCCACATAAGTCCCGGTGTCAGTCAGTTTTAGCCATAGTTAAGTGTAGTCGCGTTGTGCGAGTAATATTAAGTATTAATTAGGTCTTCATTATAATATTGGTGTTAATAAATATGTTTTTTTGTTGAAACTCAAAATAAAAGTTTTCATATAAATTATTTAATTAATAGTCCAAAATATTGGACGTAACATTTGGTGACAGCGGTGGGATCAGTCACTAAGCTCAATATTAATTTGAGGCCCACACAAAAAAAAAAAAAAAAATTAATAATGTAAAAAAAATATGTGTTTCTGAAAATTATTCGTTGTGTTCCAATAAAACAAAAAAAAAAAAATCGAATCATTTATTTACAACTGAAAAGTGATTTCCTTATTGATTTGCTGTTGAAGAAATTAATTCTGAACCAACATAAAGCTAAACAATAGTGCGTGTATTGATCTTTGCCATATTTGTGAGTTTTGTGATCATGCCAGCCTCCACACCGTATTAGGTGCAAGCGAACAACACTGGAAGTTACATAATTGTTGAAAGATGAACCCGATTTGTTGAAATAGTGATGGACAGTGGACATCGCCGAAAATTGGAGCCTGATGATGGAGATGTGGAGACGCTAGGCATCATTACACTGTATTCATAAGAAGCTCAAATTATTTTTTTTACTTTATGGAGCTGGATGTTTCGTGTTAGTTTTATAGTGAATTAAATTTTAATATATTTTAATTTCATAAGTAAGTTGAGATATATTTATCATGTTTTTCTTGTCGATTAGTTGCTGAACATAAAAGTAACATTTAACTAGGTTTAATTTAAAGTTATAGCGATATGTCTTATGGGTATTACATAACTTATTTAGAGACAACTAATCGGTTTGGTTTTTTTGCTGTGAGCAGAGTTTCAAAATTTTTTGGTCAAACGAGTTCTCCAATGAAAAAAAAAATAAAAAAAAATTCTTGTAAGTCAGATCCAACATTTAATTAAAGAAAAATCTTTGCAACTAAGAAGAAGTTAAATTAAAATTTATGTAGCTAGAAATTTGATAAACTCACATCACAATATATAACAAACCAAGCAAATAACGAAAGTAATTTCTTTTTTTCTCGTTAGTCAGTTTCATTTGAGGATATCATAAGTAAATCTGTTGTTATTTAACATACAACTATTTTGAAACTCTTTTGTTTTATAATAAAAAAAATATTTCTATTGGTTAAAAAAAAAAGGGTGCAATAATTTAACCGTTTTATGATTTGTACATTGCCGTTTCTTTTCTTTTTTTTTTATCCAATGGTTCCAAACATTTCTTTAAAAATTTGTTTATATTGTTAATTGTTGTTTTATTTTTTAATTTCAAATCAATTCGTCAATACTATTTGGATGTAAATCTTTATTAAACTCACTATGGCTGATTCCCTTTATAGTTTTGTTAAACTCAGGGCCAGTGAGCATTACCTAGCTGGTGTAACCACCAATGGTAACCCATGGCTTGGAATGGATTTATGAATCTGGATTTATTATTTCTGATTTTATAGTATCACTGGGGTATCTGGATGTGGATAATCTCCATTAACTCACTGGCTGACTCCCTTCATGGTTTTATTAAACTGGGGGCCAGTGGGCATCATAGTAGTCAGAGCGCTATAAGTGTAAAAACCTTTCGATATGATCAGAATAATAAAAAAAAAGGAGATGAAGAAATTTGAATTTGAATAAGAAAATATACAACAATACATAAAATGAAATGATAGCGATAATTTTATTGCAAAATTAAAAGTTTTGAAGGGCAATTACATTTACTTTGCAATTATGAAAGAATTCTGTATTTAGACAAATAGCAAAGTGATAATTATTAATTTTATCGTCTCAATGCAACGTTGTAAAATTTACGAAGCGTATTCACAACAGCAGAATGTAACTTGTCATGAATCGCTTAATAAAAAAAAAAAAAAACTGTTTCTTTTTGTTGGTGGTTGGCCAATTTAGACTATAAAATACGAACCTTTATTTTAAAACATTATATCTTACACACACATATAATTATATATATTGTCATAACGTAAACAGTTTATGTGTGTGTAGTTATATATTGGATAAAATCAAATTTTAATTTCCAAAGGGATATTAAGACAGTACGACACAAATAGCATTAAAATTTAAATTTTTTTTTTTGTCGGTTTTAAGAACCTTTATGCTATTTCTCATTTCACATTACAAATATCTGGAAGTAGGTAGTAACTATATACTCACTAACTGATTCCCTTCATGGTTGTATTAACCGGGGGTTAGTGAGCAAAGATATTTTTGAAAGAGTGATTATAATGGACACTTGATGTAAACGTACTAAATAGTACGTGTAAGTGAAAGAATACGTAAAGCAGCCTTTAATCATACTGACTGATTCCCTTCATAGTTGTTAAACTGGGGGTCAGTATGTAAGGATATTCAATGCGTATAAAATATAAATTTGTTGTTTTTTTTTTTTTAAATGTCGTAAATAAATAAAAAAAAAAATAAATAAAGAAAATTTATAGGTTCGTATTAGGATATTGTAATGTAAAAAAAAAAAAAAAAAATATATACATATGTCTACAATAATTTTGTTAGTGCCAACCACTGTAAACGTACGGTATGTACTAATGTAATTTGAAATTGTAATTAAAAAAAAAATTTTAAATATTTTTAAATGACAAACACACTTTTTCTAAGAGGGCAGGGATGTTATAGACCGTATTTCGAAACACAATATTCTTGGTAAAGCTATATTCTTTACATGTGTTGAATACGATCTGTAACAGGACGGACACACATCTGGCTGTTTTCTGTTCTTTTATCTGCTCCTATTTCTATTGATCCTGTATTTTGTTTTATTAGTTGGTGCTATATTCATGCATCAAAGGCGGCATTCACACGCATGTGAAAACATGCACTTCCCAGAATCGACCGTAATAAAACTTGAAACAGGATCAATAAGAGCAACACTTGTGAGGTCGGTGCATTGCACAAATCCATCCTTTTAGATTTTCTAAGAACAGAAAATGCAACAAGGGATGATGACTGTAGTCATCATCCTGGGTGTGTGTATCATCATCTCAAAGACTTCCCCTCCGGTGCAGGGTATAAGAAGGAGATCCACATAAGTCCCGGTGTCAGTCAGTTTTAGCCATAGTTAAGTGTAGTCGCGTTGTGCGAGTAATATTAAGTATTAATTAGGTCTTCATTATAATATTGGTGTTAATAAATATGTTTTTTTGTTGAAACTCAAAATAAAAGTTTTCATATAAATTATTTAATTAATAGTCCAAAATATTGGACGTAACACTACCAGGAATCAGCAGAATCTAGAAGGACAACCACTTATTTTAATTGAGAAAATTGTTGCCAAATTTAACCCGAAAATTCGATAAATTCAAGCTAAAAAGATGCCGAATTTCAGCGAAAAATAAGCGAAAACGAGTGAATTTTTTTTAAATTTATTGGTAAAAACTGAGCATTTTTTCAAATATTCTACCAGGCAACCAGGAATCAGCAGAATCTAGAAAGACAACCACTTATTTTAATTGAGAAAATTGTTGCCAAATTTAACCCGAAAATTCGATAAATTCAAGCTAAAAAGATGCCAAATTTCAGCGAAAAATAAGCGAAAACGAGTGAATTTTTGTTAAATTCATTGGTAAAAACTGAGCATTTTTTCAAATATTCTACCAGGCTACCAGGAATCAGCAGAATCTAGAAGGACAACCACTTATTTTAATTGAGAAAATTGTTGCCAAATTTAACCCGAAAATTCGATAAATTCAAGCTAAAAAGATGCCAAATTTCAGCGAAAAATAAGCGAAAACGAGTGAATTTTTTTTAAATTTATTGGTAAAAACTGAGCATTTTTTCAAATATTCTACCAGGCTACCAGGAATCAGCAGAATCTAGAAGGACAACCACTTATTTTAATTGAGAAAATTGTTGCCAAATTTAACCCGAAAATTCGATAAATTCAAGCTAAAAAGATGCCGAATTTCAGCGAAAAATAAGCGAAAACGAGTGAATTTTTATTAAATTTATTGGTAAAAACTGAGCATTTTTACAAATATTCTACTAGGCTACCAGGAATCAGCAGAATCTAGAAGGACAACCACTTATTTTAATTGAGAAAATTGTTGCCAAATTTAACCCGAAAATTCGATAAATTCAAGCTAAAAAGATGCCGAATTTCAGCGAAAACAAGTGAATTTTTGTTAAATTTATTGGTAAAAAATGAGCATTTTTACAAATATTCTACTAGGCTATCAGGAATCAGCAGAATCTAGAAGGACAACCACTTATTTTAATTGAGAAAATTGTTGCCAAATTTAACCCGAAAATTCGATAAATTCAAGCTAAAAAGATGCCGAATTTCAGCGAAAAATAAGCGAAAACGAGTGAATTTTTGTTAAATTTATTGGTAAAAACTGAGCATTTTTTCAAATATTCAACCAGGCTACCAGGAATCAGCAGAATCTAGAAGGACAACCACTTATTTTAATTGAGAAAATTGTTGCCAAATTTAACCCGAAAATTCGATAAATTCAAGCTAAAAAGATGCCGAATTTCAGTGAAAAATAAGCGAAAACAAGTGAATTTTTGTTAAATTTATTGGTAAAAACTGAGCATTTTTTCAAATATTCTACCAGGCTACCAGGAATCAGCAGAATCTAGAAGGACAACCACTTATTTTAATTGAGAAAATTGTTGCCAAATTTAACCCGAAAATTCGATAAATTCAAGCTAAAAAGATGCCGAATTTCAGCGAAAAATAAGCGAAAACAAGTGAATTTTTGTTAAATTTATTGGTAAAAACTGAGCATTTTTTCAAATATTCTACCAGGCTACCAGGAATCAGCAGAATCTAGAAGGACAACCACTTATTTTAATTGAGAAAATTGTTGCCAAATTTAACCCGAAAATTCGATAAATTCAAGCTAAAAAGATGCCAAATTTCAGCGAAAAATAAGCGAAAACGAGTGAATTTTTTTTAAATTTATTGGTAAAAACTGAGCATTTTTTCAAATATTCTACCAGGCTACCAGGAATCAGCAGAATCTAGAAGGACAACCACTTATTTTAATTGAGAAAATTGTTGCCAAATTTAACCCGAAAATTCGATAAATTCAAGCTAAAAAGATGCCGAATTTCAGTGAAAAATAAGCGAAACAAGTGAATTTTTGTTAAATTTATTGATAAAAACTGAGCATTTTTTCAAATATTCTACCAGGCTACCAGGAATCAGCAGAATCTAGAAGGACAACCACTTATTTTAATTGAGAAAATTGTTGCCAAATTTAACCCGAAAATTCGATAAATTCAATCTAAAAAGATGCCGAATTTCAGTGAAAAATAAGCGAAAAAAAGTGAATTTTTGTTAAATTTATTGGTAAAAACTGAGCATTTTTTCAAATATTCTACCAGGCTACCAGGAATCAGCAGAATCAAGAAGGATAACCGTTTAGTTTAAGTGAGAAAATTGTTGCCAAATTTAACCCAAAAATTCGATAAATTCAAGCTAAAAGATGCCGAATTTCAGCGAAAAATAAGCGAAAACGAGTGAATTTTTGTTAAATTCATTGGTAAAAACTGAGCATTTCTTCAAAAATTCTACCAGGCAACCAGGAATCAGCAGAATCTAGAAGGACAACCACTTATTTTAATTGAGAAAATTTTTGCCAAATTTATCCCAAAAATTCGATAAATTCAAGCTAAAAATATGCCGAATTTCAGCGAAAACAAGTGAATTTTTGTTAAATTTATTGGTAAAAACTGAGCATTTTTACAAATATTCTACTAGGCTACCAGGAATCAGCAGAATCTAGAAGGACAACCACTTATTTTAATTGAGAAAATTGTTGCCAAATTTAACCCGAAAATTCGATAAATTCAAGCTAAAAAGATGCCGAATTTCAGCGAAAACGAGTGAATTTTTGTTAAATTAATTGGTAAAAACTGAGCATTTTTTCAAATATTCTACCAGGCTACCAGGAATCAGCAGAATCTAGAAGGACAACCACTTATTTTAATTGAGAAAATTGTTGCCAAATTTAACCCGAAAATTCGATAAATTCAAGCTAAAAAGATGCCGAATTTCAGTGAAAAATAAGCGAAAACGAGTGAATTTTTGTTAAATTTATTGGTAAAAACTGAGCATTTTTTCAAATATTCTACCAGGCTACCAGGAATCAGCAGAATCTAGAAGGACAACCACTTATTTTAATTGAGAAAATTGTTGCTAAATTTAACCCGAAAATTCGATAAATTCAAGCTAAAAAGATGCCGAATTTCAGTGAAAAATAAGCGAAAACAAGTGAATTTTTGTTAAATTTATTGGTAAAAACTGAGCATTTTTTCAAATATTCTACCAGGCTACCAGGAATCAGCAGAATCTAGAAAGACAACCACTTATTTTAATTGAGAAAATTGTTGCCAAATTTAACCCGAAAACTCGATAAATTCAAGCTAAAAAGATGCCGAATTTCAGCGAAAAATAAGCGAAAACGAGTGAATTTTTGTTAAATTTATTGGTAAAAACTGAGCATTTTTTCAAATATTCTACCAGGCTACCAGGAATCTTCAGAATCTAGAAGGACAACCACTTATTTTAATTGAGAAAATTGTTGCCAAATTTAACCCGAAAATTCGATAAATTCAAGCTAAAAAGATGCCGAATTTCAGTGAAAAATAAGCGAAAACAAGTGAATTTTTGTTAAATTTATTGGTAAAAACTGAGCATTTTTTCAAATATTCTACCAGGCTACCAGGAATCAGCAGAATCTAGAAGGACAACCACTTATTTTAATTGAGAAAATTGTTGCCAAATTTAACCCGAAAATTCGATAAATTCAAGCTAAAAAGATGCCGAATTTCAGCGAAAAATAAGCGAAAACGAGTGAATTTTTGTTAAATTTATTGGTAAAAACTGAGCATTTTTTCAAATATTCTACCAGGCTACCAGGAATCAGCAGAATCTAGAAGGACAACCACTTATTTTAATTGAGAAAATTGTTGCCAAATTTAACCCGAAAATTCGATAAATTCAAGCTAAAAAGATGCCGAATTTCAGCGAAAAATAAGCGAAAACGAGTGAATTTTTGTTTAATTTATTGGTAAAAACTGAGCATTTTTTCAAATATTCTACCAGGCTACCAGGAATCAGCAGAATCTAGAAGGACAACCACTTATTTTAATTGAGAAAATTGTTGCCAAATTTAACACGAAAATTCGATAAATTCAAGCTAAAAAGATGCCGAATTTCAGCGAAAAATAAGCGAAAACGAGTGAATTTTTGTTAAATTTATTGGTAAAAACTGAGCATTTTTTCAAATATTCTACCAGGCTACCAGGAATCAGCAGAATCTAGAAGGACAACCACTTATTTTAATTGAGAAAATTGTTGCCAAATTTAACCCGAAAATTCGATAAATTCAAGCTAAAAAGATGCCGAATTTCAGCGAAAAATAAGCGAAAACGAGTGAATTTTTGTTAAATTTATTGGTAAAAACTGAGCATTTTTTCAAATATTCTACCAGGCTACCAGGAATCAGCAGAATCTAGAAGGACAACCACTTATTTTAATTGAGAAAATTGTTGCCAAATTTAACCCGAAAATTCGATAAATTCAAGCTAAAAAGATGCCGAATTTCAGTGAAAAATAAGCGAAAACAAGTGAATTTTTGTTAAATTTATTGGTAAAAACTGAGCATTTTTTCAAATATTCTACCAGGCTACCAGGAATCAGCAGAATCTAGAAGGACAACCACTTATTTTAATTGAGAAAATTGTTGCCAAATTTAACCCGAAAATTCGATAAATTCAAGCTAAAAAGATGCCGAATTTCAGTGAAAAATAAGCGAAAACAAGTGAATTTTTGTTAAATTTATTGGTAAAAACTGAGCATTTTTTCAAATATTCTACCAGGCTACCAGGAATCAGCAGAATCTAGAAGGACAACCACTTATTTTAATTGAGAAAATTGTTGCCAAATTTAACCCGAAAATTCGATAAATTCAAGCTAAAAAGATGCCGAATTTCAGCGAAAAATAAGCGAAAACGAGTGAATTTTTGTTAAATTTATTGGTAAAAACTGAGCATTTTTTCAAATATTCTACCAGGCTACCAGGAATCAGCAGAATCTAGAAGGACAACCACTTATTTTAATTGAGAAAATTGTTGCCAAATTTAACCCGAAAATTCGATAAATTCAAGCTAAAAAGATGCCGAATTTCAGCGAAAAATAAGCGAAAACGAGTGAATTTTTGTTTAATTTATTGGTAAAAACTGAGCATTTTTTCAAATATTCTACCAGGCTACCAGGAATCAGCAGAATCTAGAAGGACAACCACTTATTTTAATTGAGAAAATTGTTGCCAAATTTAACACGAAAATTCGATAAATTCAAGCTAAAAAGATGCCGAATTTCAGCGAAAAATAAGCGAAAACGAGTGAATTTTTGTTAAATTTATTGGTAAAAACTGAGCATTTTTTCAAATATTCTACCAGGCTACCAGGAATCAGCAGAATCTAGAAGGACAACCACTTATTTTAATTGAGAAAATTGTTGCCAAATTTAACCCGAAAATTCGATAAATTCAAGCTAAAAAGATGCCGAATTTCAGCGAAAAATAAGCGAAAACGAGTGAATTTTTGTTAAATTTATTGGTAAAAACTGAGCATTTTTTCAAATATTCTACCAGGCTACCAGGAATCAGCAGAATCTAGAAGGACAACCACTTATTTTAATTGAGAAAATTGTTGCCAAATTTAACCCGAAAATTCGATAAATTCAAGCTAAAAAGATGCCGAATTTCAGTGAAAAATAAGCGAAAACAAGTGAATTTTTGTTAAATTTATTGGTAAAAACTGAGCATTTTTTCAAATATTCTACCAGGCTACCAGGAATCAGCAGAATCTAGAAGGACAACCACATATTTTAATTGAGAAAATTGTTTGCCAAATTTACCCCAAAAATTCGATAAATTCAAGCTAAAAAGATGCCGAATTTCAGTGAAAAATAAGCGAAAACAAGTGAATTTTTGTTAAATTTATTGATAAAAACTGAGCATTTTTTCAAATATTCTACCAGGCTACCAGGAATCAGCAGAATTTAAAAGGACAACCACTTATTTTAATTGAGAAAATTGTTTGCCAAATTTAACCCGAAAATTCGATAAATTCAAGCTAAAAAGATGCCGAATTTCAGTGAAAAATAAGCGAAAACAAGTGAATTTTTGTTAAATTTATTGGTAAAAACTGAGCATTTTTTCAAATATTCTACCAGGCAACCAGGAATCAGCAGAATCTAGAAGGACAACCACATATTTTAATTGAGAAAATTGTTTGCCAAATTTAACCCAAAATTTTGTTGCAGATATGTTAGAAAACTGATTCTAAGGTATCCTAGGAAAAAGTTTTATATAAAGTTCGAAAAAAGTATCAATCTTCATAGTAAAACTCAACATTGTAATTCACGAAAATAATTTATAGAACATTTTGAAATTTCAAAACTTTAGTGAATTCTCAAAGCCTAGGAAAATTTTAAGGAATAAATATAATAATGCAGAAAGTATCTATTCGTGATTCTTCAGACACCCTCAATTGAGATCATTTGAGATCCTATTTTGGAAATGGTGAGATCTCAAAGGCAAAAGACTTTTGAAGTCATAACTACTCTAAAAAATTATTATACAAAAAAATGTAAAAGCCAAAATCCATTTTTTTTTTGAAATCTAAGTATGCAGAAAGTGTTACAACCACCATTTAAATCTCCAATAAAAAATCAGCATTATTGATACAGAATTGTAGAAATTTTTTTTTTGATCGAAAAACATCCAAGGGGTACGTACCCCTTGCTTCATTTTCAATTTTGGGGCCAAAAATTTAACTTTCGTTTTTTATCAAAATTTTGATGCAGAATTGTTAAAAAACTGATCCTAAGGTATCCTATAAAAAAGTTCCATATAAAGTTGGAAAGAACTATCAATCTTCATGGTAAAACCCAATGTTGTAGTTCACGAAAGTAATTTATATAGAACATTTTGAAATTTCAAAACTTAATAAATTTTTAAATCCTGAAATGAAAAAAATCGTAGGACCCATTTTTGAGCCCCTATACGAAAAAAAATTCTTTTGGCAATAACTTGACCTTGAAGGATCTGACCTTGAAAAGTCGAAGATCCTATTCTTATATTTTTGTCTAATACTTTACAAAAAAATTTCATACAAAACGGTCCAGTAGTTTAGAAGTTTTTTTTTTCGACCATTTTTCTATAGTACGGACGTACTTTTGCACATTTTTTCTAGACCACTTTTTTAGACTCAGGGGGCGCAAAATGAGTTTCTGCATCATCAACTTTTTTCCGAAAAAAGTCGGATTCCAAATATTTCTATATGCCCTTGGGGTCGTATATAAATTAATATGCCCTTGAGGTCTTATATAAATTAAAAAACTGTATCGCCGGGAGAGCGAGGTGTGAATTTATATACGACTGTTGCTTAACTACATTTTAATAAAGTTTTTCGGAGATATGGAAAATTTGGCCTTGAAATTTCTGAATTTTGACGTTGATTTCTGTCCAAAATTGTTACTTTTATTGAGATTAGCAATAACGTAGATCATCATAGTACTCTAAAACAAACAGTTTTGATTTATTTTTATCATAAAAGTATGACCCCGAGTTTTCAAAATTTGACATTGAAATGTTCAGCAAGTTTTCCTATTTTATTTAATCCTACAATAAAGTGTATTTCTTTTTTTTAAGTTTTCTGAGATATAAAAAATTGGACCTTGAATTTTTTGATTTTGACCTTGAAATGTACTACAAGTTTTCTTATCTTATTTAATCCTAGAATAATGTGAAATTTTTTTTTTGATACATATTGTGATAATTGAAAAATATCTACAACTTTACGATTGCCAATTTTTTTACTGCTATTTACATAAGAACTTTAAGACAACAACTTTGATCCAGAGCAATGAAACCATTGACAATATTTAAAAGTAAGATCTGCCTTAATCCTTTACAACCCACCACCCCCTATTTTCAACAAAATCCCATGTTAAGTAAATGCACATAAAAAGCACTCGCCACTCAATACCCGCAGTCCGCACCCTTAATATGCGGAAATGAGCTGCAATAACACAATATGCATTATTGCACAGCAGTAATGACTGCGTCCCCCATTTTATCCTCACACATACGGCAACATCTTCAATTTAAGTATTATGACACCACATAAAATTGTATATCGATATGCCAATCGTTTCAATAAAATCACAACGGCAACATATCTTGAATACACTTTATATGCATCACGCACATAAAACGGGCCAATGAATGCATCCTTCGGGAATAATTCCGTCAAATGATTTGAGACTCATTAAAGGGATACTCAAAGTCCAGGCGCCCATATCGCCATCGCAAGTAATGAGTAAGCCATTGATCCGTTTTTGCAAATTCCCTGCCATTACGCATTTCACTTGCATAATATTATGTGTTTTCTGTAATGGAACAGATGGAGATTGGGTTGACCGTTTTTATGGTGCATATAGAAATAAGAGGGTGGGGGGTGGGGGTGGTAAAAGTCCCTTTTTGCAGTGTTATACCTTTGTGTTCAATACGACCATTGAGCTGATTCGAATTGTATGTACAGCATTTGGGTGGTGGTGTGTTGCTCCGGATGTGTATCGTCAAACGTATCCAATTTTATGCTATACATAAGTATATTCCTCGGACAGTTTATCTTGATGGGGTAGGTGCTTTTTGTTTTGTGTCGTTACTCGTATGGGTTGACGATTGCATTGAGTGTCGTAAATTGTGTGGGAGGGTGATGCGTTTTTCGGACATCACAACATCCGATAATTCGCATTTATCTTTAGATATTTCTGTGAGTGGTCATTGAACTGCCATCTGATTGACCATTAATAACTGGATACGTGTTCACGGTTCAGCCCATTCTCATATTATTCAACAGTGTATGATCTTGTGTGTGTAACCATGCGGCACAGGATGAGATGTTATGATTTTGTTGATATCCTTTTGCCCTTGTTTTTGTTATTTTGGTTTTCTTTTGACATTGAAATGTGGGATTTATGTAAATTTTGTTAAATCTTTGTGTGTAATTCATTTTCTATGTCAAAAAGGGATGCATGATTTATGGTGTATCCTTTTGTGTCCTTAACATACCTACATATATTATAAAGATTTTGTCATTTTAACTAACTGTCCAAAAATACATAGATATAACTTAATAAATAAATTTACATACTTGATATAGTAAAAGGATATCATCGAAAACGAATTTATTTCATAAATTGTACTGCGTGATGAAGCAAGTTGATAAAGGATATTTATTTATGTACATATATAGAAGTTTACGAAAGTTGTTAAACTAATTTTATCGCTATGAAAATATTTATTGGCAATTATTCAAGGACATTTACTTAATAACAGACATAAATCAGAATAAATAAAAAAAAAAAATATTTGTAATCCTTAATTCATGGGATTACAAATATTTTTTAAAAAGACTTTTTAGTTTTCATATATGTTTTCAATATATTCATTTATTCATTCATCAAAACTTTGTAAAAAAATATAAATCGACTATGATCAAGCTATTACAAAATAATATTTAAAGAAAAACAAAAAATAAGGAAAAGAATAATTAATAATACAAAACAAAAAAATGCCACAAATGAACAAAGGCGTTATCTTTAAATGTCTTCTTTGAAATACTCGGCTTTTATGCTTCCTGTAAAGGTTTGGTGTCGATCGAGTGGATTCCATTTCGCCCATACCATTTAACAGTTTACAAACAAAATTTGTCGCTTACAAAGAGAACCAAAAATATTGTTTAATATAGAAATTTAATTTTAGATTTCACTTTAAAAACATGTTTTTTCTTTTGCGAAGCAACGCGCGCCGGATACCGCTAGTAAAATATAAAAATCAAGTGCAAAATTAAAATAAATTAATTACGGAAAAAAGCAAAGCATAATACAAAACATAAACAATACCCAGAATCGTATTTTTAAAGAACTTTTAAAAATGTACATAAAAACAATAATAAGTTAATTGTGTTTTTAAAGCGCCAGTGAGTATGCAAAATCGTCTATTCAGGCGTTTGCGGATTAAAAATGCATACTTGCTCACTGCAAGCACAAAAAAAAAGACTTGTTGCATCAACCTCAACCACCCCACAACAGAATATCTTTAAATTCCACCATTGAAGTGCATTTTTATGTCACGTACACGCGACATCCCTTGCATTTCACTAAAATCATATGCAAATTGCTGTACATGTTCGCCATATCAAAGCAATTATGTTGCAAAAACCTTCAACAACAGTCCGCAATGCTCCAATATCTATGTTCTGCATAACTTACTGAAATTGTGTGTGTGTGTGTGTTGTGTGCGTGTGTTTGCACTTTTACCTCGTACGTGTATGCAATGCACTCAACATTATCATAATCTGATTTGGATAATGGACCAATGTTTTTTCAGTGGAATTGCATTTTGAAGTTGCATCAAGCTTTTCGCTTATCCATCCACCAAATACAACTGAGTTAGCACGAGCTTGTATGAGCACTTGTGTGTGCATTCTGCTGTGGGGTTAGGTTGGGAGTCATTTTACTGGGCTTAAGTACACACGTACTTTAACTGTTTACGCATTATTTCAATGGATTTGTGGTCGTGTTATGATCTGCACTAGTAGCCATGTCCTTAATCCGGTGTGCATCACTACTCTGCAATTTGTTGACACACCGAAATGGGTATTGTTGTGTTTAATCGGGGAAGTGAATAGAATATGACAAGATTATGATTGGCTTGTTTGAAGGGGTTTTGTTAAATTAATAATTATAATGTATTTGTCTTCAATTTGGGAAAGGCAGAAGTTTTGAAAGTATTTTATAAATGAATTAACTCCTACATGACTGCAATTGCATACTTTTAAGCGTTTTATTTTATTATATTAATTAAGTTATATTGAAATTATTGCACATAATCTTCGTCATGTTTTAAAACAGGAATGTGAGGTCCTCATTTATTTATAATTAAAACCGTTACCACGAGATTTTCGACCCACATCTAACCACAACCACCTCGCTTTCTTTTTTCAAAACATTTTAGTAATCCACGACTTCTTTTTGTTCCAACTTCTTTTCAATTCTTTTTATTTTTTATGTTTTCTTTACAAATCAAAAAAAAACCGAAGTCTCAAATTGCTGCTGTACAAATCTAGGGCGTTGTGATACAGCGCAATGATGGACAATATTATATTAAATAAGGGTGCAAAGTAATTTGATCGGCTTAGTGAAATATGATGCAGCATATATGCTGAGATTATTGTCGTCGAGCGAGGTGTTTTATTTATTCTTACCCCCCTCCTCCATGTCATGTCGCACACATATAGACTTAACATAATTTGCTTGGTGGATGCGCTTCTTGTTTCATTTATTCTTTTATCCATTTGTGTGACATTATAACACTTTATTCGTACATTGTTAAGTGAAATGCATCTCGATCCCCTTCTTTTGTTTGAGTGTACAGCTCGTCGTTTTGTGTACTGTATTTGAATAGTTTGACAAGCATATTTTTTGGGCAGTTGTTGCTGTCGCATTATTTCGTTTGAAATAAAAATTTGAATGCATAATATGACGATTTGTTCGTGCCATAATATTAAAACTGCTGCATGTCAATTATGGTGAGAGAGCCATTGTCACTGAAAATGAGTTATGTGTCTTAAATTAGGTTGAAATTGGGGTGGCTTCTTTTTGTTGTGTGTATTGCATTTACAATTTATCAAAAGCATTCATTTACTTTGTTGCAACAATTTAAATTCAATTTGTTGGCTGGGTTTAGGTGGAATGTTAATCAGTTGGGGTGCTCTTTTTACGTGAGTTCTAATTTAATTTACGAAAAATTAAGAATCCAATTTAATTTTTTGAAAATTAAGGCACTAATTAGCTCAAAATATCTTTGGTTATAGGAAATTTTTATTTCATCATCTAAAATTTAATTTATTAATCTAATTTCTATTTAAAAGTAGTTCCTTGAATCCTTAATATTTTAAATATAATTATGGTACTATAATTCTCACTCCATTACTAATAGAAATTAGGTAATTCAATTCATTGTGGTTTCATTAAAATTAGTTTAATAATTTTTTTCATTTAAAAAAAAATATAAATTTTATTTTGAGATTCCAAAAAAACTTTCGAATAAAATCAATTTTCAACAACTTTTCTCTAAAAATATTCCGTGACCCATGAGAAGGATATTATTAAAAATTAGGAAAACAAATTCGCACTCAAAAAAAAATCTAAAAACCTTTAAAAATGCACGAAAAACGAAAAACATACTTAAATAAGCATTTGAGGGTTGAAAACATAATGGCCTTTAAATAAATTACACTCGAGTGGCACATTTATTTTTATACACCATGAGATGAAAGGTCGAACCCCAAAAAAATCACACTTAAATCAAAAGAGTATAAAAACAAAATGGAACATCCTTCAAGGATAATATGTGTTTGAACAAACACACACAATTTTAGATGTTTGATGGCAATTTAATGAATGTAAGTGGCAAGCGGAGCAAAACACAGAATTTTCACACCCCTTGGTGTACTAAAATTTCCCGATTCCCCTCCCCCCCTTGCAGCACGCATGTCAAACGCCATGATTTAATGCCCACCTCGGCAAGTAGTTGATCGTGTGTGTGGGACGCATTGAAAAACACGCCACCCGAAAAAGCGCTCAGTGTGTAAATTGAAATGATGCCGTACTTGTTGCTGTACATCTGCAGCCGCATCAGTCGGGCGCTGCAGTGATCTAGGCTTTCATGTTGGCTTGTGGTGTGACGGGGTGGTGGGGTTTCAAAACAATGTAACAACGAGCGTGCATTTTGGACACACTTTAACCCGACACATTGTATGACCCTCACCCATGTTACATCGCAGTGTTCATTTAGTCTGCACATGGGTTTTCAACCGCAGCGGTGTGATGTGCTCACGTCTGTCCAGGTGCATTGGGGGGAGGGGGGGGGGATGAGAATATTTTAATGGACTGTATGGATGCACCATTCACACTGAATACGGGAAATGTGTAATGTAATCGCTCTGTGACACTAAGGGCTTGTTACACATTTTCAACAAAATGCACTTTGTCTGAATAACTCGAGTGGATTGTAAATTTGTTGTCAATGCCAGGCGTTGTAATGCCCCTGATGAAAAACAATAACTACATTGTTGCTGTTGGGTGTGTTTGCTTTTTCCCAAAAAACAACAACGACAGTGTGCAACATTTTGTTGAATTGGTTTCAATCATCCCTCAACCTCCCCGCTCCCCAATCCCCACCCTCTTTTACTATTCATGATTTTACCTTTTTCTTTTAAATATCCTTTTTTTTTTTTTTTTGTTGTTGTGTGTAATTCACACCTTCTGTGTTTGACAGCAAATTCTCTTCTTCTGATGGTGAATGGCAATTTTCAATTTGATTCAATTACAATGAAAACGAAGTTCACGTTATTGTTGAAATGGAAATAAGTACCCATGTACAACACTGTGATTCTGCAGTGATATATAATTGAGTGTCGTCGTCTCCATTGTTGATCTCAACGCAACTGTGAACTGGAGAAGATTGCTTTTTATGTTGTTACTTAGCTTTGTTTGAAAATATGCGCGCTTCAATTGATGTGTAACGTGTAAAGATGTTCGTATCGAGAGATCCTTTTTTGTTGTATTGTAATTTGTTCACATAATTATAAATGTTTTGATATTTGTATGACACTGTCGTTCTTTAATTGGGACTTTTTGTGAAGGATATTCAATATATTTAATTAAAATTCTTCATTATTCGATTTTTCAGGATAAAATCCTTGCAATCCCGAAGCTTTATTTACTTAAATTCAATATATTTAAGAAGCAATTATGTGCGAACAAGATTTGATCCTTTCTACAATTTATTTTTGAATTTAAAATCTTAAATATATTAAACTTAAACTCCTTAATCCGATTCGCAATAAACATTTTCTCACCCCATTATTCCTCTTTTGTAAAATTATTTCAAATGTGCTCATTTTCCAATTCATGCACATTCAAACCGAATTACCGTTACCGCATCACGTAAATTTTCACGTTATCAATTTATCTCCTCAATCAACATCAAACTGACATTGTGTAACCTCTCGCTACTTGTTTATTTACCTTTATTAAGTGTGTATATAATAAATGCAAAAAAATGTACGTAGACACAAAATATCCTTATTTGTACCGCAGGATAAAATCGCTTTGAACTGCGACATACAAATCAATAAATATTTGTTTTCAATTTCCAATCTTATGCACACAATTTTTCAATGAGAAAAAAAAACTTCATGTTGTCGATGTATCCTTTTAATACGCGTCTGCGGAGCCCTAATAAAATTACGGTAAGTAAAATATACATAAAGAGACAAAAAGGGGCTCTGCACAATTCGATAAATCCGAGTTGTAACGTCTTGTGGATGTTCTTGTATAAATGGCAAGCCAAATAAGCGTATAAATGGAACGAACATATTTACCTGCATCGAATATTGTAATTTTCTTCCTTTTTTTATTTATGAAGATGAACAAGAAAGTGATTTTGAATGAAGTAAATAAATACATTATTGCATTATTGAAAAAGGATAAATGGAAAGCAATTGTATGACTATATATATCCTTAAGGAGTTGAAAATTAATAGGTAAATTTGATGGGGATTTTATAATTGAATTTTTAAAATATGTTGAATAATAGATTTGTAGATAAATATTTTTACTTTGTGTTATTAAGGACTACAAAATCCTTTTTTTTTAAAGCGCAATTTTACGATAGTTTAACATGTTGTCCTGAATTATGTGTCCTTTGGATTGTCCAGATTTATAATTTAAAAAAAAAAAAGAATGCGATTTGAACTAAAAATTTAAGTAATTCCAAAATTTTTCCCAAAAACTTAAGCTCAAACGATTTTAACATTTTGTAAGAACATTTTCAAGAAGACACGAAATTATGAACATTATTTCAAGGTCAAAATGCGAAAATTTAAACATAAAAGTTTTACGTTTTAAGTTCTTTCACAATTTTGCCTGAAAAGCTTTTTGAAATTTTTAAACGTCATTTAAATTAAGTTTTCAAGGTCATAATTTTAATGTTAGCCCTTTATAAGTTCTAGAAACTCAGTTAAATTTTTAAAATATTAAACTAAATGGGGTGAGAACTGTATTTTTGAAATTTCTAGAGCATTTTTTTAAAATAGTTGTGGAAAATATCTTAAATCAAATAAAAGTGAATTAAAATTATGAATTTCAATGAAAAGTAAATCGCAAGAAACCCCATCCTGATAAACATTGTGATTAATGTTGCAACGATTAAAATATTTGCAAACACAGCGATTAAATAAATTGAATAATTCGTTGGTCAATTTCTAAATAATAAATGCATATTATCCTAAATAAACACATTTATTGGCAAAACCTCGCATCAAAAAATCAGAAAATAAAAAACCACCAGACTAGTAAAAACGCACATCAAAATACTCACAACAAACCACACATAGTTATGAAATGCAAACACATAAAATCGCAATTCCTTGCAAATAAATCAAATATTTATGGCTAAAGCTATACCTACCCGATGTTTGCACAGAAATCAAAGTGAATTATACCCCCCTGATGGGTTTTTTCTTTTCTTTGCATAATTTTTTCTCTGCGGATTTTATTCGCAGCGCATTTGATTGCGTCCGGCATGTAAAATTCTACCCCTTTATAGTATAGCCCAAGCCTACATGTATTTGACTTTGTCCAGCCACAAATGTGTGCACACATATTATGAGTAGTATTGAGGTAACATATCACATGCTGTTTATCATAAACTATGTAATTTAATGTACAGGAATACATGCTTTGTGTGTGCATTTGCCAGCCCCAGAATATATCAAAAACAGAAAATACAAATGCAAACGGGTGAATCACGATCAAGGATGTAATGTGCATATACATTTCAAATATATTGACAACGTGCGTGTGTACGGCATAATGTGTGTTTGTTTGGTGATGAATCCGTTGCCAAATAGGACTGCATTAGAGGCAATATATGACATTTAATTTGATTGGGTTATGTATGTTTACTTTTTGAATAATGGGGTGGAAGAAATGAGCGTCCTTTTTATCGCTATGAATGTTATTTAAATATTTAAAAAAATTCAGTTAAAAGGAAATGTAAAACTATTGTAACTTAAAAATTAAAAGAATTTAAATTCTTTCAAATATTTTAAGTCATTGTAAAAATTAAACATTTTTAACAAACTTAAAATTGTTAAGTCATTACTTTAAATTATATTCATTATTAAATAAACTATTTGTATTGATTGAATTGATCATTTTTTTTTTATATTACATTTCTTAAAATTGCAATTTTTTTCATGAACAGCGTTTTTATTCGCGGATTCAGATTTCTGGTTTAAATACTATCCATAATGAACACAAACTTAATCTATTTTCTCTCTTAGGCTGCTTAGAATTTAATTAAGGTAATTTTGAATTATTATTATGCGGATTAACTTAATTATTATTACATTTAAGCTCTTTTTGGGCTCTACCCGCTTCTGAAACTTTTTTAAATCCTTATCAAAATATCGTTGCAACCAACAGCAATTATTAATGCAACACAAATTCACGCAATTTGACTAAAAACGTCTCGTCACCTGCGTACCCCCATATTAATTTTGTGGTCGAAACGCAATGATCCATTCACTTTGCACAATAACAATTATATTTCAATGCAATTAGCGGTTAACCTCAATCATAAAATGGCTACTGATGCGTACCGCAATCCATGCCAATTAATCAAGCAAATGTGTTTGTCTCAATGACGACTGTTTAGTTACGCAACTAGTATCTGAATAAATGATTTGCAAGCAATTATATTATGCAAATATCAAGTGCATCCAAAAGTGCAGCACTAAATAAACAAGAGCAACATTGCGTGCACTTTTAAAATATGTATTGCAAAAACATTTAATTTGTATGCCATAGCATCTCAAAAAGTGTTTGCAACGGCTAGATATTGCAACCTACTTTCCATTGCGAATACACGAGGTCTTCAACCTGCTGCAATTTAATTAGTTGTACCATACTCCAATATGACGTATATTATGCAGAGTGTGTTATGTGCTGGCTGTATTATTTCTAATCATAACTGACTGCAGCATGCAGCTATAGTTTTAGCAAAATTCAATCATCTGAATATTATGCGCGTACACAACGCCTTTATCTTGATGGTTTGACTGGGCGTTGGCGGCGCGACGCGACGCGCACGCAATCCATCCCAAGATTCGCAGCTGCACATTATATTATTATTATTATATACTAGATACTTATAAAGAACCGGATTTCATCTCGACTCAACGTGTACACATTTCACATGCAACCGCTGCAATGCAGTTTGTGCATTGTGCAATGCATCGCTTTTAAATGCATGGTACTCGCGACTCGCTATGTTATAGTGCAATTGTAATGTGTGTTTTGTGTTTTGTGTTGTGTGTGTGTGTGCACGCGCTAAAATATAATATGCTAATCTTTGTTTCCGCGAATGCACCGCGTAGTGCATTTGTGGTTGTTGTTTATTTATTTCATATTTTTATGACTTCCATGAATCGTCATAATTAAGTCGCGCACGCTGTAGTATGCTTGTTATGATATTTTGCCGATGAGGTGCTTAACTGTCATAACTGACATTTTTGCAATTTCATTAAACATATTTTAATTAACATGCGTTTAATTTTTGTTGGCGATTTTCAATGTCAAAATCGTATTGCGGAAGTTTACACGCAGGAAAAATTGTCGAAATGGTTTCAATAAATTTTAACAGTAAATTTAAAAGTACACCTCAATCTGTTTTTATACGGTTTTGATATAACACGGTTGGGGAAAAAAAATTAATTCCGTTTTTACACGATTGCATTCGAAATAGCACGGTTTAAAAATTTAAAAAAAATTATCGTTAACTATTACAAATTTAAAAAAGGGATGCCCTTATACTATATAAAAAAAACTTAGTAGGGATTTCATTTCTAATTTATTTTTATAGAGTTTAATGTACATAATTTTTAAATAAGCTATTTTCCTCAAAAGAAATTTTTTCCATGATAATTATTATTAAAAACTCAAATTTAAATTATATTTAATAATTGGAAATATTTGTGAAAAAATTTATTATTTTTTGAATTGTTATTGACAAATTTAAATTATATTTGAAAAATCTTAAAACTCGAACAAATAAATTTTGGTTTTTTACGTGTTGTAAAATACTTTAAAGTCAATATTTCAAAATCGAAGAAATTCAATATTCCTGTATTTATTGACTCAGAAGCCCTTCCCATTTTCAAAAAATCTGATGGAAATTCCTTCTTTTTTTTTGTAATATTTCAATGCTGTAACTTGTAGTAAAAAAAAATAAATTAATTATTTGTTTCAGCTTAAGGCCACAACTTTTAAGCTTAATTAATTTCAAAAACAAATTCAAATTTTTTCCCAAAAATGCACATTCACGACAAAGTAACACTAAGCCGACTCGTTGCTGCACATGTACGATTTACGTCGCGTCACGTCATTATATAAATTGACATGATGAAGCTGTTGCATGCATTAAGATGTTCTGCAACTTTTCTCATTAATATTTGTTATTAGGTAGTAAAGTTTAATTGAGTATTTTGCCACCAATATATGGCAGCATAATAATTATTTTTTTATAAATATGCGTCGTTCCATCGTTGATAATATTATACTATAAAGAAATTTTATTGAGTATCTTTGACAAAAATATCACCACTTACAATGAAATCAGTACTCTAGCACCAAATCGTGCCGTGGACTCCAATTTCTTTCCTTATTGCAATTCATATCCAATTTGTAAGGCCTATCTCCTTATAATAAATAAATGGGCACAGATTTTTATTCGAAAACAAGCAAGTGAAAAAATAATATCAACAAAAACTCAAGTGTTCATCCATATAACCCTCGGAGAGTCGCGCACCCCCTCACTGCAGCCGCACAAATTTTGCAATCGCTTTGTTTTTATTCATGCTGTGATTTTTTTTCCTCTCCACATTGAGTGACCGATCCATCAAAAGGATGAACTTCCAAATCATAATAATAATGATAAAAATAATAATAATAATAGCCCAAATAATAAGCACACTCAAGTGCGGGTTGCAGGTCACTACTGCTGCGCCATCAGGCATTTATATTTCAAATAAATTGTGTTGTGAGTTATAAGGCAGAGGGGGATGAAACATATTATATAAGCCATATAAGGCATTTGGGCACTTGTGTTATATTTTGTGATACACACTTGAGCACGTCTCGACTTGGTTGTTGATTAAAATGCAATGCTTGTTGCCACTTCCTGATCCCTACCACCACCACAGTTGTTGATGGGTGGATTACTTTTTGTGTTTACTATTTTTTTTATTTGAAACCAATTAGGGGATGTGGATTGTTGGAACTTTTTGTGTGTAATTGGTCTTACTACATTTGGTGTATTTTTAAGTAATTATTTAAGTAATTGTTGGGTGGGGGGAGGTAAATGTCCCAGGATTAATTCAATTGTTTAATTGATTAAGAATATTTTTCATCATCGAAATGGTGCTGAAATTACATTAAAGACTAAATAGGGAGGGTTGGGGGGGAAAAAAAATCCTAAATGTATGCTTTAATTAATATGCAGGCGTTTAAAATTTTATACAGCGAAAATGGCATTTGGAATGCTTGCTTTAAGCCATTTTACACTTGATCCCTTCTTTTTTACTATTTAAACCTTTATATGCAACTGTTTGACGTTGGGACGCCCAGTAAGTACATAAATCCGTTAGAGCTGCGTTATATGTGCACGCGAAAGCACTGTATTCCCATAAAAATCTTGTTATACTGCACTGCATAGAGATGCAGAGAATTAAAAGAGAAAAAGCGCAATAAAATTGCCATAAAATTTCGAAAAAATTTACATAACCCATTTTGATAAATAATATAAAATGCATCTTACAAGCGCGATACACCTAATGGCTCTTTTCATACTCACAATACGGAGTTTTTATTCAATGAAGATTCACATGCTGCAGTCGCCTCGTCACTTCATTTTCAATTCATCCCATTAAATGTTTATCCACACCGCCCATCCTTGTGCATAAACACTCGCACACTCGCACACACACACACACACCATAGCACAAATATAAACAATATCATTTATCGTTTGCAATATTTTCGCTTTAAGTAATAATATCGCCGTTTTATACGCGTTTAAGTTTTACTACCCTTTGCACGGACATTAAATAAATTTGCCTGCGAGTATAATACGCCGAAAAGTTATAATATCACTTCTTTTTTTTGTTAGCACACCAGCGTATAAAATTGTTATGGACACCAAAATATGCATTGCAACAATAAACAAAAATATTATATACAAAATAAAATATTCAGCAAATAAAATGATGTGCTGAAAATGTGGAAAGGACGTATTTTATTGTTCCCTATGCTGCGGCATAAATAAATATGCACAACCCATACACACATCCTTATCTATTGTAGTAGCTGTGCAAGTAGCTTTGCACAATTATTATAATGTCCCGTAAGAATTTCGTTACATTTTCATATCCTTGTGCGCGTTATATGCTTTTTTTGCATCATTATTATTTTTATATTTCGGCATAGTTGTAAAAAATGCACGATTGAAACGGTAAAAATTTTCAATTTAGTCCTGCATGTGATGTAACGAAAAAAAAATGGAAAAAAAAACATTTAAATGGATGAGTGCACTTGATGGGTGGATTCCATTACAAAAAGGGTGTTTGCTTTATTACCAGTTTTAATTGTTTGAATAACAAATGTGCACATAAGTTTTGAGAGAATTTCCCGAAACAATTTTTGCGTTTTCCAACAACCTTTAGGGGTTGTAAACATTTTAAGAGAAGTTTTTGAATGCTCAAAAGTCAAAATCGCACGTTGTTTTAATAATCACAATTTTTCTAGACTACATTTAGGCGTTTTTTTTTATTAAACCTGCACTATATTATGTTAAGTATTCAAAATTTAGATTTTTTTTTGCTTGAAATTTTAATCAAATTCATTATTTAATGGACATGTTGAATTGAAGATTTTTTGTAACCACCTAAAAGTATGCAATCTACTCCTCCTCATCAATTACTTCCCGTTTTATGACACATTTTGGGCTATAAACAGTAATTCAATTTTATTACTGCTATTCAAAACTATATATGTTATTGAGGAATTCCATAAAGCCCAAAATAAATGCACATAATGTAATCAAGCAGCATAATATAAAATAAATATGCATTTATGTGTTGCGGTAAAATAAACATAAATAAAAATGCATAAAATAAATTATGGATAATGCAAAAACTCGGACACGCTATTCGATGTGTGTTCACGCATAAGCGCGACGCTCCATACACTTCTGGGTCATTATGGGTGCACGTGCATTTCCCATGGCACGTGGCCGTGTAAATTGTGCTAAATAGGATCAAGGATGTGTCCAGTTCTTGATTTCGCCATCAGTCTCAAGTGTGTATCTTCAAGTGTGTGTTGTTTGTCGGCGCACAAATACTCGTGTGTATGAATTGAATGCGCTTAAATGTACATAATGGAAAATTGTCACTTTTCCAATACACTTATAAGTTATAGGTGCATGCAGTATGTAAGTATAAGTACAAGCAAAAATGTGAATAAGAGGGCGGATGATTTTCCTAATATAATTTTATCATTATCACATGCCGTTGCCCTTCCTAAATATTTTTGTTTCCTATCGTCCTTTCACCCCACATCAGAGAGACGGTATCACTATTCCAAAAATATCAACAGATATGTCGGATACGATTGAGAATGTTTGTGTGCGAGAGTACATTTTGTTTTCCGTCAAATTGTGATGGGCATCAAGTTCTACTTGCACTTAAACACCGCATTTCACATTTCACTAACCCTTGTTGCACAGCGGGAGTAAATAATACTGTGTGCACTTTTAGACCAAATAACTGAGTACCAAAATAAAGTACAGTCGAAACGCGATAAGTCGAACTTAAAATTTTGAAACCACACTTTTTGGGAAATTACTTATTTTAAGTCATTAAAAGGATTAGGAAAATAGAATCGTAGCCATATTAAAAAATATTTTAATTTAAAAAATAACACTCAACTTTGAAAATGTTGTTTTAATAAAAAAAAATTAATTTTTAAAATTTCAGTGGTGATTTTTAAATAGTATCAGGTTTCATTAAGTTCTTAAAACTAACAAGCATTGATCGCAATTATTTCAAAAAATCATTTTAGTCCAGATTATCGCGTTTCGACTGTAAATTCATACAACTGTTGACCCATCGAGTCGCACCCTATGCTTAAGCCGCCCTCAGTGCGTATTTAATTAATCGCAATGGTTTTTCGTTTGATTTCGGTGATTTCGCATGCTACTACTCCATATAAACTATACTGTCTGCCGCAGTCGCGCTTCTAATACGATTAGTATGTAATTGTTGTTGTTCTCTTTCTATCTTTATTGTGCATATATAGTTTCGGAAAGTGAAAGTTTGTCACTTTAATGTTTGATTTTGCTAGTGGATGCGGGATGAAATGCATCCGTGTACAAATGTTAATGGATTGAAGTAGAGATGTATGGTTGTTGATTGAAAATATCAGGCAACGAGTGCCGAGTGTCACTGATTTAATGCGGATGAGCATGACTGGTTGACACATTGACCATTGGTCAGCCACTGCGACCACCACACGGTCAGTGTGTTTGTGTTTGTGTTTGTGTGCGTGCGTGTGGTTCTTAATTGATTGACTTGGCGACTATGTCTAATGCGTTTGAGGCACGCTGTTCCTTTTTGCTAATTGTAATTTAGTGTTATGAGTGTGTGTGGTGCCCATCACTTTCAGTATGGGTCATTTCTAACTGCACGCGTACATTAATATGTGGTCAAGGAAAAAATTATTGTACATAGATTGATGGGTTGAGGTTTTGTGTTAGATAGATACATCAAAGTTAAAGTGCAGTGGGGTTTGAAATTAATTTGGAAAGGCAATTTTTTTTGCTGCCTATTTTGTGGGTGATTTAAGTCGAATTAATTTATTTGTAATTTTTTTTTGACGATAAATTAAACAATTATATTAAATAATAAGGTTTTCCAAGAATTAGGTCGGGAAAAAGCTATAATATGTTTTAAAATTCAATGAATGACAAGAAAAAACGCTTAAAAGTATTCTTAATATTTTAAATTGAAATATGTTTTTTAAAGTCTACATTCAGGCAATATTTTTTAAATATTTTCACTTTAACGCATATAAAACATTATAATTAACTTTAAAAATAATTAACAAACATTTTTATGATTTCAATTTAACTACAAATGTATTTTTACATTAACATTTATGCACACACACACCTCGGGAAAATAACTAAACGCCTGCAGATATACTCAAAAATAATATGTCAATCAAAACCTCCCCCAGACACCCATAAAGATACGAGTAACTAACTGCCCACATTTATTCAGCACACAGACTTTGTATGACCGTTGCCCCATTGCATTTTAAGAGCTATATGGAACCATATTTGTCCATTGTCAAGCAAATGCATTCATTTATGGATGCAACTCCACATATTATTATCTTTATCATGCATGCCGAATTATACGTATAGGCGACAGCCGAATTGCATCCCTGAATAAATTGGCGTACGTTAATTATTCAAATCTCAATTCGAATGCATTGTGCATGAAATTCAGCTGCACTTTATCTATTCAGATATCGAGTTTGACTGCAAAATGCTTATAATTGTGAATGCAATAGACTTAATGCATTTTGTGTAGCTGCATGTTGAGTTGGGTGGGGGGGGGGGGGGGGGGGTGGGCTGATGGGGTTGGATGTGGGCGACATAAAAAACGCTTGGAAACACATTTTGCAAACGAAGAATTTAGCAGCAAGTATTTGACTGGCGGCAAAATGACTCACCAGGGTGTATGTACGACATATGTACTTGGCTGTCTATATGAAAAGGGGTACAGAGTTGTGACCAAGTCGTCAGCACGTACAGTCTCAACACAATATTATGTTGGGGTTGGTATACCGAAATTCTCCCAAACCCCTTTTTCAAATGCATGCGAGCTTTCATTTGCACAATCATTTACAATATGTATTGACAGACGACACAATGTGTTGTACGTTTACGAGAATTGGTTGGGTGTTTATCGCGGGAGGTCGGGGGGGTTGTTTCTCTCTACATTTTGCTTGTAACGTGGGCTGAAAATGGGTGGGTTTGGAAGTGGGTACAATGTCTGTGCGCGGGGGTGCACCAATTTACAGTGAAATGGAGAGGTGACCGAACATGTTTGGAGACGCATCCATAATGCATTTAGGCGGTGTTGTGTAGTCTTCATGTCGACGTTTAATCACAGCATATATGGCGCCAAAATCTAATTCGAGGCATTTTCCATCATCTAATCGAATTTGGGTTTTAGGAAATTTGCGGTTGCCATTTCAAATGTGCTTTGGCGCTTTTGTCTGTTTGTTTATTGCAGTTGTCACTGTGTGTTCCTGTTTTGGTGGAAGCAACGGGAATGCATAAAAGGGAGATACGTGGTGGGGTGAAAATACTTTAGCATTACATTGTATACTTTGTAACGATGTTTGAATTTAGATTACAATTTTTGTGGGAGGGGGAGACACAAAGTTAGCTTCATTTTAGTAGGATTAAGTGGATGAAGACTTAGTTATGGTTGCGTTTACATTTTTCAAACGCAATCCATAAAAAAAAAAATATTTTTTAATAAATTTTTAATATTTATTTTTTGAATTTCATTCATTTTATTTGATTACAATTAATTAATTGTTTAAATAAAATCGATATTTAATTTTATTATGACCTTGAAACATTTACATTTTGAACCTTTAAAAAGTTTACAAAACGTCGCTAAAAGTTGCTTAAAGGACTGTCTTTATACTAAAATTAATATTAAGGGGAATGCTGATCCTGTGTTAATTTTAGGACTTAAGCAATCATGTATATTTTCATTTAGAAAATTTGTTGTTTAAACTAGTATTTTAATTTGAATTTAATTGTGTAGGTAATTTCGCTGAACAAATTAAAGGACATTTAACATTACTTATTTCAAAACAGGGTTCAGTCATAAAGCAACATTATTTAAACGATGCGATTAACCTTTATAGAATCCGCTTTAAACGTTTAAGTATATTTTTAATACTGTACCACGAAATTTGGAAAAAACCCAGAAATTTTTAAGTGAATACAACATTTTTCTTGAATTTTCCACACACCTTTTAATCCTTATTCCATTCACCTGGTCAATTCAAAATTCATATTCGAATACAAAGTAACCAAAATACTAATAAAAACGGCACAACAACAATATCAGGACAATCCCGCGCTCGCACAATGCAAACGCATTAAACCGCGACGCACAAAGCACCATTTAAGTAAACATAATTTCAGTTAAATTAATATTATTCCCATTAAACTTGACACATTGTTGCATCGCTGTCCATTGTGATTACACATGAATACGGCGCACCAAGGGCTGAAACTTGGGACAGCCATCAGCACTGCACGGCTAATATCATAATAATAATAATAACGCGCTACGATCTGCCGGTTCAATTAAATAAAACCGTCAAATTTAACGGCGCTGGTGTAACATGCAACACGGATCCTTTTTGTACATAATAAATATGTTTCCACCTATATACGTATTAATCCATGTAGATTTCACAATGGATCATAATGTTTTTACCGCACACAAATTCACACACACCCGTAAAACATATATAGCTATAGCGACCAGCAACAAGGATGCGTGTCATAATGGGAAAAACCGCTAGAAAGATATGCCATTATGATGCAAAACGCGTTGTAGTATATTCCAGCAAATTGAATTAATTTGTTGTTATATAAAATGTGTATATCCTTGGTGTCGATGGTCCTGCATTAAGAGAGGGGTTAGTCCTTTCTGCTGACTACTATGTATGTGCAATGTAAGGCAATAAAGGCGCTCAACAGCGCCCATTAAATGAAGCGACACGACGCACGGGAATTGGTGCAAGGCAATTTAAGCATAAAGACTGATTTGCACACAATGTTGTAAAAAGGACTTTACTATATAAGATACTGACTGAATATATAATATATTATAGGTAGAAGTAAACAATAATTTTATTGCACATCCTTTAATGATATATGGTTGCGCCACTGTGCAATGGATGTCCTTTGTGCAGCATAATACACATCGAAGCGTTAAGGCGATTTTTATTGATTTGACGCGCCATTCAACAAAAAAAGGATAAAAAAAAAATTTATTTCACTTTAATATTGAGCTTTTGTCCGCGCGCGAGTTTTATCGACTCCGCTACAATACGCAAAATGTCCTTATACATTGTATATAGCAACAAGTACATCCCTTGGTTTTTGGTTGTGGCCATTTTAATATATTTATCCTTGCAGGGATGGAGCTTCGGCTTTGTATTCCGCAAAATACAGTGCAAAAGCACCAAAACGTGTGATGTGCATGTCCTTCCCATGCTTAAAATTAATTCTGTGCATCCAAACAATGTGACCAATACAACACTTTGATTCTAAACAATTAAGGGTGCTGTCATCCCTTTTGTTCACGCATTGCTTTGTATATTTGGGATTGTTTGCAAAGGACTCTGCGTTTTATATTAATATAAAGAATTGCACTACCTCCACCTTTCCCATCTAATTTTTTGTGTATTTCCTGTAGCATAATTCACACCGAAAAAGGTACGTAAAGTCCAGTTGATTCATTTGCATTTTAAAAATATGTATCCACTGAAAAAGGACTTTTTACATCATTGTATTGAATTTACGCATGTAATCCTTTGCTGTGATTGATTGCTGTCAACGCAACACTGTTGCACTTTATGTCAAATGGTATTTAAACATGGTGCAGTGCAACATTGTAATAGGTTTTCAGTGGTTTACTTTGTGTTTCATGTAATTTTCAATTCAATTTTGCAGTGTAAACTTAAAAAATGGTTTTCAAACATAATTTGTCTGCGGACAATTAATGACGCTGTGTGAAAGCTAATTGGGTTTTAATTAAACGCATTCGCTCGCAACGTGCACAATGCAATCGACAGGTGAATAATTAGGCTTGAATAATTTAGCTTTCAATTAAGGTGTGGGTTTCCCTTTTGGTTCTAATTATTATAATGAGCTTACTAAAAACAATAATGACTTAATAAATCCCGATTTTTAATAAATTTATAAACTGTTTCGTCCTTTTGATGTCCATTATTGATTAATTTGAGAACATTTTTAGATTGAATTTAACCCACTTCTTTAAGTACTGTCATTGTTTGTAAGAAGCCAGTTATTAAATGACCTTTATCATTTGCCATCGTTAACATTTCAAACCAAGGGGGTGTCTGCTGTCAATGTTTTTTTAATTTCAAGCCTAAAATAGCCACGATTTTTAATTCATTGGAAAAAAACTACAACGCAGGGAGAGCGAGGTGTGAATTTATATACGACTGTTGATTAACTACATTTTAATAAAGCTTTTCGGAGATATGAAAAATGTGACCTTGAAATTTCTGAATTTTGACCTGAATTTTTGTCCAAAATTGGTACTTTTATTGAGATTATCAATAATGTAGAACATAAACAAACCTAAAACACACAGTATGTGAATTACATATTTTCATTATAAAAATATGACCTTGAGTTTTCAAAATTTGACCTTGAAATGTTCTGCAAGTTTTCTTATTTTATTTAATCCTACAATAATGTGAACAAAAATTAAAGAAATATTTAATGCTTCTGAGATATAAAAAATTTGACCTTGAATTTTTCGATTTTGACCTTGAAATGAGCTTGAAATAATGACCTTGGGGTCGTATATAAATTAAGAAATGAATTGTTTTTAAATAATTACTGGTAAGTGACTCTGTCAGTAAGCCAAATAAACTAATTTAAGTTAATTAGCTTACAAAATCGTTAAATCGTTTAAAATTTAATTTTTAGCCCGCTTTAATAAAATAAATAATTTGAATTATAAATGGAACAGGGATTTTTTTACTACCCCTAAATAACTGTATATTTAAATAAGTGTCCTTATCTTGTTTCATAAAATGCTTTCATGTAAATTTTTCCAATCATTTCTAAGTAACACAATATTTCAACGAAATGCACACACAGAATCGATTAAATTTTTCAATGTGATTAAGCAACATAATGACGTACCCCATCCACTCAAATGCATCCAATATAATCGCTTTTCTTGACACACAACCACCTACACGTCCTACACCCACCCACATGAGAGAGATGAATATTATCACCCTGACACATCATTGCACGAGTGATTGCGCACATTTAACATGTCTCGTGACGCCATTATAAGCGATTATACGATGTGTAAGGCGATAATAAATGAATGCATGCACATCCCAGAAGTGGAACCTAATTCCACGTATGCCAATGTAGAAATTTTGCTTCCAAAATTAACATGGCACAGCATGCATGTGTGGAAGTGTGCAATGTATACATATAATAAGTGGCTACACATTAACAAATAATCCAGATTAATGCGAGCCGTTTATATTCAACAATAATCGACGCCCCCAGCATGCATCTTTATATTGCTGCACAATGTTGTTAGTTCCATGCCGAATTTCGGGAGACGAGGGTGGGTGGAGAGGGAGGGGGGGGCGAGTCCTTCTTCTGATCCGGATTTAATGGTGTCTGGAGTATTATTATAATAGTACTAAAAACGGGGTACAAACACCACCCAAAAGTTAATTAAAATTTGAAAACATGTTCACACCAATCACCCATATGAAGCCTGATAACGGGTGATGGAGGATGTGTAGGTACCTAGTGCCTACCCCTTGCTTTCAATATAATGCTCATTCCTCATGTACATGGCTACACATATTAAGTATGCAAATGACAATCATCAGTTATGGAGTCGTACGTCCAAACAAAATATTTCTTCGTTTTGTCAATGTCCAAAGCGGGCCATTCAAGTTTTGGGCAAAATGTTAACGTGCGTGCGTCCTTCTCTGTACTCTAATCAGTATGTAATCACTGTAATGTGTCTGTGGCAGACCATTTGTCATGCACACATTGTGGGCGCATTTATGTACGCAACTACATTTAACGCGATGTCACAATGCGATGGATTGGCAATCATATTACAGTATCCCCTCACATCGCGGAATTTATACAGTTATTCGTCATGTTTAAAGATCTATATTTGTCATTATATTTTAGCTGATACATGACAAGGACATTAACAAACCACATCAAACTGTAATATTTGTTTAATCATAATCAATTAGAATACATTTTTCATGAACTGCGTTTTTTTTCGCGGAATATTTTTAAACATTAAAACTTAATGTAACTGTACAAATTAAACACGATGCAACAATTGCATGTCAACGTTGTTGGAATTATAAACATGAAGGACTAAGTTTGTGGAACAATAATAAGGGAATTAGGCGACTGTGTTAATCCTTGCGCGAACATTGCTAATCCTTAAATAAATTAGACTTGACAGTGTTATCGTTGTACTTATAGCTTTTCACTGCTGCATCGTAATCTTTATGATGTTGCATTAATCCCGTTTGCATGCATTTTGTGCCACCCAAAAACTGGGCGATCAATATTAAGGGTTAAATTATTCTGGATTGTGTTTAAGCATCCTGGTGGTATTCCGTGCAGTGAAATTTCTTTGTTAAAACGCGGCTCTTTGTGTTTTTGTTGGACAACATCTCATTTTCTCATGTAACATCACCTTGGTACAATTCCTATTGAAATAATTGTAATTATATTTTATTGTTATTCACTTCATTTTTTTTAGTGTATTTTGATTAAATGTGACATAGAAACAAACATCCCTACTCCTGATATGACTACAATAACCCCAATTGCCACATCTCACAAAAATCTATCAACGCCGAGATTCAATTAACACTTTCAACCCTTTTGTGCCCTGCGTGCTTGTTATCATCATAACGCATAATATGTTGTACTCACCATCAATCTGTCAAAATGTCTTTAAAAGTATGCACACACAAACCCACATATGAAAAAAGGGGTGCAATAATTTACTTTCCGCCCAATGCGTTACTCACGGCTGAGTGTGTCCTTTTTAAATATCCATAAAATGCCCATTAATTAACACCGTACTGATACAATCGCATTTAAATACACTTTTGTCTACAGCCGACATTCATTCGTATTCATGCGTGTCCATTTTCCATTCACTCATCATGCTGGGTCACACTTTCAAAAAAAGGACGTACATAATGGATGTCCAAAATGCTTCATCCTTCAGGGTTTTTAATTGATAGATAGTTTTTGACCGGTCCGAATGTGTACACAATATTATTTTGTATTTATATTTGAGCATCGCAAGGAACACAATGACAATCTATTGTTTGAGATTACTCTGCAGGACGTTTATATTGACACACTGGACATACACTTGATATTTGCACAATGACGGAATAAGGGACGTTTATTCATTTGTCAAAAAATAAAATCCTCACCTCTTTATTTGTTATCTCCTTTGGGACGATTGTATTTAATTGTAAGGCCGTCTTTATCTGACCCATTGCATTGGTCGCCACCCGACCATTGTTCAGCAGATACTCGTCCTGAATCGTGATGATGACAAATGCAAACAACCATCTTGATGCATTTTATATACAGTTTATATTTAATCTAAATTTTAAGGCCCTTGTTGAAGGAAGGACTAAATAATTGATTTCTCTTTTTCTATGAATATTTATGTTACTCTATATAACAAACATTCAACATTCTCATCCTTTTTAAGAGTACCTATATACATGCAAGTGAGGATTTTCATTATCCTTTTTTCCCTAAATTATTGATATAAAACCTAATAAACCAGAAAATACAAAACTAATGCCGTTATAGTGAGTTTGACTCAATTACGAGTACATTGTGACGCTTCAATTGGCACACGCTGCTGACAACGGATGTCCATAATAAGTACACAGTTAAATAGCAGGATCTCAAAACGTTAATGCCATTTACCGCATACAATTATTAGTTTGAGAGACGTGCGACATTTTGTGTTCATTTATTGATTATTATGATTACTGTACTGACCGCAAGCCACTCTGTTGCGTTTGATCCTTCACAACAAATGTCCCTTTCACATGCATACTTTGCAGTTACACCGTTACAAATGAACATGTGACCCCCGTGCTGCGTCGGCTCTCAGGCATCAATTACATGTTTGTCTCGGTGTGTACATCAATCGAATAAAATCAAAATCACCCCTCTTCCCATTTTGCTATACAAATCGAACTATTTGAATAGATTTGCCAATTGTCTATTTTATTGATAGATGGCATTGGTCAATGCAAATTGCAAGGATGCAACGTGAGAAACTGTATGTTGCCAGTGTACTATATACAAATTGTGGTTGCGGCCGGCCTAACCCAAAGGGCAAATGTGTTTCGCGTTGTGCTGCTTACTGGTGTGGCTGTGCACACAAATTAACTTGCGATTCTCGGTATTACATGTACACTGTGGCCTACAGTGTGTCCACATAATTAACATACCGTGCACAAGTAGTATGATGTGTGGTGTGTTGACTCAGTGGAGTGCACGGTTGGGTGGTTGCAGATATAATTTTAGTGGGGTTGTGTGTGTGCGACTGTCAATAACCGATAGTCAATCTTTTGTATTGACCGGCGAGCATGACTAATGGATTTCAATGATTTTGCATGGCAATGACCAATCGTCAATTGCAGTTGACCATTGTCACTCAATTACAGGATGTGTTATTATTATTATTGAGTTGTTGTTTGGTAATGAAAAATTTGTTTTTGAGTTTTATTTGTATTCAAATTAAAGAGTGCATCACATACAAATAAATAAATTAGTGCAATTGCATACTTTTTAAATATAATGTTTTAAAAAAATCATAAACACCTAGACAGCTTCAATTGCATACTTTTTGGCGTTAAAAAAACTTATTGGAGTATTAATTTAAATGCTTGTACTTGTTATTACATTTTTTTTTAAAGTATTGCTTGCAAATCCCAATCATTGGATAATCCATAATATTTAAATACTGTACACTTTTGTCACATATTATTCAGGCAATGCTTACTTTTATCTTAGCGGAATGTTGGATGATGCAAAATTGTCCTGCAGTTAAACAACAACACAATGGAAAATACGGCAAACTTTTCAGTGCAAATACTCAATTTATTTTCCTTATATAATCATCTGTTTTTAATTTCTTTTCAACTATGGTGTACAAAAGTTTCTGCATATTCAAACATGCAACGAATTGTTTTCCACTAAATTAACGGTAAAATTTCGAGATTCAAAAAAAATCTACAAAATAATTAATTACAATAATTGTAACCACTTTAAAATACATTAAATGTTTCGTAATCATACACACAAATTGTTGAACTCCTTTTGTGTAAACTGTAAATCCCCATGTTTATGGAGCATAAAGCACAAAACCCACCCCCCCCCCCCTCCCCCACCCCACACTACAGCGCGAAAAATTTCTTTATCTTCTTGCACATATGTACACAGGCTACACAGCAAAGCTTGATTTATGGAAAATCGCACAAAGACTTATTATCCTAATTGAACTATGTCGGAAAGAAAGAAAACGAAATGCGCACACAAAACAAAACATGCGAGAATAAATTCTGAAACAAGGAACACAGCACAACACAAATTTCGCATTTTGCCATCAACCGTACAGCGTACTGTACATTTGCTAGGAGTTGTTGTTTTTATCACACAATTCATTATATTAATTTCCCATTACTCGTCATGTTAAAATGTATTATATTTTTGTGTTGGGGGAGTGGGGAGAGTGGGTACAAATTATTACAAAGGAATATACCGTAATTTTAACGTGAAATTATTATTATTATTATTATGACCAGTTCATGCATGTGGTTTTGCTGAAATACACATTTTTATTTTGTTATGGGCGGCTCATTAATGCACATCAGCATATTCATATTCATTATTTTATGTCACACATTCTCATTCCGCTCATAATTGCTGTACAATATTAGTGCCTATGATGTGTCGTGTGTGAAATGGGAAAGTTTTGCGGTTATTTTCATATTTCATTTAAATAAAATGTAATTAATTAGCAACCCAAGCTAGGGTTACCGCTCATTTTACGGATTTCCTCTTCTTTTTTTTATGAAAACATAATTTGACCTTGAAAAATTAGTTTATGTGACCTTGAAAAATTGCTCAACTATTATTATATTAATCTACTTGTAATAATATGCATAAAAGTTTACTAATAAAATTGAGGTTAAGTACTTATTACCGCTTTGTGGGGAAACATTGTCCATCCCTGATACATTTAATTTTCAATACAATGCACTTAACTGTATATTACACAGATTCATTAAATTAATGCAAATATTAGCTGTTCTCTGCGTTTCGTGTTTATTAAGCTTACGTGAAATCGCGACCAGTTTTACCGTTAGTGAGCTTTATAGTCTATATTACAATGAAAACAATAACTGCAGTTATCAGTATATGAGGTTTACATTTAATTCCGGTGGTTTTGTTCGATTTAGTAATCACTTTATTGAATTCATTACAACGTTTTGTTACAAAACGTAATTCTACACATAATCCATTATTTATAGTTATAAAAATTTGTGGGTGGGATTTTTAAAATGTTAACGAATGATAATTAGAATGTGTATCAATAGAAAAATAGGAAATTTTAAAAATAAATAAATAATTATAAAAAACCTACCAACAATTAGACAAGAAACAATAAGAAATTTCAACAAAGTAATTTATCATTTTCCATTATTTAAAAAAGAAACAACCGTTAAAGTATTGATCAATAAAATTAACCACAAATATACAAAACATTAAAAATGTATTGAATTAAAAAAAACCCTTTCATGTAAGCCTTTTGCACAATCATTAATCATCACTTGTGTCACAACATGAACGTCAATAATTTTTAGATGATTGCATTTCAACAATACCGAATTTGCACACCCTTACAAGTTACAGGGAAATGTTTACACAAAATGAAGAAGAAGCATCAACATGTGGAAGTCTCTAACTCATCATTACTCATGGAATGTTGTACACTGTTCATTCCCCCCTCCCCCCTCCTAATTTCGACTCATTCCTCCCTAAGCGTGATTCCAAAATTTTCAAGCAACGCAAATAAAATAAAATATAAAAAAATTGAAAAAAAGATTTAACTCTTTCCGTGGCTGCACAAAAGCGATTAATCACGTTGATCGGCAATCTTGTCGATATATTATATTTAAAAACACACACGCACACAAAATAAATGAGTGCATGAAAATGCTAAGGATGCGAGGGCACACAACTCGGAAATGGTGACTCGAGGATTATTATGCTTATGCTCATTGTACAGTCAGAGTCAAAAAAAAAAAGGATAAGATACATCAATGACTTGACATTATTTATATTTGTTGCAAATTCGCGTGTATACAAATAATGTGTTTTGTCAGGGATCAGTTGCATTGCTGTACACAGCATCCTTTTATCCTTACACACATCTGTGCCCTTATTTTGCTGGTATCAAATCTCCAATGATGCAGCAAAAATAGCTGCACACATTGTACAGTATGTATTATCCCGTAAAATGTGCAAAAAAAAAAAAAGGGATAAAAGGACATTGTTGTTAAAAACGCAAATGGCCGCACCAAATATGCATATTCATAAATTGCATTACACCCTGCAGGACCGACTGAATATTAACAAATTAATATTCATTGCGGCCGGATGTGGTGGCTTCACACACTGCACGAGTGTGAGAGTCATCCTGATTTTTAAGGGGTGTAAAAAATGAATTTCAATTTGCATTGTGTGATTTTGTGCATAATGTAAAGTGAGGTGTTATACATTCATTTGTGCAGAGTATACCCACCCATAAAAAAAAGCATGCAGACAAAGGACCATGCGGTTTAACCAATTCATGGTGTCGCCGTTATTGCACACATAATATGCATTAGGGAAATTATTCTCACATATGTTTATTATCAATTTTTGTAACACGCTCCTGATTGTGCATTATAATGTGTGAATTTGCAAATCCTTTAGATAATAAAAATTGCATAAAAATCACAAAATTTATTAAACAAATGAAAACACAAAACAAAATTGTTAAATGTCATGCAGTTCAATGCAACTGCAGTGATGCATAAAATGAAATTGAAAAATGCATGTGCAAATTAACTGGCATGCGGTATCGCGAAAAATGTTTGCTCAATATATTTTGTTCCTTAACAAAGGGATGTGCAAGTAACTTTGCTCTTATTATATATAAAATAAAACTGTAATAAAAAAGCGCAGCCATTGTGGAGCTTTTAAAAATGCAGCATGCAACAAAAGGACGTGCTTTTTTGTTGTTATGGTGTTTGATTTTTATAGTACAGCGTCGTAAATCAATTCCCAAATGAAAGGAAATTGTTTTTGCATGAAATTGAAAGATTTAAAAGAAATTAATAGTCCTGCTGTGTGTTACTTTTCTTTAAGTTTCAATCTAATGGATGCTGTGATGGGGGATGAAGGGGGTTTTTGTTGCTGATGTTCATGATTTGGATTTTTTTAAAGCAAGCTCAAAACTTTTTAATCAACTTTGTCTTTATTTAATTTCACTGACTGAATTGATAGCGTGGTAAAAGGGGGTGTTTTTTTTTAAATATGTTTTAGTGAGTTTTCAATAATAAACATTTTTTAACCCTTTTCTAACTGTTTCTGTAAATTTATAGAAATTAAAAAAAAAAATTAAATCAATATTGATAATTATTGACAATACTTTAAAGATATTGTCATTGCTTTTATTATATTGTCAATATTTTTCCTTTTTTTCTCAAATTGTACATATTACATGTATGAAACATTTCAAAATTCATTTCAAACACACTTGTTGTCTGTCTGATTAAATTGCAATTTATCCCTCATCCAAAATAAGTTGTGGGTGGAGAAATTCACCCCTTCATTGTGTAAAACACACAAAATTTTGTATTGTGCCACAATGTCAATATACGTATATATTTGCAAAAATCCTCGTAAATAATTGAATGTGCATATTACACTGTGCCGCACTCAAAATATATGTATTTATGTTTATTTACAAATGACAAAAGCAAAACGCGTCCGCGACACGCAACAAAGTGCCGCACCAAATTGAATAAACAAAAGCAGCATTGCGTCGCATATGGTGGAAGGTGCTGGCACATTTCGCCACACCAAAAAGTGTGTTGTGTGAGAGCGTATTTAATTACACGCAGTCAAAAATTAAATTGGATGTGGAGATGCGTCCCATATTACAGCGTCAGTGCACAAATAGTCGCAGTCGCGCAGGTCAACAACATTAAACCAACCACCGAATTCACTAATTACTATAACAATATTTGTTTGTGGCAGATGATTGTTGGTTTTCTATTACGCATTCGACCCTACACACTGCGACCCCTCATTTTTTTTTTATTCATATTTATTATGCAGACTCCATTTCGGTATACAGTTATGTGTAAGCTGTAGCTGCTGCTGTTGGGCGTCGCATTTTTTAATAATTATTTTGAACGCATTTAGAAATAATTTGTCTATCCCTGATTGTTTATCAAACAAGGGTTTGAGGGGTAAGTTCTGCGGTTAACATTTGTCGTTTTTGTTTATAATTATTAAACTGATTCGTTGAATCTATATAAATAATAATGATAGCACTTATTTAATTGACAATAATCATTGTACATAATTGATTAATTCTTTTTCTTTATTTGTTTTAGGATCAATCAAATTTCTGTAATTTTATGTCAGCCCTAAAATGTATTGCAATTTTTCTTTTAAACACATTTTTAATTTAAATCAAGTCGAATTGAAGACCAGCCCTAAAAATAAACTCTTCTTTTTTAAGAATAAGGGTTGTTTTCTGACTTAAATTTTATTTAAAATTGGGATTTAATCTCTTAAAATTTTTTGAAATTTCGTGCCATTTATTTAAGCTATTTAAAAAACGCACTTTATTCATCAATTAAAGTGAAAACAAATATTACTGCATGCCAAAAAGTAGTTAAAATTCAGTAGAATATAAAGGGGATGGAAATCTACAATAAAAGATTGATATGATTTATTGCTGAGAAATTAGTTCCTGCAATGATTTTCGGATAAGTTCGTAATCGTTTTTTGCACTTTAAATATGTTTATATTTCAGTCGTGGTCATAATAAATACATTTATTAAGTTTGTGATTATCAGATTTCCGCTGCGAATTTTTTTTTTAAACTTAATCGCGCAATTTTTCACGAGGTGTTTTATTTTACAAATCAAACATATATTATTATCCGAAATTTTATATTTTACACTTACAATTTACAATTTTAATCCAGGAATTATCTCAAAAATCAAACAAAGGTTAAAACTTTAAAGCAATTTCCCACCCCTAAATACAATATGTTTCATATAAAGCACTCAAAGTCAACAAAAGGGGTTGCAAACCCTCTCCACATCCAAAGTACAGCACATTGCGACAACGAACAATCGGGCATATGTGACATCAGTCGATTTCGATAGTGGTCAATTGTCCCCGTTAATTAAATGCATTTGCATAACAAAATGCCGCATCGTTGACATTACATTATCCAATTGGACTTTTCTCACACGCAACTATTTACAATTTACATTTACAAAAAAAAAAAAAAAAAACATATTATTCTGCGTGCTGCATTGTTTCACGTGTATGAGAGTTTATGCAATGCAACAAAGCATGCATACAATAATAATAAAAATAATAATAATAGTTGGAAATACAATGCGGACGAGGAGATGGCGTGGCGTGTCGTGAAAAATGCGGGTAGTGGACACGTGACCGGAGCGCTCCTTCATCTTTTGTTACGGTTGTTTGGCATACAGGCTTTGACTTATATTGCGGAGACGCTCACTGTTACTTTAAAACTGTACACAATACACATACTAGAATTAAATTGCCCATATTTACACAATAATATGATGAAATGCGAATGTCTATTTAATAAATGATTGTAATTTAAAATCAAGCTATCCTCAAAAAAAAAGGAAAAAAAAAGGAGAAGCGAAGTGGAGGAAGGGGTGGAATTGGGTTATTGCACGGGGTAAACGTCCAGATTGACGTTCAGTGATAACCCAACAACACAAAACTTAAACAACAACTTAACAGTTGGAAGCAAATTCATGCACAGGACACAACAACATAAATGATAGGGCAACGCAATGGGGGCATTATTTACTTGCACAAAGGGAGAATAGCGTCCGTCTTTGTGTGCGGTGGCTGATGTAATGCAATTCGTATTGTATGATGGATCACTGCAAGGGGTGAGAAATTAGTGGGCATTAATCAGGAGAGGGTTGTGTTTGTAGCTGAGCGAACGCTTTAAAATTTATTCATTTTGTGGTGGATGTTTTGTAGGTGATCTTTTCAATTTAAATATTGTGGCCAATTTAATTTTGTTGTTATATGATTACAGATTTAAAGATGTTGCGGCATATTTTGTTACAAGTTCTTTTTTATATGGAAAATATTAAAATTATTATTTAGGTGTAAAAACCACCCCTATTTTTGATTTAATTTTTGAAATACATTAATGCAATTTAATTACATTTGATATTTAATTTACATTCACCAAACTGGAGTGTATAGATTCTTGCAGTCGTATTTTTCTTTCGAAAAAGAGGTTGTCAGTATTCGGAATTTTTCTCGAAGTCTTTGTTTTTACTAAAAACTGAAAAATTGATTTTTGCAATAATTTTTGGAATACGTAATTTTTTTTTTAATCGCTTATTTCGCGATTCATTATCGCGCTTAAATATGTCAATATTTCAGTTGTAATCATCATAACAAAACAAATGAGATTGTATATAAAACGTAATCGCGGAATTTTTCGGGAGGTGTCTTTTGATAATCAAACGCTGATATTTCCGCAATCGTTTTTATCATCGACTTTAAAATATTATGTCTATGTAATCTGAATGTTGACAATGACGAGTATTATTTTTTGTAGCGACCTGATTCCCAGTTTTATCGTAAATAAATCCTATAATTACTTATTGTCCTTTATTTTTTTAAATAATGTTAGAATAAAAATTTATATTAAAAGTATTTTCTGAAGATGGCTGCAGAAATCTTTGCAATACTGCATCCAAACACATTAAATTAAATAAGATTAAAATTCAGTAATTATGCATTCCATATTTAAGCTAGTCCCTCCCTACCCTGTAGCTTTATTTTATATATTAAAATTAAATGAAGAAGATCACGCCTAATCTGTCCCATCACATAGCTGCAGTATTACACACAAATTGCCACGCCATAATGCAAGTAAATTTACAATTTATTTTATGAAACAACAAAAAAAAAAAGTAGTGAAAAACGACATATGTTGGTCAAGCGTTTAAATTAATTTGAAGTAATTGCTGTCCTCGTGTATACGTACACAAAATGTTAGATCCACTTAATTGATACAGGAAGCCACACACACACGATAATTCTACATAGCATGTACTCGCACATTACACGTTGTTGAAACAATTGAAATTAAAAACGCATTTGGTGAAACGTGTATGTGAGCGCATGTAATTAGATTCAATTCCGCGCCACCGATTTAATGACTCAATCAGTTGCATCCACAAGCCAGTACAACATTATTTAAGCGTTGAAATATATTGCGAGAAACAATTGTAGGCGTCATTAGTGTGGTCACATATGATACTTTGTGCGTATAGCTTACCGTTACATGTACGAGAGCCGAGAGGTGTAATGACGTGATAGGTATTGTATAGTGTACACTTTGTACACTTGGGAAAAGATGTATGCAGCGGAAATCATCCGGAAGGCAACATTTTGTGGCGTGTGAGTGAATGCAATGGGTTGAATGAGTTTGTGTGTGTAATTGTCATTAAGGGTTGCGGCGATTGCAATTTAATTGCTGTGGGTTATCAATTTTTGCCAATCGTTTACATTTTCTTGAGAGAGGGTGATTTTCTTTTGTTTCAACTGGAAACATTGTTATCTGTTTAAAATTTCCTATTAATAGTTTGACCTTGAAATGTTAACATTAAAGTTAATTAACTAATTAATCATTTCAAAGTCAAAAAAGTGATAATTTTTAAAAGTTATTAAAACTAAATGTGTAAAGTATAGGAAATCGGAATGGAGTTTAAAATAATCACTACAGAATGTGGAAAATTAATTACCTAAGTAATTAATCTTCCATTAAGTGCACAATCATTTTCATTTTCATCTAATTACAAATGCTGCAGTGCTTAAACGAACTACGTATTCAAAATTAATCACTCTAAAACGGTTTAAAGCACACAAACACACACACACACACACCCAAACAACAAAGTTCTCTCAAACAATTGCACAACATCATCATCCACATTTTGCATCTTCACATCATAATAATAATTATCAGCAATAGCTGTATGCCGTTACATCCGCGCCGCGCACTTTTCTCCCATTAATATAATATTTTGCAATGCGAAAGACTTTGTGGAACAGCCTTGAGCAACATTTGGTACACACAGTTATTCGTAAATAATTATTATTTAAATATTAATGGCAAAATTGAGAAATCAAGTCGGGCGCCATCATCACCATAAGTGCGCGCGCTGTATAGGGGTGGGGGGTGGTGTGGGGGTGCGACACATAATTTTGTGATGGTAAAAAGATCAAACAAACAAATAACTTTGTTGTATTATCAGTGTACTTGTACCATACGTTTCGGCATAGTAACTTCAATGTATAATATATTTCTCCGCACATCCTTTGAGTTTCTCCACCCCCCCCCCCCCTCCTTTTGTTAAGGGATATACTATCAATTGCGGAAAAAATTGCATGCAAACAAAAAGGCAGGCAGTACCTATATAATATTATGTGTGTGTTTGTCTTTTCCGGTTGATTTTCATGTCAAAAGATGCAAGTTGCTGTAGGGAGTTTTACCCCAATCCGAAATAAATAGAAAGTTTGCTTGAAGTTTTGTTTAATTGAAGAGGAGTTAAAGTTTAGTGCCGGATTAAGTTTTTTTTTTTTTGAACTCTTACCCGAAATGATGAATTTTAAAATCATCATTTATTAAATAGTAACGAAACTATTAAATACACAGTTAAATATTGTTTTAACTTGTTTTTAAAAAACATTTTTATAATGAAAGTCTATTAAGAATTTAATAAAAATTCGTAAAAAATTTTTAAGAAATTTATTTCTTTAAAAAAAATAATCCGAATTTATTTTAAGAGGTCCTTTAGTTTTATGAAATAAATCAAATTAATTGTAAACATTTTTTTACCTTCTAAAAAACTTTTTCAATTAAAAATAGCATTTATATTTTAAGTCGACTACTCAACTTTATTCTTCATAATAAAAAAAGGACACATCTTCATATTATTTTTATATTTCCCACAATTTACTTAGCGATTAACAACACGGAACTTTGCATCCCCTTTCTGCATACGAGTACGTACGACATTTTCCACGCATCATCAGGACATCCCAATCGATCCTACACTACACACATACTCCCTCGTGTCTCTGATGTGTTCATTTCATTTACTTTTGTGCACAGCCAGAGAGTTTCCTTTGTTTTTGAATGCCGCGCGCTTTTGTGTCATTTATTTATACTCTTCGTGTACTTATTATACCACGTTGCTGAGATTTCCTCTCCAGAGAAAACCCGATACAATATATCAAAGGGAAAATCCATGGCACCACCGCGCTGCATCAGCAACAGCTTCCTTCTTGTACCTCAGAGAATATTACTGTTCTGTATAGTGGAGGCAGATGGACGGGGTTGGTGTGTGGGAAGAGTGGGGTTGGTGCACTGAATGGGTTCCATAATATTGTAATACATACAAATAAAGAAGAAGGAAGCTTAATACAGTGGGTGAATGTGCACCCGTTAAGAAGTGTACGTATATGTATACGAAAGGAAATGCTATGGCACGCCAGCATAGTGAAAGGAGTCATGTCATTAAAAATGCGCTGTGTCGTCAATGCTGTTTGACATTGAATGCGGACGAGATGGGTTGTGGTATTTTTTCTGTGTGATGTTCCGCGCAACGGATACTCTTTGATTTTGCATGTAAGCCATTTTTATTTTCGGAGGGATAAAGGATGTGGGTGGGATATTATGATGCCTGTGTAATAATTTCTTTTCAAATTTGTTAGATCATCCACATATTTTTTTAAGTATTTATATAAAATGTTTGTAATAATAATTGTAAACTGTCTGGTATTTTAACAGGAAAGGTAATATATATTTTTTTGTAAAAAATAAAATGTAAAAAAAAAATTAATTCTTCTCCAAAAAAAAAAAAAAAACAAAAGGCTTTTATTGTTTTTTTAACTTTTTAGGCAAAGAATTAAAAAGACGCCTAAAGTTATGCACAACTGCTTATTGTTTTTATATTATAATGCATATTGTAGAATGCATTTAGGTGATTATCCTCTTTATTTTCGACTGCATTTAGGCGTTAAAATTATAGCGCTTAAAGCAACATTTGCCATTATTAATTGAAGAATCCAAAACAGAATACAAAAAAAATCTATAAATTAATTTCAACGTGATTGAATCAAAAGTACGTTCAAGATAAATGGTTCCAACCCTCAACCTTGTTAAAGTACCATGCAGATTAATCAAGCGAGAGCAATTTTCCACCACAAACAAAAAAAAAAAAAAAATGAAATTACTTTCAGCATTTCGATTTCATGGTTCATGTTCATTTTGCCGAGAATATAACCAAACAAGCGCGTCGCCTTACCATTCCCCCTGACTCGCACTCGCACTCACCCTCAATTTTCAATTCTATTTTCTTGTTAATTTTTATTTGACAACTAAATGGAATGATGATATTTCCTAAGTACGCATTAAATTACATGGCAGTCGAGCATATATTAAAGAGAGCAGGTGAATTTTGCATAATATTACATTGATCCGTATTGCTGCATGTAATATGCGCCCATGTCTGTCAAGTTGTGTTGAAGTACTCGAAAGATATGTCCCTCTGCGAACCACTTCCAATATAAAATGTATGTTTAAAATACTCGTCGATGTACATCGGCAATAATAATAACAACGACAACAACAATGTGGGGTTGGGGTGGTTGGGGGGGTGGATGTAAAATAAAATAATGTAAATTTTAAAAAATGGCAAGGAAAGTCACCTAATACTTTGAACTGGAAACTTATGTTTTTCTTTGAAATTTAAACTTGTAAAGTATGGTAATTTGCTTGACATTGAAATGATTTAAGTAGACTTAAGGTTAAGTTTGCATAAATTAATTTACGTAGCTTACATGTAGATTAAACATTAAGGGCTTTCTGACCTCTCGGGAATCGTTCTAACTAAGAACTTTATAAGTAATGTTCTTAAGTAAGATAATAGGAAGTGGGAATTTTTTTCAAGAAAAAAGATAGATGTAGATTAATGTTGAAATCATAAATAAAATAAAAAATTTATAAATAAAAATATTTAAAAAAAAATATGAAAAATTTTCATAAAACAAAATTTCGATCACAAAACTTTTGCCTTCCCCACATTAATACGCTCGAGTACAAAGTAAAAACCATCTACCATCCAGCACACTGCACAAGTTGAGATGAATAACAACAGGTCTGTCGCATTTATTTGTCGTCAAACGTATTATACCATTTATAACTAAGAAGGAAAAAAATAAGCATCTCATCCATTGATGATATTCGCGCCCACTGATGAAAATATGTACACAAGGGTGACTTAAGCTTAATAGAAATATTTTTTTTCGGTTAAAGAATGATATTGAGAGCAACGCACAAGCTTATACATGTTCATGAATAAAAAGGAAGATGAAAAAGTAAATAATGATGATGATACATCCACTAAGCGACGACTTTGAGAATTGAAATTTTGAAGACGGTTGAATCGAAAATGTTTTATGCCATGGGGGGGGGGGATGAGGTGTACGCTGTAGGGGTGAGAGATGGTGATGCCATTCTCTTGTGGATTTCATTGCATGAAATCCGCTCCATTTTGTGAAATCCGCGACTTATATTCAATACTTATAATGACATATATTATAAGATATGAAAGTAAACGCGGGTTCAGGATGTTGTTCAGGTCTCCATTGTTGTGCAATGTATAAAAGTACCTTCTATACCTCTTATTGGACCGCGCATATCATGATGATTTTCTTCGCTCAAAATCGGCGTTCACATTTTCTGGTTGAATGAACAATTTGTTGGAAAATGTTTAATCCATTAACATAAAGGCATTTCATCCCTGAATCCTCCTCACGTATTTTTTTTTCTCGACTTGTTTGTGCCTATATGTGATGTGGTTGTCGTTTTGTTCAACCTCCTTTTAATCCCATACTCGCATTTATTACAGCTTTTGTAAAAGGGAGCATTTTTTGGCAGATTTTTATTTCTTAATATGATCCCCCCAATTAATGAGAGAAATCGCAGATGGTTTAATGTTTATCAGTTAAGTGCTTGCGTGTATATTATCTTGAGATGAAATGGTGTTGTGGAGGATTTTTTTAACACTAAACGTCGTTTTGTTACTTTTACCAAAGGGTTTTTGTAAGAAACTAGCGGAGAAACCCGTGCATTGTTCGGAAACACGTCATTTTGTTTTGAAAAGCGGAGTTTATTGTTAAATATAATATTTTTAGATATTTTACTATTCGAACCTTTTTCAAGAATAATTTTTGGAATTAGTCAATTTTTTCACGAACTGCGTTTTTTCACGTTATTTGCGGTTCACTTTCGCATTGCCTCATATTTTTGTAGCGATCCCACTGCCAGTTTTAGCGTGATTGAAACACAGTCGTTAAGTTTTTTATATGTTGGAGATAATCTAATAATACCAACTGATTTTTAGCTTAAAAATATTGAAATGAATTTAAAAAATGTATTTTAACATCTTAATCAATTTACTATAAAAAAAAAATTTTCAATTTTCATTTTAATGTGTTTTTTACATTCTTTTTAGTAGTTTGTAAAAGTTTCAAAACTCTTAAATTATTAAGATGCTGTAATCCTTTTTGAATATTTTATGAAACCTTGTATAATCCTTTCCAGTAACATGATACACTTCACGACCTACGTATTAGATTAAAAAAAGGCAGTAATTTGACAGCAATAAATGGGTTAATTCTTCTTTTAAGCATTGTTCATTTATGATATTCATCCATCATTCTTGCTCCCACCACTCACCTCGTAATACCTCATAAAGGACATGTCTACTCAGCAGCAATTATTGTCACATAGAATATGTCTCGTAATACGATAACATTTCTAGATATCTGAAATGCGATTATATCAACATAATGTGCTCCCTCATATCAAGATGCTACTTATTAAATCATCGATCGAATCTCACATAAAACCGACGACTGTACATTGAGCACACTGAAACATGCTGCAGCCGCCAGCTATTACAAATTGTTGGTATCAACTATCCGCATGCAACAAAATGTAGACAATGTGTGCTGACGTGTTGTGTTGTCTGTGCCGACAATTCACGTAATATCTCGTCTTGTGTCAATGTGGGACAATAAAGCGCCTAAAATACATTCATGTGAAGGAATAATTGTTTCACTCTCATGTTATTATATCAAATCTCACCCCTATCCCTTTGTTTGGAATATTTGTTAGGCAAAGTACCTGAGTGCCTCAAGTGCTTGACTATAATACATTTTATTGAGTGAGGTGAATGTGTAATCGTACTTCAACGCATTTGTATACATTAAGACACACTGTCGCGTTCCATATCCTTTGTGTCACATTCTGAGACAGGTCCTTGATACATTTCAGCACCATTTATATCCACACGGCATTTACATTTAACCAATTACCTGCACATGTGATCTCACCACTCATGAGGTAACACTTTATTCAAACGTATATGTACTTTGTGTCCCTTGTAGTCCTTTTCAATATGTATGCCGCATATGCATCCAATTTGTGCTGTGGGAAGACGAAGGCGCTCTAATATTGTGCGAAAACTTTTTGGTTATATAAGCGAAAATCCTTTGTGCAACAAATTGAAGCTACTATGTGTGTGTCCTTTTAATCAGAAAGGTGAAGTGCATGCGCATTAGCATGGACGGTGTGAAACTCTTCGTGTTTATGCAATACGTTTACAATGTTCATAATATTGTATATTACGTTATGTGGAATGATGTCATCCCTTTTGCAGCGGCTTTATGTTGGTGAATTGAATCTCTTTGTTTAATCTCTTGTGCAATATGCAAATACAGTATGCATAATATGTACATAATTTCTTAATTGCATTCGATTTTGAATTCACGTTACATCACAATGATCGAAAAGTTTACTTTTATTTAAAATACCGTCATTCATTTTTTAGGAATTGAATCTTAAATTATTGTACATATTTTAATTTTTTTGTCAGTCAAAATTTTAAGAAAATTTTTTATTCAACCCAAAAAAGGTTTAACTTGTTGTTTTTTCCCAAAGTGGGCGGAACTTCATTCATTTATGCAAATGGGCGTGTTTTATTTTTTAAACCACGCCCCTTTTGTTATGTGGGCGGGGTATAATTGAAAATGGTGTGGCTTTGTTTTGCATAATTAGACTATGCCCTTTGTTTAAATGTGGATCCAATTTTCCCAAAAAAAAAATCTAACGATGGGCATGATTCCGTTTAAATGATCACGCCCATTTTGTAGGCGTTTCCAATTTGTCTCCGCCCATTCTTAAGCAAACAGGGCGTGTTATTTGAAAACACAACCGCATATTGTTTAGTTTTAACTCCACCGAATTTTAAAAATTATGCTCCGCCTATTTTCTAGAAAAAGGGGCATGGTCTTACCATTAAAAACAAAGTCACGCCCAAATACTCAGATTATTTAATTTAACAAGAAGTTTTGGTGTATCTTCAGTAGGACTAGGATGTTTATTTTGTTCATCAATATGCTTCCTTAAAAATTACCTGTTGCATTTTTTTTTTTTTTGAAATATTTTTATGAACACTAGTGCAAAATGCAAAGGTGAAAGATTGCGGATGAAAAATATAATTTATTTCTATTTATTGTTTAAAAATTATCGTAAAAATATTTTATTTACCCCTATTAATACTACTTCTCATAAAAAAAATTGCTTAACACAATCAAATTCGACTGCCAACACACAATCCCATTAATCAGCCGTTCGAGCTGACACACATTTTGAAAGGCATCATCAAAGATCAAAAAATCAAATTGAACATAAATAGCATAAAGCATGAACAAGCATCATAATATGTAAACACTATTTGTCGTGCAGCAGCATAATATGCATAATCACCAGCATCATTGCATAAGCGCAAGCAACACCAATTGTCGCCATACATTATAATATCAATTGGAAATCCAAACCCAAATTTATTAATTCAAGCAAAAACTAAACAACAACAATTGCACAATGCGCCTTTTAACAAATAAACACACGAGCACATAAATGTAAAATCAACTGCGGGAATAAGAGCATATTATTATCTAACATTGTAATATAGAATAGAATTAAATTTAAAAAGGGGGCACACACAACACACTCACCCGACAAAGAACTTTATTCGGATGGCAATTTCTGGCGCGGTCACACGTTTGTGTAACACGCTGCTGCTTACAAAACGGCAAATGATGCGGGTGTTTTTTGCTGCATGCAACGTACATATAGTATTATGGAAATCTATCCCAGCCATTAAGTGACATAAGTTTGTCAGGCGCGTCCCCGTCGCAACGCATCATCCACACGCAGCGTAAGTGAAGTGGATTAGATGCCGCTGGCGACGTTTTCACATTATAAAGATCCGAATGCCGCGCTTTTTCAAGTGCAAACATGCATTGATTAAAGTGCACGGACTTAGTACGATGCAGCAGCATCACCCCTTTCGGTGTGTTTTGTGTAATATTATGTTGATGTTACATTGCTGAAATGGGATTGGGCTGTTCCATGTTCACGAAGAGTGTGCTTATTGTAATACGTTTTCAAAATGCTTCAATTTAATATTTAAACTTTTCAAAATTAGCGTTATTTATATTTAAAATTCATTTATTTTCATAAAACACTCACATTTTTGTTTTACTAAAATAATCCCATCAAAAAACTCCATCAATTGGAACAGCCGACTATGCCCACAAGTCATTGTATCTCCCAAAACACAATGGAGGCAACCACCACAAAAAAGGGAAAGGGGGTGGGCGCACCTTTGCAATGGCCGTATGCCGGCCAATGTCATTCATTAACTGCATTCAAGTGCACTCGCACCATGCATCGTGTTTTATGCAGGCACTGTTGTGTGTAACGACTTTCATATGCGTTCCATAAATTGTAAGTATCTTTCAGGACGAAACAATGCGCACAAAATTGAGAGCATTTATTGTGGAACGCAAAAGGAACATAAAACACGTGTTTACTTTGTATGCTGACACGTGCATCAAGTGATGTTTTATGTTATGTTGAATTGTGTTGAGTATTTCGTTTTTTTTTTTGTTTCGGCTTTTGTGCGTGTTGTGTTTTTTGCCTCCCCGCTTCGTATGAACGTCTACAGTGCGACTGTTTAATTTGAATTGAGTGTGATGCCAGTTATGCCCTTTGACATATTATGCAGTAATAATGCTTCACTGTTTGCGTGCGTCAGTTTATGAAAATTAAATAAAATGTACGGCTTAATGTATTTTGTATTTAGTTCACTTTAACATCATTTTCAGTGTTTAAGTGATGTATTTTCTTGTTAAAATATCTTAAAGGGTTAGTTTCATGTTCTTATAATACGAAAAAAAAGGATTACTTAAAATTATGTTCCTTGAAATATTTTTAAAATGATTTTGTAAAATTTAAGTTTATTTTATTGTATTTTCTGAATTGTTTACAATTAAAAATAATAATTTCAAGAGTAAAATAAAATATGTAAAAAGACACAAGTTGCAACATAATGAAATAAATTTAAAAATGTTAAGTCCTAACAAACTGAACTGTGAAAATTATAAGCTTTTTCCTTAAAGTTATTGAAAAAATATATTTCTAAAATTATTTAAAAATGGATGCACTTTTAATAAGTTTTAGATAAACAGTCCTTAAAAAATCGAATTAAACAACTTAAAAGTCCTATTCAAATTATTAAACAACAATTAATGGAGTTATGGTCCTGATGAAAACAAGATTTTCCGTGAAACTTCAAACCAACCCTCCCCCTAAATGATGAACAAAGATTTAATCGTTCACAATTTTGTAACAATCATGCCATTCACATTAATTAATTCAGCTTCATTCTTATTTTTTCTAATTTTCGAAAAATTTAAATTAATTTATCCAAAAAATTGTGTCACACATTTCCCACTCCATCCCCTAAACCACCAACAAAAAAACCCGAACCCAAAAATCATTCAAATTTGTAGCGCTTGTTATTAAATAAGTGTATCGTTTGCGTAATTCCCACACACGACAAACAACAGTAAAGGCACTTTAACTGCGTAAACAACGCAGGAACACTTACCCCCACCCAATTCAATAGCGTTGTAATGTTACCGTACTCCGCATGACATGCCGAGTAGTACCACACATCCACACACACACACACACACACACAAGTCCCATTAACATGCACAAATAACAATAAAAATTACATAAATTAAGGATGAATTAATTTATGTTGCGTGAACAAATATGCCAACATTCCCAAAATCATGTTGCGACAAATTTTTGAATAATATCATTTCTATTGATTGTCACTTCTTTAAGTGTCGCACTCCGCAACACGAACGACAACACAAAAATGTGCATTCAAATTAGGAATGGTGCCCGCATCATTTGCTGCAATCCAATTCGTCCCAATTTATTTGGATGTAGAGTTGATAGGACCTCTTGCTGTTTGTTTTTTATAATTTTATTTTTTTTTTGCTCCCTGTTGGTTCGTGTTTTGTTGATGCACTTCTGCTTTATTAAAGCTACCGTGCATTTATTGAGTGGAGTTTTTTTTTTTTGTTAAGTCGCCCTTTTTTTTAAATTCAATGTGTGAATTTAATTTGATTAGTCAGTAAACATTTTTGTGGAATCACGCAATCATTTTTGTTTTAAAATATTTAAATACATTTTTGCGTTCAATTTTGTGTCCTTTTTCTTTAAAAAATACAGCATCGTAAAGTTATTATGGTTTCATCCCTTTAAAAATGTAAAATTCGCCGCAATAATTTTCAAGGAGCTTTATTGACAAGGACATTAAGCGCACCCACTTTGAAGTCACTTATTTCTAATGCACTACTGATTGAGACGGAAAAACCCAACAAGACGCGCACACAACTAAATTATACAAAAAGTTATGTGCGGAAAAGTTTTGACCAACTGTGATTTTTCTTTTTCAATTGAATTTCACGCAAAAGTTTTCCTTTGCAACTTATTTCTGTGTGTGTGTGTGTGTGTGTGTGTGTGTGTGTGTGTGTGTGTGTGTGTGTGTGTGTGTGTGTTGAATTTCAATTTGCATAAACTAAATGTACACATCCTTCCAGTACCTTCATATGCAATTTCGATAATATTCAAGCATGAGCAAAGAAGCTACGTTATTTGCATTATTATGTTTCAGGCAACTTTGTGTGAGTACTGTTTTGCAAAAGAGCAATTGCAATGGGGGTGGTGGTGGTGGTGCCTTGGGGGTAGGGTGTGTGTTAAAACGATTACACGTTGCAGTGTGGTGTAAGATGAATCGCTTTGTGGCGTTGAATGGTGCCGCCTTAGTTGTAAGGATTCGCCCAAAACTTTGAAACAACTTAATCAACTGATTAAAACCAACTTGGATTTCCTTTGAGGACTTTTCAAACTTACATTTTAGCTAACTACCAACTAGTTATGGGTTGATGTTAATGTTAAATGTTTGTGTCGTGTGTAAATTGTTAAAAGCAAGTACTTTTTTTTTTATTCAGTTGCATTTTACATTTAACAAATATTATTATTGGTATGTAAAATGCAAAATTATTATGTAAAAGTGTTTTTTTTTTATTCAAAAAAAATTTAGGGGTAGCAAAAACATTAAGGGCTGCAAATTTTAAATTTTTAAAAAATTTTAAGTAAAAACAATTAACTATCGGAATTGCAGCCCTTTTAATTTATTATCTAACCACTACTCACTCTTTCATTGCAACATTAAGATTGTTTCCACCCACGCAACCCCATCATTCCTCCTCCCAACGTGAATAACATCAAATTATACGTACAAATACTCTTTGCTCCTTAAAGCACATAAACCATGTAATTATCATTTTGTAATTACAGATTCCTATCGGGTTAACCCTTATGGGAGGGAGGTGGGGGGTTTGGCAGCAATCAAACATGCTTGATTTACTGCGCCTTATGATTGCACTGATTAAATGACGGTAACACAGTTATTGGTTCCATTATACACAATAATCGTCATAATGTGCAATCACATGTGACCATACATTTCAATTACAATGTAATCAAATTTATAATTCCATAGGAAACACCATCATACAGCATTAGGTGCGTTACAACAGTTGAAATACCGTTTCGTGTATAATACTGCGGCATAACATGCAACAACAACAACAACAACAACAACATCGATATGTGTGTGTGGGAACTTCAACAGGCTTTCCTAATCGCTATTTAAATCATATAATGTAAAGCATGTGAACGAAAATGAAAATTTTCCACGTATAGCTACCACAATTCAAAAGCGGAAAATCCCTTTTTTCAAAGGGTGCGCGTTTCTTTCTGTATAACTAAATGCCATCATTTATTTATTTTCGTTATATTTTCTATTTACAAAATTGTTTATTTTCAAATGAGGCTAAACATTCTATTTTGTCTATAAAATGCGCCATTCAAACAACATTTCAATGTACACATATAATACAACTAATATGAATTGAGTCCTTTGTGGTTCGTGTCCTTTTACATCCCTGTGTTATGCTTTTAAGCGTAATTTATGCGAATTTATTGAATTTTTGGGTGGAAAATAAATTGCGCCATGAATACAACAACTTTTAATCGCACAGACAGTTCCTTTTTTTAACCCCACACCAACCACCCACCCACCCCCACTAATGACATGTGTTCCATATGTAGAATGAGATATGTAATTGGCGAAATGTCCACTCTTACCCAACATAAATTGTGTCAACCAAATCAAGAGATTAAAGAACGTGCAACGGTCTGCATGGTGATCAGCTTATGTGGTGCTGTACTCAACGCCCACACTCGAAATTTGGCGATAAATGGAATATATATGGCTGATATTGAAGGGATGATAATGTAATGCTCTAAAAGCAGCATGCGGTATTGGTCATTAACGCAGTCTCAAAAGAACTTTGTGTGCGATTTATAATAGAGTTTCGAAATCGTTTGATGAAAATGTCCTTTTTTCTGTCGTGTGGAAATTATTATATCCTTTTATGTTAACTAAGTTAAGTATAATTCCTTGTAAATAATGTTTAATTAATTTAATGGACAATATTTTAAGATCATAACAATAAATCAAAACAAAAAATTCCATGTGAGTTTAAAACTAATATAATGTCCTTAATAATTTTTCAAGGTCATAATTTTCAAAAAAAAAAATTTAAGGCCTTATTTTTAAAGGCAGAATATTTTTTCAAACCATTGTATGTTTAATTTGAAGTCCCACAGTAAAAATTTAAATAGACCACAATGATATAGAGAAAACGAAAAAAAAAAAAAATTTTCAAGGTCAAAATTTAATTCATATTTGAAATTAAGTCACAACTTTAGCCTTTCCATAACTTTTTCTGCTCTTTTTATTCGGCTTAAACATTTTTTACCTTAAAATACATTTTTTCAAGGTAAAAAAGGTTTGCATTCTACCTGAATTGAAATGTTTGTAATAAATTTTGCAGCATTTTTATAAAAAGTCATTGATCCTCCCTGCCGCCACACAATAATTTTTTCCTCCAATTTTATTAATTCATGCATGCAAAGCGGATGTGGCTGACCGAATCCGCTATAATGTGCTCGTCCAATATGGAAGTACACGCAGGCGTGTGGGTGGGTGAATTGTTTGCGCTCAAGCGATAATGTGATTACTTTGATGTAGAAAAGATTGATTGAAATCTGTTTACAAAATTGCGGCCGCCATCAAAGGACATGCAATCCCCTCCCCCCCAAAGTACCACACACACACACACACACTGGTAATGATGTTGCTGGACGATGTGTTCAGTGTATTTTAACGCGTCCAATTTTTGGGGATAAACCTATTTGGATGGTTTGCATGTTTGCATATTATGTGCACAACAGATAACTGCAATGCATGATCGTTTTATTGATAGCGTCAACATTTAATCTGGTAACATGCAGTCGATTTGTTTTTTGTGTAAAACTAACATAAAAAAATATTATCTACGCCATATGGGCTTGTGGTTTTTCTGCCCACAAGCCACTAACTATGTTGCCTATAACTGCATTCGTTCTTTTATGATGATTTCACATGTCCAATTATTGGAAAATCCTCGATATCATTTACCAACCCCCTCCCCGCATTTGAAATATATTATTTTGGCGTCACAGTAACCGTCTGTTTGTGGTTCATCTTCATCCCTTAACGACCCAAGTAATAACAATCAATTGATGATATGTATTCAATCATGTTATATATTATTTACAAATATATATCATGCGTGTTTTGCTATCCAAATTAACATTACCAATCAGATGGAAATAACCACATTAAATTCAGGAAAATAATATTATTATCTGTGTGCGTTTTAATGGTCGCAATGTGGTGCGGGCAACCATCAGGGATCCGTTACAATGTGCGTATTAAAAAATGAATGGATCTAAGCCCATCCGACTGTACTTACATATACCGAAATACCGAAATCCACCCCTACAATATTGTTGCAGTTCACAATATTAAGCACCACACATTGTTCACGTATCAAATAACATAATAATGATGACAGCGAAGACTTGCATGTGGTCAATCAATTTTGGGTATATTTTTTCCACAATCATGTCAATATAATAAAAATGTCGAGATATCACAAAGAACGATAGGTATTTTGGGATGTACAAGTACATTTATTTGTTGAACATATTTTTAGGATTTGAGTTTCATTTAAGGGTTGGAGTGTGTGTGTTTTTAATTTATATACGACCCCAAGGGCATATAGAAATATTTGGAATCCGACTTTTTTCGGAAAAAAAGTTGATGATGCAGAAACATTTTTTTTTTCATATTATTGTAGGAATAAATAAAATAAGAAAACTTGCTGACCATTTCAAGGTCACATTTTTCATATCTCCGAAAAGCTTTATTAAAATGTAGTTAAGCAACAGTCGTATATAAATTCACACCTCGCTATCCCTGCGATGTAGTTTTTTAATATTAATTAATACCTAAACTATTCACATATTCGTTCATTGTGGAATTTTTAGAGAATTTAAATATAATTGTCACTTCAGAGCTGAACAACTTGTCGGCCCGTCAATAGATGAGGTCCTAAATGTTTTCAATAGTTTCAAAAAATTTCAGTTCATACAATTATACTAAATTGATGCTGAAAATACAAATAAATTCATATCATTCTCTTCCGCCTAAAATTGTGTCAGACCTCTGCAATTCGCATTAATTGTTAACATTAACAAGTGCACAATAAAATGTTACGCACACGCACTGATCACGTGAACGCTGGCTGACAATTTTATTTAATCCGTGCTTTCTCACCTACACATATAATGTGTTCTTCATTAATTGTTTCCCTGAAAATATGAAATAAAAGTAATAGCATTCCAGTAAAAACCGCCTATGTATTTTACAAAATATATAATTACATCTAAATAGTATGCGTGAGAATTTTTTAACAGTTGCGTAATAGATTCATATTCCAAGGCTAAATATTGGTGTGGTCCACAAAGCACACCCACACCCACACGCAAGGAGAAAGAGAGAATGATATGAAATCACAATGATTTGTTGATGTATTGTACCAGGTGGTGTCATTTTTTTACTTTTTAACATCAATTTTACTAAAAATTTTTTAAAAAAAATTAATCACCAAAATACCAAAAATAGTTGTAGTTTAATTAGTAAAACATTTTGTGTGTGTTCCTAAAAAAAGTGTTTTTTTTTGCCACAGAATTGTCCAAATTCTGAGTAGAAATCACTAGTGAAATCTCCTCAGATTTTGGCAATTTGATTGTAAAAAATTTCAATTTCTCAAAATATTTAAAATGCGTATATTTCTTAAACGGCTTTATGGATGTGCATCAAATTTTGATATTGTATGTAAATTCTAGAAACCAAGAGTTATATGAAGTTTCAAGGTCGAAATCACTCTTACGGTCAAGATATTGCCAAAAAACTGCGGTTTTCCAAAATTTTCCTTTAAGATGATATTTAATTTCGCCAAGTTTTTCAAATATGATCTATGAAATCATTCTCCACATAATTGTGGTACATTGCAATTGCACATTCAATCGGGTTTATTAATTATAAAATAAAAACTAAAAAGGATAAAACCGGAAATATCTAATATCTCGTGCGTTTTACATTTTATCAACATATAATGTACTACAGATTTGTAGATCTTGAAATAATTGATATTTTTGCTGAACATTCCAAGGTCATACAATCTATATTTCAATGACTATTGTTGATTTCTTACAATTCCTTGTGTAATAATACTAATTTCTTAAAAAATCAGTTTAATTTTAAATCTATTAAGGCATTGACATCGTTAACATCTTCAAGGTCAAAATGGAAATATTTTCTATCAAAATAAAATTAATTTAAAATTAAATTTGGATCAAAATAGCTATTACGAGGGCATAAATCTAATTTCCTCATCAAAATTGGTTCATATACAAGTTTTTGAGCGTCAAAGGGATTTGACATTAGATTTTTTCCGTTAAAAGTGGACAAAATATTTATTAAATTCATAAGATGTTGATTTTAAACATAGTTTACAAGAATTCTTGAAATTTTCATCAGATTTTCAATTTTAAATGAAAATATTATTGCAATGCTAATTATTTCCTGTACATAAATTATTCATTTTCGAGTGCGGTGTTACACAATTAACGGTAGTTTCCCATTCCACTTTGTCACTTCATCTCTCCCATTTAATATCAGGTGCAATTACCGTGCTGGATGGAAAGAGAGAAAAGAAATTAATTGTGGTGAGCTATTTTACTAACACTATTACGTGTAACAAAATTATTTTTTTAGGAGAATGCTTGATCACGTGATCTCATCTCATTTTCTAGGTACTTAACATTTCTGACCACCACTACATTGATGCGTGCAGTGCAGGTGGCCGCAATTAATGTAAAATTATTACACCTCTGACAATTTTATAAAATCTCTGTGCTAGGATTAATGCGAGTGCGTTAGAAAGAGATCACTTTTTTTAATTTATTAAAATATATGTTAATAGATGAAATAAGTCCCGAAATTCTTCTGCAATTTTGGTCCATAAAGCACACACACCCACACCCACACGCAAGGAGAAAGAGAGAATGATATGAAATCACAATGATTTGTTGATGTATTGTACCAGGTGGTGTCATTTTTTTACTTTTTAACATCAATTTTACTAAAAATCTTTTAAAAAAAATTAATCACCAAAATACCAAAAATAGTTGTAGTTTAATTAGTAAAACATTTTGTGTGTGTTCCTAAAAAAAGTGTTTTTTTTTGCCACAGAATTGTCCAAATTCTGAGTAGAAATCACTAGTGAAATCTCCTCAGATTTTGGCAATTTGAGTGTAAAAAATTTCAATTTCTCAAAATATTTAAAATGCGTATATTTCTTAAACGGCTTGATGAATGTGCATCAAATTTTGATATAATATGTAAGTCCTAAAATCCAAGAGTTACATGAAGTTTCAAGGTCGAAATCACTCTTACGGTCAAGATATTGCCAAAAAACTGCGGTTTTGCAAATTTTTCCTTTAAGATGATATTGAAATTCGCCAAGTTTTTCAAATATGATTTGTTAGATCATTCTTCACATAATTGTAGTACATTCCAATTAAAAATTCAATCGGGGTTTTGAGTTATAAAATAAAAACTAAAAAGGATAAAACTGGAAATATCTAATATCTCGCACGTTTTACACTTTACCAAAATAGAATGTTCTACAGATTTGTAGATCTTGAAAGCGTTCATATTTTTGCTGAACATTCCAAGGTCATACAATCTATATTTCAATGATTAATGTGGTTATTTAACAATTATTTGAGAGATAATAGTTATTAAAAAAAAAAATCTGTTTAATTTTAAATCTATTAGGGCATTAACATTGTTAAAATCTTCAAGGTCAAAATGAAAATATTTTCTATCCAAATAAAGTTAATTTTAAATTCAATTTGGAACAAAAAAGCTATTATAAGAGTATTAAATTAATTTTCTCATCAAAATTGGTACATATAGAAGTTGTTGAGCGTCAAAAGAATTTTACATTCGGATTTTTTCCAGTCAAAAGTGAACAAAATATTTATTAAAGTCATAAGATGTTGATTTGAACATTGCATGCAGGAATCCTTGAAATTTTCATCAGATTTTCAATTTTAAATGAAAATATTATTGCAATGCTAATTATTTCCTGTACAAAAATTTTTCATTTTCGAGTGCAGTGTTCACAATTAACGGTAGTTTCCCATTCCACTTTGTCACTTCATCTCTCCCATTTAATATCAGGTGAAATTACCGTGCTGGATGGAAAGAGAGAAAATAAATTAATTGTGGTGAGCTATTTTACTAACACTATTACGTGTAACAAAATTATTTTTTTAGGAGAATGCTTGATCACGTGATCTCATCTCATTTTCTAGGTGCTTAATATTTCTGACCACCACCACTACATTGATGCGTGCAGTGCAGGTGGCCGCAATTAATGTAAAATTATTACACCTCTGACAATTTTATAAAATCTCTGTGCTAGGATTAATGCGAGTGCGTTAGAAAGAGATCACTTTTTTTGCAAATTATTATAATATATGTTTAATAGATGAAATGAGTCCCAAATTTCTTCTGCATTAAAATTTTTCCATCAGTTTCATTTGTCCTTTTGTCCGGGCGGTAATAATTAAAATCGGGCGCGAACAGTAAGTCGGGTAGTTTAAAGGCACCTTTTCTAATTTTCTTTTGGATGTCGTTGTGTTATTTTATTTTGTCGTCGTTGCTTATTTTTAATTGCTAGTAATTTTCCTTTGGGTACTTTGTATGTGTGACGAAGAAATGTGGTTATAATGGCACTTAGTGATTTTAAAAGTGAAAATTTGATGAAAATTCATCAATATATGGCCTTTTCTTTACGTATCAAGAAGATTGTGATGATTTTCTGAATACCACAAAGAGTTTTATAACAAGTGCTTTCAAATGCTAGTTGTTAAGGTATTTTTAAGTTGAAAAAAATGTTCTTTCAAAGGCATTAAGTGATTTGGAAAGTGAAAATTTGATGAAAAATCATCAATATATGGCCTTTTATTATGAAAATAGTGATAATTTGTTGAAATATTATGAAAAAAATAAAAAATTATTTTGAATAAAGTGTTAATGAAGTGTTCATCTATGTGTTCAATCAAAAAAATAATCGAAATTTTAATGTAAGTAAATTAATATTTTGTTTTAAAAAGTATATTGTTTGATATAGTGCCCTTAAAATATAAGATTTATTCATTTTCAATCGCTGTAACAATTTTCATCATTGGAAGAAAAATTCGTCTCATAGAATTATTCGATTTTTGTAGCACAATTTTTTTATGATCCACAATTAATCAAATACACAATTTAATTAAGTTCGCTGAGGTGGAATCAATCTAGTATAACAGTTTTGTTTAACGCAGCTTTTAGGGATATTTTATTTGGAGTACATTTATTTATTGAAATAATTTCCTGTCATTTCAGGACTTTTAATTTCGAATTGAATAGTCAATTATCCCGTGGGATTTTTTTAAGGTCTTTAAATTCGAAATCAATTACATATATATATAATATGTATCTGATGTGTAATTAGATTTATTAAAGCCAGTATATAATATATGTAAATAAGAAAACTTAATTTTGTGAAGCAGTTATTTTCAAGGACAATGAATTTTGAAATTAAATGTCTAGTTTTTCAGTTTTATTAAAATATGCATACTATAAAAGTCACAATTAGCTCTCCTTGCGACATCATTATTATATTTAAACAAAACAATTTAATCAGAATGTTAATCAAATTAAATACATTTATTTTTACTTAGAATTTAAACAATAAATTAATTACTGCACTTAAGCTTTCGAACTAATTACGAGGACCCCTATGTAGTTACATTAAGTGACTTCTTGCAACGTCAATCAAACAATCCTTTCACTTCAAAAAATACAACCGATTATTAGGGAGCAAAAACTACATCCAGCTCTCTACACGAATAAACAATTACTTATATTGTTATCAGGCAATCAAATCAAATGCGGTAGAATTTCAGAACAACGCTGGGGAATCCCTTCACATTTGCCATGATTTAAGATTTAGGGTCCATCCGATTACGAAAAATTATTATCGTACATCAATTTATTTATCACATTATTGTGGCAATTGTAAATGCTTAAATGATTTAATTGAAATGCATTCAAGCGGAACTGCAAGAAGAGGTCTAAAATATTAAATACATGCGAGTAAATAAATAAATGTGCAACACGATACATTGAGGTGACATGAGAAACCCTACCCCTTTTGTGTTTTGCAGAACAACTCGTAAAATAAAATATTGTGACGACGTGTCGAATGATAAAAGAAATTAAAATGCATTAGTGTAACTTGTTAGCTCAAATGGGTGCACATCCCTTTTTAAAATCTCAACCAAATGCAACAACCTGTATGACATGTTAGGCACATTTTTTAGGGTCTTAAATTTTTTACAATTAATATTTCCCCCGCGTCCTTACATTTTTGATGTCATGTCGCTCTCACATATGTTGCCATTTATATTTTTTAATGCTACTTGTTGTGTCCTTAACATGATGTAAAATCAAAAATTGGTGGGTCTTTATTGCTCACACATTTATTATTTTTTTGATGCACCAAACTTTAAAATACAAAAAACACAAAAAGGAAGACAAAATTATGTTGATAACTTAAGGGATGAACAAAAAAAACAAGCTGCAATACCCACCTCTGCAATACAGGACTCCCTGATACACGCAACCAGCACACAAGTGGCAGGGTGAAACATTGTGCTGTGAATTGTGAACCGACCCCCTTCCCCCTTCTCATCCTTTTCCTCCTTTCCTGCCACTACACAACGATAAGTGACAGATTTCAAAATTTATTTATTCAACCGTTAACACTTTAAAGTAACATTTCAGGACATCACAATGAAATTGCGCACACCAATGGTTGGTTGGCGGGAGGTGGGTGGATGAAAAGGGACTCAGTCAGTCGCTTAACGGATTATAAAGGGATGATTTCGTCATATTTGGTTAAATTAAATTTGTTGTGACAATTGTTCACTATTGCATTGCCTAATGATTACAAAATGATGAATTGAAAGCAAAAATGTGTGAATACATTTTAGGAGCTGTAGCATTTTGTTGCTGACAGACGTTCGTGTATGCGCGCGTGATTCAATTTTGCACACTCAAAAAATTTCGATAATTGAATTGATTGACATATGAATTGGAGGGGGGAGGGGGGTGGTTTGAGTGGTTGGGGGAGTCGAATTTACCATTATATGCGGATGTGTAATCCTTTTGGTGCGGCTCCCGTTTTTTTCCCCACAAAACACAACAGTTATTAATTCAAATTATTTACGCAAAAGCAATTTTGTATGTCTGTGCGTTTCGTTTTGTTTTAAAAAAAAATTTAAAAAATCCAAAAAACCACGCAAAGATTTAAATTGAACATTTGTTCGATATTATGGCGTTTGTTGGTTGATTTATTTGACAAGTTGAAGGTTTTATAATTTTTATTCATTTTTTTGTGTTCCACAAAACACCATAACAGGGGTTAGTTGACAGCGCATTGTAGTCGACCGTGATGGTTCTCGTGTTGTGTACATTCGTGAACGCGGATATTTAGGGACACCCTCTGCTGTGCGCAACACATTCAATATATTAGGGGTGAGCTCGATTTGCCATAGTACATGCATGTAATGTCACACCGATAATTTATATTCTCCGATTTTGAGTACTATTAGGCCGCTTAGCTACTGGCAGCAGTGGTTTTTCAGCTCTTTTCACGTCCTAATTTCCCTTCTTATTTTATTTGATGCGAGTCTTTTTTCCACATATAAACATTATTGTATTATGTTGTCGTTTATGTGTCTCTATATGCGTAATATTTATAGTCGACAGTCTTGGAATCTTTAACCTGCAGTGTTTGTGATACAAATAATCACCCTCATTATCGGTTCGCTTTGAATGACGGCGTAACCACTTGGCGTACCTATTTATTTTGAATAATATGTCGAATGGGTGAGGCCAACATTTTTATGGGTTTTATTGTGCTACAAATTAATGCATTTTTTTTGTTTGTCGCTCTCGTTTTCGTTTTCGTTACACTATTGACAAATAATAGAGGCTTTAACTACTTTTGAGGTGAAAAAAGGATCAATTTGTGTCGCCTTAAATTCGTTTTAGTGACTATTTAACGACCCTATTTGTAGGAACTGTACCAAGTTAATTATTTTGGTGCGTCGGGTTTACTTTATTTATTGCTAGAATTTCTTTTAAAGTAGTTACTACGTATATTGACATTAATTGCAGTCATTATAGTCACGTTGACAGCTTTCAATATATTAACTAGATAGTTTTAAACGTGTTAAGTCATTAAGAAGTGCGCATAAATTACTTAAGAAGTTTTACGGATGATTACGATATACTTCCCATTAATGTTTTTTGTTGTAAAGATTTTTTTAAATATTTTAAATTAACTACGAAACACTTTGACTTTTTTAGAGTTAAAGCGTAATATAAACGGGGACGTGGCCTCTTTAAGGCGTGGCATAATAAAATTACCTCCCTTTTTTTAGTTTAAACACCATCCTTTTACTAATATGGGGCGTGGCTACTTTCTTTAATCGTTATTGTTTTTAAAACAAGTTTATGTTCTTTTATTTATTATTTTCTAAAATTTGAGAACTTACAATTTCTAAGAATATGTTTAAACTCTGATTTTTAAGGAATCATTTAAGACGCATAGACAAAAGGATGTATGAACTTACACACTTTTGTTGTCCTTCGTATTTAACTTAAATCCGCAGATTGTTTTGTTATACAAACCATCAGATTTTTATTTTTAAATATGTGACATGTTTTTTTTTCCTATTTTAAAAAAATAATAATATTCTCGACTTCATATTTAACCTCTTAATCATCTTCAAATCACAAAATAGTGCGTTTCCCCCTTTTTATCACACTCCTATATCATTTCCCCATACAGAATAAAACAAAACAAAAAAAAAATTAAACTCCCAATGGCTATTTAAGTGCATATAGAAATGTGACAACAAATTGTACCGAAAATGTCTCTCCATTTCGCCATTAACGCACAAACACACAAAACTATCGGTCAATTGGTTATTTACTTTGAAATATCACTCCTCCTCAATTTTCCATCACATAACCGCGGCGCTTTCATTTCTTTCATAATAATAAGTTGGTGTTTATTAAAAGCATTTGTTGGCATGCCTCATTCTCGACTTTATTAAAATAAGGGAGGGTGTCGGAACACAAAAGTCGCGCATCACAAGCACATGGCCCTATGCACAAATAATTATATTTCCACTTTCAATTAATCTACATGCATAAACACTCCAACACCCCTCACCCCACCACACCACCTACATAGCAGCATGTCAAGGATGAAGGACACAATAATAATGATGGTGGTGGCGAAAAAATGATTGGTGTGGTGAAAGAAAACGCATCCCGCAAATGACAAAAGTGTACATAATATTGCGTCTCGCGAAGCGTACACAACAGCGGAAATGTCAGGAGTGCCACGCGCCAAAAAGTGTCACATCACAACATAATGCGTTATGTCCTGGCACGCCATCCACCCTGTGACGCCAAACGAATCAACTTATTTTGTTTGACGAGCGAAACGACTCATCAATCACTTGCATACTGAAAAATGAAATCAACCGTTTTCAAAGACAATGCCATTGCGAGTGGTAAAACGCAACCACCCCTATTTTTATACATTTAAAAAGGATCTATTTTGTGTATTTGCGTGTATAATCATATCACGCCGAAAAATAAAAGGACACCACAGTCCACACAAAAAGCGGAGGAGACGAGTTGGTGCGATAAAAGTATTCGTATTATTTATAAATGCAACTCTTTATCGCATTGAATGTCATGACAAAAGGAGGTGGGGGGAGGGGGGGGGGGTGAAATTGTGAAAAAAGGGAAGGCGTACTTAAGCTGCATTGTGAAGGAGGATAACAATTTTTCAACACTGTGTTACTCAGTTGTTGCTCGTTTAACGACATGGTCTTATCTTGATTGTGAAATTGGGTGGGGGTGGTTTCATTATATTATAATTTTAAAGATGAGTTGAATGAAATTGGTTTTTTGTTGCTCACACCCTTTTTGAATTGCATTGTGATCGTTTGGTTTTTGTTAATAGTTTTTTATTTGCATATATTACATTTTTATTTATTTTTAATCCTTTTATTTCTGTAAGAAACATATAGGGCCTCAACGAGAGCTTGCTAGCACTCTATTCACCGCAGTTGGCTTTATTTGTGCCTAAGTCGGGCGGTAGTTATCGATCTCTTTGAGAACGGTCCGTCTCTATGTGTTTCTAGGGCGTCCCTGTCTCCTTGAGACCTGTGGATTCCATTCCAGGGCTTGTCTTTTCCAGGCGGGGTGTATTAGACTAATCTATAGACCTGCGGTTTGAACGGAACTCCCTAATTGCAGCATTTTGTTAGGTCTCCCTTCCTTGGTAGCTTGATGATAGTGCCAGTTTTCCATTCGGCCGGAATGTTTTCTGTTGTCCCAATCCGTTTTATGAGGAGGTGTAGAAGCCCTGCTGTGTATGCTACGTCGATTTTGAACAACTCGGCTACAAATCCATCAGGTCCTGCAGTTTTGTTGTCCTTTCAGGTGAGTGGAACTTGTTGCTATTGTTGTTGTTATTGTTAATGTTCCATTGATGTTTTAATCATTCATTTGATCTCTTTCTTTCAATTCCTGGTTAAGTTATCAAGGTTCAATAATTCAGATGTTCTTTGACTGTTAATAAATTTAAATCCCTTTCAATATTTTTGATGTTATTGTCAATATTATTAGTAGATATTTAAAAAGCGAATAAAATTCTTCTTCTTACTTTTGAAAATTTAATTTTGTAAGATAAACTTTGCTTGCGTGTTTTTAATTCAATTTATTATTATTTTATTGTCAATTAAAATGAAATTGTTATCAATATTTTGAGTTATATAACATACATAGTTTAGATTTATTGTAAATACATTTATTTTATTTTCATGATTTTTAAAAATTATGTAGTGATATGATTAAATTGCTTCAAATTTAAAATTAATAACATATTCAAATATTGTCTAAAATTAAAATATTGTCAATCTTTATTGTGTTCAATATTTGTAAAAGCAATAATTGTGAGACGAAATTTTTTTTTGTTTTATTTAATTAATTTTTCTCAAATTTTAAAATTGTATAAACTTACCAACCCCTATGCAAAATATGTTGTTACGAATGTATTTACCACATCAGTGTGTACAAATTATAATTGAACAGCAAGCCGTCACTACTATACGTGTACATTAGCCACAACATTTTGTTTGCATACACACGAATTTGCATATTAACACCAGACTCTTAAGAACGGAATGCAAATATATTTCTCCACATCCCCCACACTGTGCCGCCTGCAAGGGGGTTGTTGTGTAAGGCTTCCCCATTTAAATATATTGACAGGGTGTGTGTGCGTGTGTGTGTGTTTATTTGCATTGAATATACCGGAAATTTGATGCCGACGTTAATAAAATTAGTACACACACACACATGCAAGTAAACAACAACCCCCACATATGTTTGTGATGAAGAAGAACACACGTGTTGCAGACACCCATCGTGAATTAAGGGTGGTGGTTTGTCCCCCCATTCAGTGCGCGGGTTTATCAATGTACATAGTGTGCATGTGTGTGTGTGGTCGAGCAGATTGTGTCATCGATGTTGAAGCGATTCCCCACATTTCAAACCACCCACAACCCCCCACCCCCGCCCCGATTCTGTTAAATTGGAAATGTTTGTGACATCTTGTTTACATAATTGTCATTAGGTTTGTTTTACTTGTGTAATTATTCTCCATTCTCAAATACTGTGTGCATAATATAGGTTCATATTATATTTGCATTTGGGCGCGCACATAAAGAACATTGGGGTGGGGGTAGATGCGCCTCCCTTCCCCCATTTAACATGATCATCCACCTACTTAGTTGCGACTTGCGAGCGATACATTTGCAGATGAATGCGGTTTTGTGATGGTGCTCGTATGTGCGATTGTTGTCTGAATGTGTGCAGATGAACAGATTGTATATCGACTCATAGATTAGTAATTTCTTTGCCGGTATTATACTTTACACTTGTACATCGTTCAATGTGTATTGTAGTAAAGACAACCGGCAAAGAGTGACAGGTTGTACATTGAGCTGTGACAAATTGGAAATTATACAGTTAGGCAGCGCTATTAGATTAGCTCGCATGCATGCTTTGTGTTCATTGTGTGATGCTATTGATGGGTGGGGGGAGGGTGTGGTTTATTAAATTTGATTGAGGAGGTTACTTTATTTTATTGTCCCAGCCATATTTTGCAAAAAAATATTTTTAAACTAGCGGAGAAACCAGTGCGTTGTTTAGACATAATATGTGTTGTTTTAAAAACCGGAATTATATTGTTGGTTATATTTAATTTTTTCACTAATCGAACCGCGACAAATCTATTTCCGCAATAACTTTTATAATCAGTCAGTTTTTTCATGAACCGCGATTTTTTTTGTGGTTTTCGCGGTACATGTTAAATTAATGAATATATTATTATCTGTGAGTTGGTGACAAATACAACAAGATTTTTAACAATTTTCCTACTCCCCACCTATTTTCCTAATACATTTCTTTGCTACATTTTTAACAATCTCATAAATAAACAGCTATTTTAATACGCCGTATAACTCATAATTTAGCATCTTATAGAAAAGCGACAAGGCGACTTCCTGCTATTATTTCCGGTCTCATGTTTGATATTGTCGCCTTGTACTCGCACCATTTTTCTTCTTTTGTTTCCACACACAATGGAAGAACATGGTCCTTCTTCTTTTTTTGCACAGCTTTATCAGATTGTGCAGTTACGGAACTGCTTTTGCTTTTCCTTTTTTTCGTGTATTTGCCATATTTTAGCCATTTAATAGTTTTTCCTTCCTTAAAGTTTCCATTTAATTTTTCCTTATGAATTTACTTTCTTAAGCTCTTTAAAAATGATATTTCTCCTTCAGTTTTCTTACTTTCAATAACATTACGACTTCATAATTTATTAATTCAAAACAACGAATAAACACACAATTATTCATTAAAACTAAAAGTCCCCCCAAAAGCCACCCGAAATAAATTAATTAAATTAAAACTCCACTTTAAAGACCGCATCTAAAATACAAGACTTAATAAATTACTTAAACGCCAGTCACCATCACACAATGCCTATAAGGTCCGCATGTGTGGTCGCCTCAAAGCATGTTTTAACATCGCATAAATTATTTATTTGTATTTGAAGTTGATTGGCAGGTACAACTAAATTCATCCCCCCCAAAAAACGCCGTCCATCTACGAGAATCCCATATGCAAATAAATAAATGCTTGATTAAATTGTGTGTAAGGGATGAAGCTTCATCGACACATTTTGGACACATTCCTGCACAGACTTTGTATGCATGACAAACGCCCCAGTGTAGTTGGTTGAACCGCATGTGCATCCCTTAAAATTGTGATGTGTTTCAAATGGTCAGCCAAATCGTGTGTTGTACCAATTTTTACCACCCACCCCCCAATCCTCCTGCGAGTTGCCGAAAAACCAATCACAAATATTGGCGCACCAAGTTTTTGGTGGTAAAGGAACTCGAGGGCATTGTTGTGTTATTTCTGCAATGGCACCATATTATGTTAAATTACTGTATTGGTTGGATGTTGTCTTTATGAGTGTGTCCGCGATTTTGCGTATCATTTTTATCAGCGGTGTTGAATTTTAAGGATTGTATTCTTTTAAAATTATAAAGTTTATTATGAAATAAAAACGAGGGATTTTGTATTTTCTTTTTTAGGTCTTTAATATAATTTTAAGGATTCCAAAGTGTCTTCAACTTTAAAGCTGCTTAATGTGGGTAGAAAAATTTTGCATCACAATAATTGTGACTCAAGCACTTTTAAAGTCAAAAAATATGTGAACTCTGACTTAACAACCATTCATAATTTTTTTTTACCTTTTTGTCCAATTTTAAAATGACAGAATTTTTAATTATTTCACAACGAAATCCTCACAGCCATTTAAAATTAAAGGACAACGGACAAATAAATTATTGTAGAAGCCAATTATAATTCATAACTGATGTGGAAACCAAATAACAGAGGCGTAATAAAACAATTTCCTTGATTCAATTCACTTCCAATTAAAAAAGAAGAAATTGTGTCCCCACATGTTCCTTTTTAGATATTATGCCCTGCTGTATTGAAGAGTACGGCATCCATAAATGGAATATGATTGAAATCGGACAAAACACAATTTACAGGAGTGAGACAGAAAATTCATTTATTTACATTCAAACTGTAGCTGGAGGGTGTCCAGCACGTCATCCCTTAATTTCACGTACTGTCCGCACAAGTTCCAATTCACAATGTGTAAAAATTTGCAAAGCAAAATATACAACGTTGTTTAATTTTTTTTAAAAGGATCTATTGGTTTGGTGGTGATATTTCAGGATACGCATGCTTTTAACGATTATTTTGACATAACCTATTCCAATTCGCCAATTTCCCTGTACCCCAATGTATAATATGGCTTTGCACACCAACCCCCCACCCCAATCCCGGTATGGACATTTTTTAGACGAGTGAATAAATTGACTGTGCAAGCCTCGGTGCTTTAGTCAATTTTTTGCTCATTATCCTTGCAGACAATTGTGTCCACGCACATACACATAGCGTCCGGAATTTACATGTACGTGCGGCAATAAATGTAAAATATGGGGGGGATGGAATGATATAAAGGACATTGCATTGCACTTTGGCGGATGAGAAATTAAAACAGTGCGCTTCATAGGATTCTGTGCAAATATTTGGTAAATAATTTACAACGTAGGACACTTTGGGCACTGCAGGATTCACTCATTTAATTAGGGATAACAATTTGTGGAAATAAAGGGACATTGATTTTTTTTAGTGTGTTTCCCCATCACTTCCTTCATAAATATTTACGCCATTAAAAATAAGTGTCATTTCAGTTTTTTTGTAATAAAAAGGATACCGTTTAAATTTTAAGCAAAACATCCTTTTTACCTTACTCCTCAGTCCTGAATTATTAGAATTCTGTATTGATTAATTGCTAATTGAAGTAACTGCAGTTAAAGTGACTTCTATCTATCAGCTTACCGATAAATATTTTACACCCCACTCCTTTTAACTGTTCCTTGTACCTAATTTACAAAACTCAACGCATAAGGCTCCATTTACTTTTAGGGACTAAATAAAGCAGATCAAAGAAATAATTGTTTCCCACATCTATCGTTTATCTTGTCCTTTTTTGTGTACGTGCAAAAAAAAATCCCTTAACGTGTGCATGAGAACACAAGCCCTTCTTACTGACACCAAAAAACTCTTGTGCCATTTTTTTTTGTCTCTGTGTGGGTTTGTGGTGAAAACGCAAAAACAAGGATCACGACAAAAGTGTGGTTTATTGCATGCATTTAAATGTGTGCAATCTTTTTCTCCGTACACATGCGTGAATTGAGAAAACTGCAAAATGCGTTTCTTATCATGCTGCATAAGTGTACACGTATATATGTGGCACTTTTAATTAAAATGCTCATCACCCCCTGAGTGTTGTATAAATGTTTTCCCTTTTGCGTGCATTTGAGCGTGTAAGGGATGAGGCGGCGAGGAGACGTTTTATCATTTCGCCAATTTGCCGCACTCAATATTGTGGGTGCAAGCGAAAATGACGAAATAACACCCCCGACTCTTGATGCACTTTTAAGGGTTGTTGGTGCATAATGTATGTGCGGGTTTTTTTTTTTTTTTGAGAATTTCGCTTGAGGCAATGCATTTTCTGTGCACATTCACATTTTAAATGCAATTGCCTGTAATTGGGAATGGCTTTTTGTACTCGTCCTGCAGGATTCTTTAATTACTGAATATTGTTGTTATAAAGAGCGAAACACAATTCCCCATTAGTTTATAAGTAATTATTATTAACTAATATTTCTTTGATGATTAAGCAATGACGCATTATCATTTTTAAACCAACCAGCAAATTTTTAATCCGTTTTAATTAAATATTGGCGTTGGAATCCTTGCACATCTTACAAACGCCGCACATTTTTCGACAAACAAGAGAACTGCAAAGGATCGCATATTGTTGAGCGCCTTAAGGACATGTAATTAAAAAAATTCTTTTCAAGATTTTATTAAATATTCCCTTTCATTTCTTTCTGGTTTTAATTCGCAGCTGCGTTGTTGCTTTAGTTGTTTTCTGTAGCGCCGCTTTTAGAGGTGTTTAATTTTATATTCATTTTCGTCCTTTTTTTTTGTACACACAAAATTTTTTAATAGCTTGTACCATAATCCTGACACTGCAGTGGTCTGGTATGGCAACGCTTGTCATCGCTCAGTGTTGCAGTGGGTATTAGTGCGCTGTTGATTTTCATCCCTTTTCATTTTGCACCCTCGCTGATGTCATAATCGTGCTAATTATCATTATAATGTCGCGTCGTTTATGCAGGAGACTTAACTTTTTACATATTTTTTCATCCCTTATATTTATTTGTTCTTTAACACTCATGTTAATTTGGTTCTTTTAAAAATTTACAATTGCATTCGTATCGACATGTGGCTTTTGCTTGTTGAGATAAAGAAACAGGAGTCTCCAGACAATTATGATTCATTATTTAACATCATGAATATTCTTTATTATATCTGTAAATAAATTTAAGCTGACTTTTACTAAACATTTGTAATTTTATAGCGGCAAAATGTTCACTTTTTCAAAAATTTATATTTATCTAGACTACATTTAGGCGTTTTTAATTATCTTTTAAATAACCAAAATATAAGTACTATTTTTGAACTATTCATTTGCAACCCCTTATACCTTCAAACAAAATATAAGGGTCAATTAAACCACTTCCCTCCCTCCCTCCCTATTACAATTTGCTCAGTGCAATAATTATTTTTATGTAAAAGCGTCTCACCGAGCATCCTTACGACGACTTACTTGCGCCCTCACACCCTTAATCAACCTTACATTTGCACATATTAATTGTATACAAAAGACGTTAAAAACTGATTTCACCCTTAGCTACTTTATGACATGCCAAGGCATTTAATTTACATCTTGAAATTATTAGGCGCCTCACCAGGCAGCGCGTACATAATCTCAGCATCAACACAGTGCACCACCCTGACCGGTTATACGACTACGAGTTTATTATACTCATGGAGTGGTGTTTCTTCTTTCTTCATCCCCTATATTGCACACCACCATGTAAACGCATTATTCTGAACGAGAACTGCATATAGTGTACAAGTAAAGGCTAGCGTTGTACTAAATGTTTTATGGGAAAATCCTAACCATCCCCCAAGCACCCCCATCCTGTCTCATCTCTTATGTTATACATAAGGAAAGCATTTAATCGCTTTTAATTGGAATCGCTGTGATGTTTATTATTACTCAACAATATACTGCATACATTTAGGGGTGTATGTGTGCGTGTGTGTATTTAAAATCAATTTGTTCCTTCAGTGTTCTCCATCAGGAAAATGCTGCCAACTATAATAATATTATAAGCTTTGCACGTATATTTTTCGATGCAGCATCGCACTTTGGAGCAAGGGAGAACAAAAGGGTGGCACATTTTGGGTGGGGCAGGAAAATGTGGAGAAAGTTTAATTGAGTTTTATTTAATAAAATTAATTAATGTGTACATTTGGTGCGCTTTATGACGGGAGTCGGTCATTAAACTGCAAGTAGCAGTAGCAGCAACGGGAGCCAATGTTGTAATGATGATTCTTTTTTTTTTTGGGTAGTACGAGTATCATTGCATTGTGGCGACTTAACATTACGCCGTTTTGTTCTTTGTTTGGGCGAGCTGAATTTCATTCATTTAACGACCTTTAACATCGTGTCCATGTCGAGTTAATTTAAGGGGACGATTGTGTACGGTATTGAAAGGAATTTAGTTCTTTTTTTTAAGGATATTTCTTTACCCGTTAATTTAGTTTGTTCTTTAATAGTTATGTTAATTTTGTGTTTGTATGTTTAATTAAAGAAACAGGAGTCTTCAGACAGTTATAATTGTTTTTTTTTAACATCCTGCATATCCTTCATTATATCTCATTTAAGCTGCTTTTAGTCATTTTGTAATGCGCCAAAAAGTTCACTTTTTCATAAATTTGTGTGTTTTCTAGACTACATTTAGGCGTTTTAATCATTTTTCATTAATCATTATTATAATCCATTATTTTTCAATGTTGAATTTGTACCCCCACCCTACAACATAGAATTTAAATGTTTTCCGTTCTTTGGGGATGTTTTATCCCCTTAATTTTAAATGTAGAATAAGGTTTATCTTAAAGAGCTTTTCAAAGTTTAAACTTTTATGTAACAATTTTAGTTATACAATTTTTAAGAGTTGCTACCTGAGATAAATTACGTGCTCTCAATATTTCAAGGTCAATTTGTTTCATTTTAAATTAAAACTTTAAATTTTTTCAAGGTCAAAAGGAATTATATATCACACCATTTTTAATTTTTTAATTTGGACACACAACAATTAAAAAATGTGAGTGACTTTAAAAAAATTCAAGGTCAAACCTGACTTAGAACATTAAAAAGAATGATTTTTTTAAACACAATAAACTGAAATTTGACCCCTCACATTTTTTTGTGACATCCTTGCACCTCATATTTCGTTTCCCATTTATTTTTTGTCATTCTGTCTGTCCCCTTCCTCTCATCCGAATTCAAATCCTACTTACGGTTCCTCTGTCGGTTGCACCGTGCTATGTGTGGGGCGACTTTATATGCACGGCAACGTGCTGGGTGGTTGTGTCTTTGTTGATGATTGGAGCTTGCGTAGTTAATGCACGAAGCCCGGTAGTGAGATGGGGGCTCTTTGTTTCAACGCGATTTTACTTCCTGCAGTGTTATATGTCTTTTTGAATGGGTTTGAGGGCAACATGTTGAGTCACCATGTTGGCACCGTTTAACTCACGCTTACACTTCCATCCTTTTGTGTTTTAGGTTTCATTTTTTACACATATTTGTGGATTGTATTTTAAAATTGATGACTTATCTTTTTTTTTAATAAATGATGAAGATGGTGTTTTAAAACTGTAAATGGATTTTGGAGTGAAGTTTCACTTTTATTTCGATTTTTAATTTAAATCAAATTTATTGTCAATGTTTTTTATAATAAAATTGTTTTCAGTTTAAACGCCATCTGGTGAGTTCATCAATAAACTCTGTTAAAAAGATGCGGATTTATGATAAAATTTCGAATTTAAATCATTTTCGAAAATCTGACTAAATACTGAAATGGTTTTAGTCCTTGATAAAGTTGTTTCAGAACTGAATCAAACTAAAACCTTCAATCAGATGTGGTGCCCTCTTGTGTAGTGTTACGCGAAGTTTGATAAAGCATATTTTTCATAATTGAATATGTCATGCGAAGTATGGTATTTTGCAGGAGCCAGCGTTACCACTTTCATTTGCAGTCAGCGTATTTAAACTATCTGTTACTACTAGATAGTTTTACAAGATATTTCTAACATAAATAGTTAAAAATTTAGGATCTTATGCATAAAATGTTTTGCACTGTTTGTTTTATAACAATATTATTTTTATTATACTTTATTCATGAACATCTTAAAATATAGCCAAACATTTTAAACTTGTCTTAATATTTTGTAAGCATTTTAAGCTTACTTAAACTTAACAATTAATGATATTTATTTTTTTATAAATTTTTGATTTGAAGTTGAACAAAAGGTTTATAATCTAATCGTAGCTGAAATTCGAAAAATAAATTGAAATGTTGATTCCAAAACAACAATTTAAAAAATTATTTTATTTCGGTTTTAGTGTCCGATCGTTCGGATTAGACTAGATTCAGTAGAAAATTTACTCTAATTTGTTTTGCTTTTTCATAAAATCGTTATGATATAAAGAAAACAATTACGCAAATAGTTAAAAAAATATTCCATTCCCGTAGGAAAACATTTTTTTTACAAACAATTTTCGCTAAAACGTGTGTGGATTAATTAAAATTGAACATGTCAATGCCCGAGTCACCTTCAAAAATCAATTGTGTTCATAATTTATTATAATCACTATCAGACCATCCAAAATGTTATCTCCTAAATAATCATCCAGGTTATAAGTTGGTCGGTATCTGTTATTATGGTATGCGCGTATTTTTTATGTTTTTACATTTACCAAACTCTATACACCACCACTGGCTGGAATTGCCTAGCTACTGTCGCTGGCGCCGTGAATGAAGAATGAACAATATATACTGAATACTGACAATGGAAAAGTGCTGAAGATAGAGTAGGACGCAATCATTCATTTAAGGGAATTTAGTTGAATGTGCACAGAGGCGCACCGCGCATCGCCTGTGAAGTGGGAAAATCTTACAGTATTCCTTAACGTGACGACACAATTGTATATTGTAAATTGTAATCATAAAAACCAAAACAGATACACGGTAACACGTAACACGACGCTCAGTCATACATGCTCAGTACGTGTACGTACGTCGCCTGCACTTGAAACTGTACTGTACGCGAGCGCTGTTTAGGTTTATTTCGACGAACCCGTACATAATATTTTGTTTTCTATTTCTGAATTAAAATCTAGATTTTATTTGATTTACTGTTATTTTGTGTCAATCGTGTGGTTCTATAGTTTGTTAGTTGAGTTGCTTTCGCTAATGCAATGGGGGTTTCGTTGTGACACGCGGTTGTAATTCATTTTAATGTGATATTTGGGGATATTACAGTTTTTTAACCTCGGAACACCAAAACAACCCAATTAAATATATCAACATTAAAGTTTTCCAACATAACCCCGCATTGAGAGGCAAAAGTGCTCGTGCTGATGCGATTTTGGTTGTCACGATTATTATTTTTTTTGGTTTAAAAAAGTTTTGTGTATTTACTATTTACATTGTGTGCGCGTTTTTGTGTGGGTCGAAATTTGTGTGCCAAAATTTAAACACGCTTGTATTAAATTATAAACCAGAAAGATTTAGTAAACACACAAAAAAAAAAAGCCACAGAGTATTTTAGAGAGGAACGCGGCGATGTTAGAAGGGACCAGCGACAATGTTTCAAAAACAGAAAATCAAATTGTGCTAAAATGATGAGCACTTGTGCTTAATGTTGTGATTTTGTATTTTAATCTAAATTCCTGTGAATCATCCTGCCACAATTTATAGACCTGAGTATCTTTGTCAATGGTGCGGACTGTGCGGTGATCGTTTTGTAAAGCGCTTCTGCATTAATGTGTGCGTGTGTAAGTGTCGCGCGGTCCAAAAAAAAAATTACCAAACGCATTCCTGTACAACCATTGCGGCTCATTTTGGTGCAATATATTATTTAAGTAGAGTGTTAGGACCTTTAAATTGTAATAGATGATTTGTGCAATTTTTAATGCAACATTTAAATCAATTTACCTAATAGTATAAACTGTAAATGAATTGTGTTGGAATGCCTTAAGATAAACACGACTTAAGACCCTGTTCAGGTGGTATAGTATAAATGGAAAGTCCCACCACATGCACACGAACATTACCAGCAGTGAGACGCAGTAACAGCAGCAGCAGCAGCAGCAACAAAAACAAGACACAACATTCAGGCCACAATCACCGCCACAGACAAGGTTTCAAGGTGATTAACTATACCAAATATTAAGATAATTATTTATTAATGTATGCGGCTTTAAGATATTGTCTTTAAGTATTTCAATAGAAGATATCCAATATTCAGAACCATATAAATCGTTGGTGTGTTCAATGAAATTGTTATTAAATTCAATGGATTTCGAGAATACTTGTTAATTTAATTTTAATCCAATTTTTGGATTGACTTTACTTTGTTATGAATGATATCTCGACTGTATAGTTCTTGTAGTTTGGAGTCCCACCAAAATTAAGTCATTAGGTTAATCTAGGACCCCTTATTTAAATCGTTATGTAATTGAATCTTTAGTATCCCTAAATGTCATGCTCTCCTAATATTTATTTAAAGTTTTAATAGTTGTTGTAGTTGTAGGACCCCTAACTTAAGTTGCTACTATATTATGTCTAAAAATGACCTCCTAAATAAACATAACGACTTAAGATAAACTTCCCACAAGTCACAACTGCAACAATTTTTAAAAACCCTTTTTTAATTTGTTACATACATTTTCATACTATTTCATCAAATAATTGAGTTCAGCAAAATGTTAATCCCACCCCCCCAACCCTTAAGTTACACAACCCTTACACTTCAGTCAGCTTATTTTGTATTTCAATTAAGTAAAACGTGTTGTTGATGATAAATGCCACTTAAACATATTTCATTTCAACCCTTGGCGGATTATTATCTTTTTCATATTCTTAGAAGTATTCATAGAGTGACTCTGTAGGTACTTAACTGTCTGCACTCCCACATTTTAAATACTCCTTGAGACATCCTTCATTTTGTAGAGCTGCGGCTGTGCTCTATTTTGAATTAGGTGCATTAATTTATGTAAGTATTGTTTTCCTCCTTTAATCATCACACGTTTTTAAATGAAGTGCAGCACGGTTTGATTCCATAAAAGTTGTCTAGACAAGTTGTATGTGAGAGTTTTGATTATGAAAAATATTAAATCCAACGACCACAGAGGCCGCAAAGGATTGGCTTTAACATTTTTAATGTGACAAACAGCTCCACTGTCCAATTTCATAAATGTCATTCAACTGCTTTTTAAAAAATGCAATTCAAAACAGAACAGGGTTGCGACCCATTTTAATTGCATTTTAGCATAATTTTGAATAAGTATAAGGCGTAAGATGGTTTAACATCTAAAAATCGCTGTTTCATTTCAATTTTAACGATGGAAGGTGCCACATAAAGTCACGTTATGTAGGTCATATAACTCATATCCTTCTGGCAAATTGAATTTTTTTTTTTTGTTTTGCAACTTTTATGTGCACCTACTATATTCAGCCAAAACTGCGGGTGGAATGGGTGCAGGGAAGTGTCGCAATATAAATCTATATTTTTGCGGCAGCAACGAAAAATGAAAAAAGAAAAATTTTGAACGAATTATCAATTATGCATTACCTCGCAGTTGTGCTCATCCCTTCTTGATTACTTTTTTTTTTATTTCCAACTCTTACCTAGTACGAGTACACTGCAGAAGGACGGTTGACTAACTGCCTTGCTACATCCTTGCCAATTTCCTCGACAATTCAAATTGAATTAAAAATTTCACACTTCACTGAATATTCATTATTTTATTAGATTAAATCTTCGTTCAAAGTTGTGCTATAACGTCTTTTCAATTGGCAATTTATTTCAATTTTTTAATGTACACAGGTTGTTGAGTTTTTTTTTTTTTTTTTAAGTATTCAAGTTATAGAAATGGAGAATAAGTAGAAAAAAAATGTTTGACTTGATTATAATAAATTGTAAATGAGGACTTTTAGAGTAACTTAAATTAACCATTCAAGAAGAGCTTTAAGGAAGGCCTTTAAGCTTTCTTAATAGAAAAAACGTTGATGGTATTTGTTTTTTAAATGAACCGGAAATTGTTTAACTTTAAAGAAAATTAATTTCTAATTTGTACCTACTTACTCCTTAAGTATTTCACCTAAAAGTAAATTGCTATTCTTTGTTTATCTTCCTTTACCTTCCTAAATGAATACAAAATAAATACAAACGTCCGTTAATTTTCTAAAAACATCCCCCGTCTTCATTTTGTCCTTCAAAATAATACAACGAAACAAGAAACAAACATAAGAAACGACTTTCTTCAAAACCAACAATATCATAGAACAAAAAACCTACCTAGTATTCTATTCGAGAATTCATTCGCACGTGTATCGATCTGTCTCGCAACCCTCAATGTAAACTAGTACGAACATAATGTGTATCGCCAAACACACAAATCTTTCCGGCCGTCTCCAATTATTTTAGTGATAGTGCATCCTATTCCTCCACCCCAGCCCGTACTCATTTCTATATAAGGAATTATTATTGACACCCTTCGCCGTTTGTTAATGCATCCCTTGCACACAAATTGTGCAAAAAGCTTTTTACCCACTCATCCAGCAGCAGCACTTGACTCGTCCTTCTCAACACGTAAGCGTACCCACAATTCATACATAAATTTCATACATTTAATGAGGTCCGGTAACGTTCGTTTTCATTGCATTTATTTACTGCCAGGAATCACAGTCTACATAATACCTATGGCAAGCATAAAACATATAGGCACATAAATAACATCAACACAAAAATGAATTCCATGTACGCGTTTGTTTGTAATAATATTGTGGAAGGTATCCATACGTCCATCGGGGCACAATTCACACAAAAGATCATAAATGAGCGTGTGCAAAGACTAAAGGCTAGTTAAAGAACTTATAGAAAGAACGACGTCTTCTTTATCCAAATAAAAATGTGGAAACGTAAAGGCACGCTGTGACAAGGGGGGGAGCATATGGTCGCACATTTCAAACATGCACATCATCTTGTGAATTTGTTTACCTGCTCGTTTGTTGCGTAATCATTTGCAAGCAAGGTGGATTTTTGTGCTGTATTTTTTGAGTTGTTGCTATGGTGTATGAAGTCTTGGAATCGCTTTTTTTTTTGTTTCAAAGAACTTGCTAAAAAAGATTGGAGACTGAGATTGAGACTCACTGAGATGTGGGTTGGAATAAAATTGGTCCCTTTTTAAGGAATCAGCTGATTTAAAAAAAATTAAGTTGGGAATAAATAATAATTAGAAATGTAACTCGTAACGATTTCGAAATATCACCACCAATGCTTAAGTCAAGGTCATACAAATTTTATTTGAACTAAATTTAATAATAAAACAAACTCGTAACGCTTGTGAATGTTTCATTTCGCTTAAGTCAAGGTCATACAAAAATTTATCTGAATTATATTAAACTGTGTTAAACAAAGTCGTAATGATTTTTAACGTTTTGTTTAATTACGAGAAGCTTAAGTCAAGGTCGAGTTTTGTTTCACGTCCAAACAATTTAATTTTTTTCAAACGCTCATTTAATTTTACAAGATTTAAAAAGAAAAGCCTCTCCTTAAATGTTTTTATTTTGTCGTTAAAAAAGTCTCAGGTCATTCTCCCTACCGCGCATTTGCTTCATTTTACAGAAATTAACTTCTACGTACGTCATAGTCATACATTCTTAAAGCACACTCGTTTAAAACGAAATCAAAACAATGCACTCACAACGCACCATACTTGCATCATGCATTTTATGCAAATGCATATAATCTTTTAAACAAAGAAAAAAATGTGTTATGCAAAAAGAATCAGAGAGCTCATCGGGAATCTTGTACACACACCATGTCGTGCACTTTCCCCCCTCCCACACACACAATCATATCCTCGACTTTCACCCAAACCACCCACCACCTGCCGTAAAAGAACAAACACAACATTTCTACCGATGCAATGGTGTAACACACTGCAAAGATAAACGAAGGCGATTGTCTTCACGAAGTGCTCACTGTACAGCATGTACTCTTCTCCAGTTTCCGCACACACACGGACGTTATAACATTTATTTGAAACCATCCGCAGTTGTTTGTGCACCTTTTGTGGGATCGCCTCTCCGCAGTATCCACCATTTGCACAAACGTATACCAATCTATTGTTTCATCATTTAGAAGCGCATCTTTTCACCACTGTCATCTATAGCTGCTGCCTGCCTGCCTGCAAGGTGTGCAGTGTACACGATGAACGTTTATGGGCGCATTTAGGCGAACAAAAAATGGGGCCACAGTCAGTTGAAGAGCATAATACTGTATATCGTACTGCGTCCCAACATATTATGCTGGCGTTTATGTGCTGCGGATGGATGGCGTGTCTCTGCGCTTTTAACAATCGTGCAATCAGGCGTAATATACAATAGTTATTCTGCATGCAAGTATCATGTATGTATACGTACAAATAAAAAGGGAAAAGCATCCCAACACAATTCCAGCTAAAAAAAAACAAATATGTGTAATGATGAAAATAAAAACAAAGAAGTAGCAGCAACAACAACCAGATCAAAATTGTAGAAATTTTGTTTTTAATGCATGTGTATTTGCTGAGGCACACAGGGTGCTTCGTCCTCGTTTTTTTTTTGGGGTAATTAAGTTTTACCGTTATTCTTTGGAAAGATGCTTTACCTTTTTCTAATTAGTTTTTAATTTTTGTGAGGCGAGAAAAAGGGTGACAACAAATTTAAATGCGTCCGTTGTCAGTGCAAAATTTGAAAGTTTAAACGTTTCACTTTAAAATATATGTTGTGGCTTAAACTATTTGCATTTTGCACTTAAATTAGTAATTATACTTTTGAATTTTTATTAACCAAAAAATAATTGCAACATAATTACCCCGTTAAATGTTTCATGTTATGGAAATTTTTGTTTTATTAACAAAAAGTTGAACAAATGTTATTAAATATTTTTGTTAAATGCAACTTAAAATGGAATTACAATTAAAACATTGTGATAGTAAAATTGTATGTAATGTGGGCTATATAAAATATTGCATTTTTATGTGCAATTTGAAATGTCTCGCAATTAAAATACATAAATTAAAAATATTATTGAAGTCTTCTTTTCCCGTTATTAAAATGTGACTTGCAATTAAAATTTGTTTGTACTTTATTATCTTAAAGCAATGGTAAACTTTTATTAAATTTCAATGCGCTGACTTAAGTCAATTAAATCATATTATGATCAAAACATTTTAACTTTTTAATTAAAGTCACTTAAATATCGTAGACAATTATTTAAGTGACTTAAATATTGTAGACAACATTTTAAGTCACTTAAATATCATACCTAATATTAAATATCACCTACTTAAATAATAGTGATTGAATTTTACTCAATTCTAATATCTTAAGTGACTTAAATTTAAAAAAAAAATACAAATTGCAAAAAGGACACGGACTTATTTTTTTTAAACTCATTTTTAATTTACATATTATGAAATTGGAATTTTTTTTTAATGAACCACCCTGTAAGCATGCATCCATCCTTCCCTCATCCACTCAGATAAATGAGAGGAGAGTCGTTTTGTTCCTGTATATGAATTGATCATGGAAGCGCCTTAACATTGCTTATTATTATTATTATATCTTTCTACCTTTTGTTTTAAATCCGCCCCGCCGCGCAACATTATATAGAATGTACCTTTCAAGCAGCATCCTGCATCCCTCTGTCCCTTGCAACTTATTTTAGTTTTGTTTTCTATGTATCATTCCTTCTTTTTTTCCCAAACACCATTTCACCTTCATATACTTCTGCCCTTCCACCAACCCCCTTTTATATACTATTATATTTTATATGTAACGGCGCTTAAATGACAATGCGTTGCTACGGTTTCTTGTGCTCTCTGCTGACTGCTCTTTCAGTCACATTTATTTTGCCATATAGCCAGTAGATTATAAATGTTTTTAAAGAACGTGCCATCGTTGCGAGTTTTAATTACTCGGTGTGTCGGTGTTGAAGAGATTTTAAAGTTTAAACTGCATTTATAAGTAGAGTGGATTATTCTATGGAATTTATTTGTTAAGTTTACTGTCATCACCATGATAATGATGCATCGGTGTATAATAAGAGTGGAAGGGGGCAATGTGTAGGGGGATGGGTGCCCATTTCATTTTCGTCTTTTATCATAAGCTTTCAGCAGCTGTCGCTTTTTGATGTTACTGCATATTATCGTCTAAATTGTGTTGCAATTTTGTATCATAAAAAACAACAACAACACGAACATGAAAAGCAAATGATGAAATTACATTAAGAAGTGTCTTCCTTTGAAAATTTAATTTAAATTTTCATTTATAATAAACGATTCATGAAAAGGGCTTAAAAGCTGTAATGTGTAAAGGCGCATTATTACAAAGTCATTGCACCAAGGGGGGAATGCAGCACAGCGGTGCACTGTTTATTGCAGAAGGGTATAAAGAAAATTGAAATTTATTATGAATAAAACAGCGAATTTGTGCGACAAAATCTTGAAGATTTATTACAATTGCTTTAAAATAAAAACCACTTGGAGATGCAGATTTCTATTTTATTTTGCATTTTTATTGAATGCAATGAAAATGGAAAAAGAGTGTTTAAAGGTAGCTGGAGTGTAGCTTTCACATGGATTGTTTTCAAATAAAGCTTAATTTGATTGCATATTTCAATTTTAGTTGTCATAAAAATAAATCATTTATGTTTTAGAGTTTTATTTCCATACAGTTAAGTACAATTGACCTACTTACCTTAACTGCTTAAGTTTCTAATACATTTTTTATAAAATGTCTTTACTTTTGATTTATTATTATTTTAAAACGGCTTAACAAATTAATAACATGAAGACAATTACGGTAATTAGGTTAATAAGTGTAATTTTTTTTTCAAAAGCTTAATAAAACTTAAAAATTTACCTTTTTTTGTGCATAATTTATTTTTGAAATTAAATATTGACAATATATATATGTATTTAAAATTGTATTGATAAAAATAATATTTTTTAATTATTCATACTCCAAAATAATATTTTATTATTAAACGCCTAAATCATACTTCATAATTAAAAACCCTGAATGTGTGCATTTTAATAAATTCATAATTGTTAGACTAAATTTAGGCGTTTCAACTAATTCATTTATTTTAATCGCCTTTCTAATTTACAATAACTATGATACACCAATTATAGCTTCTTAAGAGACCCAGTTTCACCCTATTGAATACCGTTTACAGACTCATTCATATTCTTTTATTCTGCATGTTTATTGTTTATTTTAAGAACACCAAAATTAGAATCACCACATGGTAACATACATAAATATTTAAATGGTTTATCAAACTAATTTCGCAAGCTTATAAACTTTGCTAAAGTTTACTTGTCTCAAGACGATGGAGGTCGTTTGAATACGCTCGTTGTGTGCCACACCAATTAGCACCACCGTCTCCACGCCACGCTACACCATGCATGTATTTAAACCGCATTTTGTTCTTTGACAACACAAATCACCGAATATAGCATATGTGTGTTTCATTTTTCTTTCAACATCAACGGAATTAGCGTGATGATGAGTGCGGTGATGTTAATTTGTTGTTGCGTCTGCTAGTCTCATTTTGAAGTGTTCACAAAATTGTACACTCATGTGCCAACGGTTGTTTGGTAAACAAAATGAATAGAAATTCCGCTAGTTTTCCGCAAATGGTGCGGTGGTGTTTCGGAAAATCCTCGCTCCTAAATTGCATATTGCTTGAAATGTTTGAGTGGCTTTAAAGCCTACAAAATAGGATCAGCAACTTTGTTTGTATTGCACTTGCTATTGCACGCCTTTATTTACTTTATTTTTGGGTACCTGTTCAGTATTCAGCTTTGCATGTTACACAGGGTGCAATGCCTGAAAATATTTTGAAAGAATTTGATTTATTTTCATGCATGCCGTTTATTTCAATGCAAGGAAATTTTATGGCATTAAAATCCTGCAAAAATCGCCTAAAGTTATGTACTCTTTTTTTTTTTATAAAAAATATACGCCTTAATTTACATCAGAATACAAATATGAAGCTTTATTTGATTCTGTTAATAATTTGCATTCATGTATTTCAAAAGAGCTCTTATTTTAAAATGACAACGCCTAAAGTTATGTAATTTTTGGTCGAAAATGAGTAATACTACTTTATATAATACAAATTCAGCATTGAATATCAACAAATTACATTTAATGCGGGTCCTTTTTTATAACTTTTGTATTTTAAATGAAACCTGAACAACATGATGGCTTAACATTCACTAATTACCGTTATAAATGCATTCTTAAAACGACTTTACATTGCACGATTGTTTTTTTTTGCCCTTTTATATCCTCCTGAAGCAACAAAATAGCCATAATAAAATGCACAAATCGTGATATTAAGTCTACAAACATATTTACACAATGGCGCTGTTAAACGCCCCACACATGCACACATCCCCCATATTATACTCCAAATCCCTTTGGACAATTACCGTAAATTGGCTGGGCAAATGTCTTCTAAATTGTCCAATTTTCTCGCATAAAATCACATCCTGATTAGATCGGAAATCCCCCTCGCCACCCCACCCTGTGTAAATTTGTGTTGTGTGTGTGCCACTTTGCGAGCATTGGTATAACTTCGTACGAATTGTTATCCTCCGCGCATAATATGCATGCAACTGGAGTGGTGCAGCAGCAGCAGCAGCATGTGTGTACTTATCATGCCAGACATTGGCAAGTACCATGTGTGTACGCAAAAAAATAAAATAAAATTTTGAAAAAAAAAAAACTGCATATAAGTGGGGCTGCTTCACAAAAATACTATATGTATGGCGGAAAGGATGCATATTGCACAATGCACATGCATTATGTGTAGAATATACGTGTGAGGCGAATTGTATTTGAACATAGCACAATATATTTTACATTGTAACTGACTGGGAAAATGGGGGCCGCCCCATACAATCGTTTAAATGTAAATGCATTTATAAGCCATCCCCCACACTGCACATATCAAAACGTTGAATTGCCGTATTCATGTGTGTAGTACACTCTGCACAGTGCACATCACGAGAGTTTTGTATATACTATGGTTGATATATGCAGTTAAGAGCGGCCGTATAATATTGCATGTAGGACGCGTAGGTGCAGCAACAATATTCAATTGAATAGCCCCAGCCATGTCATGCATATCGATGTGCAGTAGTACCTTATATTGTGTGCAGTGGTGCGAAGGGTTAAATCAATGCAATCTAATATCTCTGCAATGTAATACTATGCATGATATGGTGAAATGCATGTGAGCTGCGGAATTTGATGTAACGTTTCAACGTCATGTGTTTTTATGTATTTTCATTTCGCACCCACATCTAGTAGTCTCCATGCGTTGTTTATGCTAAATATGCAAATGTTGGGGGGCATTATGTGTGTCGGTTGGTTGTGATAAAGGATGTGAAAGCTCTACTACAATACTTTATGGGGATGCATTTTTTTTATATTTATTGTATATTTTATTGTGTTCATGTGGCGTCAATTTTGCTACAGGATCAACAACGGGGATTCAGGGTTTCGGGACCTTTTTTTGTCCGTCTTTGCTATAAAGAATTTCGGCGTTAACGAGTACGGATGACAATTTTTTATTAAAACAAGTCACAGAGCCAAAAAAAAAAAAATAAAAATAAAAAGGAGGCCACGTCCTTTTTTATTGTTATTTTTATTTGTGAGGATGCTAACACCACAGAGATTAATAACAATTTCTTAAAGACAAGAAGAATGTGGAACAAACCAAAAAAAAAAAAAAAAATGCTGGCGCCAAAGTATGCCTTCTTCACCATTGAATGATATGAACGCACAATACCATGAACGTCTTAACGGGTGGCAATTGGCAAACTCCGCACAGTAAAACATCGGCAACACAACATTACAACATAGTATACACCACCAAAAATACGAAATGAGACATTGTTGCAGGATATAAACTTAATTTGATGCTGACTCTATATCTTTTATCTTAAAGCGTCTGTATCAATCTAGTGCCAATAAAGTGCGAGATTGTACAACAATACTATATATGTAATATGTTGCAGCTTATGGTGTGCCATAAGCTGGGTACACCAATCCCAAATTGTAAGAAATAAAAAGACGACATCGCACTGAAACGCATTTATGCTAAAGCATAAGGAACATCCAACAAGCGCAATGAGGGATGAAAAGTGGGTGGTATTGGGGTTGTCTCTCAATAACAGTATGAAACATAAAATAGTATTGCTGCCACATATTGTCTTTTTAAATTGCTTTTAACACATTGAAGTAAATAACAGTAACACTTAAGATTTTGCAAGTCTACAAAAACAAAAAACAAAAAAAAAACCAAACGAAAAATGGGGAAAAAAGATAAATGGCCATGAAATTTCGTCAAGTGTCTCGTCAACCACTTGGGTATTTGCAACAGCACTTGGGTGACAACACCAACTAATGGGCTACGTGACATTGTATGGCGGCTTGTGCATGTCGTCAATTGTTATAGTACACCCCGTTCAAAAAGGGAGATGAATGTAAGCCCTTTAAAAAAAAACTTCTCTTTTCTTGTGTTGAAGAACTTTGATGTTGACCTTGAAATGTTTATTAATTTCAATCATTTGCATTGTCAATAATTAAACAGCAATTTGAATGTTTTTAATTTTGAATGTAATAGCGCCCATAATTATGCAAATGCCATCATTTGGGCGGATATAATATGTACGGGTTAATTACAAAAACTGGACATATAAAATTTAAATTCCCGAAATTAAAGTGACTAGTATTAATGAAATCGAATGTCGTTATTTATTTAAATGTTGAAAATCCCCTTTTAATATGCAATTGCTGTCATTCAGTCGTTTCACAATATTAATTTTTAATCTGTGGATTACTAAATCTCTCCCAGCAATTTTTTAAATACCAATTAATTACCGCAACATTAAGCTGGATAAAATTTGATTAACGAAATGTTGAATTTCAAGCGCCGTTAGCTAGGCAATTGCCATCACTGCGGTGTTTAAATGTAAATTTAGCAACAAATTATAGCCAAACTCAATCATACATTTTGTTTTTGAGTTTGTAATGTAATTATTTAGCTTTATTTCGCATACATTGCGGGTATCTGCTTACACACCGAACCCTCATTAAATTATAATTCATAATATTGGGTCAATATTTATGCTCCCTTGAATCAGCATTTCAGTAATCGAACGGGATGAAATTAAACAGCTATCCAAAATGATATCAAATACATTCCCATAACAGAATTATCATTACTACAGTGCACAATATTATGTATAGTTCCTAGTTTTAATTAATTGCATTGAAATTGAAATGCATTAGTCCCTTAAGTTTATGCCCCACTTGATTCATTTGCAAATTTTATTGTGGTTGAATGTGTGTGTGTGAGTGATCTCAATTACATTGGAGTGTGCATCAAATTATTTTTAATTAATTGAGAAGTTGGATGCTGCATTTTGCTTTTGTTGGATTTTACAGCTACCAGTCGCGTACATGAGTGAGTTCTGAACAACTGCGTTCTAAGTAGGTGCTTGATTTATTTCAATTAAATACATTCTATTGCAAATTTAAAAACTTTGCTCTCAATTGTTACGGTACATAATTAAATTAAAGTTTAATTTATGTCAAAATTAAATTGTGATTTTTGTATAGCACAAGTTTCAATCAAAAATTCATGCAGAATTGTTAATAAATCTCATTTTAGGCTCTAATAAGCTGTTGAAACATTTACAAGAAAGCGCTATTTGAAGTAAACGTTGACTTCAATATTAAAGGTCATTAAAATCTTTGCACCAATTGTAAAAAATTGATTTTTTATTTAAATGGATTAAAACCTTGTGGGGTGGCGAACTTAAGTACTTTGTTATTGACCAAATAAAGCCAATTTAAATCATATTCCAATTATAATTATAAAGCCTTTCCTTAACAAATTAGATCAAAGTGCCTTCATTAAGGGAATTAAATTATTGATGAACAAAATCAATAACATAATCCCCCTTAATTTAGGCAAATTGAAATGCTATTAGTTAAAGCTCACTAATAGATGGCACTCGAGTCTTTTGAAAACAACATACATACTTCAAATCCCACCATTAAATCGCAAATATTTATTGCTTAATTTAGATTGTGCCTTACACAAGAAAGCAATTCTAATACGACACCAATTGTTGCAAAATCCTATTATCAACAAAACTAATTGAAATTGATCCCTTCCATAAATTGAAGCAAACTTGCATGCAATTAGCTTATTTGCATACACCACAAATCCACCCACAAGCATTACGAACACACCAAGAGTTATCAAGTGTGTTTGTTATAATTCCTTAAATGCGATTTGGCCTAAAACTTTACGGATGTTGTGTTGAGTGAAATATTTTATGTACACAACAAAATTTGATGTTACTTCTTTCCGGCATTGCATGTACAATGTACATAAGTAAAATTTGTAGCAACTTTGCCTAATCCATCATGACCTTTTATACACTTGACGAGAATATGATTAATTATACACACGCTGATAACGCATATTGAGCAAACGTGCCCCGAAGCTTTTTCTTTCTTCTGCCACTTTTTATTATTTATTATAATTTATATTTATGCCAATATCATTTTTCACTTAACAGTATATGCGTTAAATTTGTTTTTTTCGCTATGGAAAACCCCTGCATAAGGCAATCACTGTAAATGGCAAGCATATTGTTTACTTTTTCGTATTTAAATGATACGCATTGAAGTGGTTTTCCTTGGGACTTATTTTGCATGTCGCAAGCAATGTAACTGATATGTGCATTTGTGGTGATCATCAACCGATGTAATCAATATACTACGCGAGAATTTCCCCCAAAACAAATGCATTCGTTGAATTAAGATAATTATTAAAATAACAAATATCGTTTTTAAGCTGCATTCAGTTTTGCATTTTGTTAAAATAAAAGGTAAACCACTTTTGAAAGTGAATTCTTTGGATGTGGGGGAATTACTCAAGTAAACTTTTATTCCACAAGGTGGTTTTTTAACATTTAAATTAATTTGGTGCGTCATTTTTTGTTGCAGTATTTGTGTTATACGTTTCAAGGTCAAATGCTAATTTGTTTAGGTGAATTTTAAACCAGTCCTATATCAACATTTCAAGGTCAAAAAAAATCTTTAAGTCGAATTTTAAAAATATTAAAAATAACCTAAAAGTGAGTCACAAATTCAAATCATTTTATAAGTTGACTTAAAATTGCAGTGTATTTAAAATCAACGCCGTTACAATTTAAGTCACAATGGAACTATATGTCTCCAATTTTTTAAAGAATTGAACTTAAGTCATTTGTATTAAACCAACGTTTGTTTTACAAAAATTGCCACTTTTCTACAGGTTCGAATACTTATTTGTTTCATGTCTGCAAAATCACACGGGCATTTCAACGAAATAAAACAAAACCCCCACTAGTTTACTGTAACTGCGGTACCACCTAATTTCGTGTAAAAAAAATTACATTGCAGGGAAAGCGACGTGTAAATTTATATACGATGTTGCTTACAACTACATTTTAATAAAAAATTCTGAGATATCGAATGTGAGACCTTAAAATTTCAATGATTTTGGCAATAACTTGACCTTGAAAAAACTATAATCACATTCTTATATTTTTCTCAAATATTTCACACAAAAAACATTCACACAAATCGGTTCAGTCGTTTCCGAAATACCTTTTGTATAGCCCATAGTACGGCGTACGGCATTACATACATTTGCACATTTTTTCTAGACCACTTTTTTGGGCTCAGTTAAAATAAGTTTTTGCATCGCCAACTTTTTTTCCGATAAAAGTCGCAATGCATAAATCTATATATGCCCTTGGGATCATAAATAAATTAAAAATGTAATAAAAACATAATGATATGATTCATTTCAAAGTCAGTCGTGCGTACCTACGGTACTGTTGCACGCGTTGTACAGTTCAAATTGAGTTGATTCATCGCATTTCTATTTTCTTTTTGAACGCAAACACACCTAGTACACAAACTTGCGGCATTGTTTCGCATCATATTGTTAGAATGTAACGGCGGATTGTCGGGTCCGCATTTTATTCAAAGTTCATAAACACTCCGTTTACACGTAAATGCCATAATTGTGAAGTTACTTCAAAACAACACACATCACTTGTGACGATGTACCTGCCATGCCTATAACAACACCGTAAAGCGAGAGAGAGAGAGCGAAAACAATTTATTATAACAAAAATGTGCTAAATGGAAAAATAGCTGTTTGGATCCGCTGTTAATTGAATGGTCATGGTAATTATTTGAATAAATTCCAATTCCATTTTATTCACATTTTACAAATACATATTTTGCTGATAATGAGTGGATGACCCTGACTATTTGCTTTTGTATTTTGTATTTTTTTTATTTTTTTTTGGTAATTTTCCTGTTCCCCGAACGTAGCTCATTATAATTAATCAGTCAAATAAAAACACACACACATATGATGTAATTCGCTAGTTGTCATAATATTGTATATGCCTTTGGGGGGGAATCTTAACTACTATCTACACATAATGCGCCATATCAAAAGCTTCAATTAAATTGCGCATCAGCCCGACTGAACTTATCGCGTTCAGACAAAACCAGTTCCCACATCTTGATCAAAATTGAATTGGCATTATTAGCAATCCGCGTAAAATACCGCACACAAACATTGATCAATGTATGTTATATAGCGACGCTAAAAGACGCGTTCTGCTTTTTGTTTACAACACTGCAGTGAGGGATTAGTGTTCGCTTCATTAAGCTCTTCTCCATTGAAGGTGGTTTTTGTGCCGGTATTTAGGTTTTCATTGCTATTTACTTTGTGTAAGCTACGCATTTCCAAGAACCTCAACACAAAAAAATTGCAGCACCACAGCAGGGTAAAGGAGCTGAATAATATGATTAATGACTGAAGGTAATTAGTGTAGTAATTTTTATAGCCACATCAAAACTGTGGTAACATGCAGAAGCTTCATAAAAAGGAAGAATTTAAGTTTTTAATGCTTGTTTTTTTGGGGTTTTAATTTTATATTAACTGTTATTAATATGGTCGTTACTTTATTTTGTTGCCTTTAAGTAGATTTTCTACTATTAGTTTAAATTATCGTCGTTTTAAACGAATTTTTTGTTTGGATAATAATATTTTTATCTTAATAATAGTCCTTTAAACCAGTACTAGTTAAAGGACTATTATTAGATTTCAAATATTATTACTCTTTTTAAATAGTGTGATTAAACTTAACTTAATAAAATTCATGCGGTTTAATAAAATATTGAACTTAAAATCGGATGAAACTAGTTTGTCGTAAATAAAATACGTTTAAATTTTTTTAGTAAAACAATTTTCATTAAAAATGTGTTTTCAATAATATAATTCAAATTTTTAAGAATAAAATTTAAGTGTTTAATGCAATAATGCGGAATGTTACTTAGGGACTAAGTTAAGTCCCACATTTTAATTTTAAAAATGACAATTATATTAAGTCTTAATGTTACGACTTACTTACCCACTTTGTAACTTAAATAAAAACCTTACGAAAAACATTTTAAATTTAAAGGGCCGACCCGATTCGATAGTGTGAGTTTCGTAAGGTTTTTTTTTGTTAAATTTACAAAGTGGGTAGTTCATGTGTAAATTTCAATTCGCGAATCCACGGCAAGGAACTATTACAAGTAAGATGTCACGATGTTACTTAAAACAATGTTCAAATTAGCCTCAATTTGGAAGATGAGTAACAAAAGGTTTCTACTTTAATGCCACTGCGTTGATTAATCTTGAAAACTTGTTCATTATTAATTTGTTTTGTAGGTTAATTTGTAATTTTTTTTTACAACGATCCGCTTAATCATTAAGTGGATTAAAAATGCCACTAAACCCACACTCCTCAATGTCTACGTTCTGCACTTGCTTTATAACTTCAATGCTTTATTTGCTCCGTTAGTTAATTAAGCTCACATGTCGTCTAATGTATTTATAAACTGCATTTACCCTAATCCATCTCATCACTTAAATCCCCTTCCCCCATTATAATTCAAACACCACCCACATACAACTAACTAACAAGTTAGACAACTCCTCAAGGACCAATTAACTGTAGACACGCGTAGTGTCTGTATGTCTTATACCCGTACATTCTATGTATTTGGGAATCATTTGCAGTTATTCTCAAAAATGACGCAAATAAATGGGTCCTTTGGTAAAGACAGCTGAGCCCAGATCAACCCCCCACCCCACCCACCCATATTACCTTAAATCTAGTTTGCCGCCCACACACACACCCGATGCCTATACGATGAGCGTATATGAATGCTTCCTGTTCCAATGGGGTTAGCTTAATTGTTTACGGTTGGATGTGTCGTTTGCGTGACAATTAATTAATGGCCGGCAATGGTTGGCATATAATATGTGGGCTACAGTAGTTCTATTAGACTGACTGTTTATAGGCGGTAAGGGATGTTGTCCAACTCCTCCCCCCTCAAATGAACACACTGCATTGTTCCCATTCTTCATCAACGGAATGATTTTATGCACGCTATAAATACTCGTACATAAATACATGGAGATAGTTCATTTAATATTTAATGTGTGTCCTTGCTTCGAATCATAATTGTGAAATGTTACCATGTCAGACTGAATAAGTGTGACGCCGTTACTTAGTGATTGCAGTTTGTGCGAGTACATTGCATGCATTGCGGGGATAAAGTGGGTTTAATGTTAACGATTTAATGCAGTTATATATAATATAATGTAATTGTTTAAAATGATGAAGCTGGTGTGGCATTTGTGGTCATTTGTTTCAGTCAGATTCGTTCGGCATATATTGCGTTTCACGCCTTAGATTTTAATGATTAACATGTTTATTTTTGGTGGGGTTGGGTGGTAAAAGCTTTTTTTTTTCTTTATAAATCCACATTTAATTAATTTTGAATGGTTTTTTATTTATTGTTTTATGCAATAAAGGATATTAAGTGCGTTGTATTGTATTTGCGAAACGAGTTTATTTAAATTCAAAATTGCAACTGCCATCGCCGCGATTCATGTGTGCGCGCGCTAACTCATTCATGCGGTTATTGCAGTGCAATTTGTGTAAGCGACGCTGATTGAGCATAATTTTTGCTATGGTTTCCTTAATGAGAGGATGCAGGATTATGTTTATGCAATTGTGCCATTTAGTTTGTACAAATGGTGGATTATATTTGTCTGCATTGTGTTTGCGGTTGGTGATTAGATAGTGCAACAACTTTCACATAATATTTGTTTGCTGCACTATTTAATCCACCCCTAAACATATCCTGTCTACCTTAACAAGTTGCTGTGCAATATCCGTCCTAAAGTTATATTAAATAACCATTTTGAACTTCCTTTAAGTCAATATCCTTGTGATGTTTGCTTCCTGCACAATTAATACACAGCCCATTTAAATTCGGTGAAATTTTTAAAGCCCCGTAAGTTATGCAATTGATGCTTTCACAAGTTATGCATCTGGGTAAACTCTGCGAAAATTGCTTTGAATATTTGAAACGCCTTAAGTTATGCCAAAATTTGTAAGCTTGCTTTTGAAATGATGTATATTTTGTGTTGAAAGTGATATTCCTCACAAACATTCAACTAATATACATAATATGTATGTGCGAATGAATTTTGAGAATTTTTCAAACGCCTTAAGTTATGCAAAAAATGTTTGAGTTTTAACAAATTCTGCATTCTCGGATGTTTTTACCCGACCAACATTTTATTGTTGATGTAAATCACATTAAGGGACAACACATTTATTGAACTGGAACAAGCTGGTGAACTAAAAAATCGAAACATTTCATAATAATCCTAAATTAATTCCCAGTGTTTCACACGAATTGCACTTGCATGTACAAAGTGGATTATTTAGGTTGTTTTTTTTTTGTTCTCTACAATAACCAACGTTAACTCACACACAACCTAACAAACAAGATTATGGTCTCCCTCGAATTATTGTTGCATGTTCCACTCAACGCAACAGTGCTTACTTTAAATATTCTATCATGTTCCACGAAACAAAATTAATCCCCTGTGAGATTTCATCCCCGTCATGTAAGTTTCTTTCAAACAATTTTTACCGGCGAGTTGTTGTACAATATTGTTTAATTCAAAAGTTTGCCAAAACTGTGCAACCTCATCCCCTTGAACGGGTGGGGGTGGGTTGGTTGTATAAATGCTCACGTACTTCGTATACATAAAATAATAATATGGTCTCTTTTTTATGCCAACCAATCAGAAAGTGAGTTAGTTGACATAAGATGTTGTTGCTACCATGTTAAAACCGCACTTTAATAGTGCTACAATATACTTTATTTATTATATATATTATATTGCGTAATAATTCGGAGAAGCTTCGAGCATTGTTCTCCTTATGAGACTTCCTCAAGTATTTTTTTGTTGAATTTCTTTATTTGGGGAAAAGCGCAATTCAGCGAGTAAAACTTAACTGTTTATTTTTATTTAATGCGCTTGAATCCAATGTTTGCAGTTTCATGAAATGACATACAGTTTATGAGTATTTGTATTTAATTTTGATGCCTCAGTGGTTTTTCCTAAACATTTAATGTTAGGGGAAGAGAAGAATGTGATCCCACCTTTAGTTTTCATTTAACTTATACCAGCTTTTGTCCATAATAAATCACTAAAATCATTCTTGATATTTAAAATACGTCTTCATGTTAAATTATTTAGTAAAAAAATTTAATGTTTTCAAAACAATAATTTTTAAAACAGTTTTTCCCATAATAAATAATTTAAAAGCTCAAAAATAGCTCAAAATTGCCTAAAAGTATGCAATTAAAATATTTAAACACACAAAATGTTCACATAATATAATTGGGTTTTAATAAAATGGAAAAAAGGGACCCCAATTTAAAGGAAACAAAGTCGCACAACACGCAGTTATAAATACACATACTTGTTTTCTTTTACAGTAAGTACAACTTATCTTCTTTAACACTGCATTAAAGATACACCCACAGGTTCAGAACAAACCTACCGTTCATCTATTTAATACAATCAATATATTATTATTCCACTCTATTGAATTTAGGTCCCAATCCCACATTTTATGCATAGCCAGTCTTCTCGCCAACCTCCTCCATTTTCTCCCTTTATATTCAGAAAAATGGTTTTCTGTTTTCCATGACAATAGGAGGCTATTTTGTTCACATATCTATACCTACCTGTCTACCTACGAGTATGAAGTATAGTTAGTTCCTTTGCCAATATAATGATGCCAGCATGCGACTCTTTGTGCATGTAACTTTATATACCTACAAGGCTTAACAATGTACCTCGCTTGTTTTAAACCAACCCACTTCCCCACATCCTTATTTTATGGTCATCTATCTCATATGGCTGACAGGTGATCACATAATTGCACACACACACACACACACACACACACACGCACGCACACATAACGTATAATATTGGAACGAAGCCATACTGGGTAACTACGTCCGACCATGAAATACTTTCAATTATTATTTTTATTATTATTATTTTTCATTCATATCCCCACTACTTTTTATTTATTGTATGGCAACAATATTACATTGCACACATGCATGCACGGGAACACCGGCAATTCAATTTCATTCAATATTTTTTCAGCACACATACATACTTTCATCCATCAACACCATCAGTCCACACAGTTGATGCAAAAAGTTTTGTTTTTATTACCAAACTGTATAATATTATCGTATAGTATGAGTGTGGATAAAGTTTAGTATTCGATTGAATAAACAACAGAAACACTCTACATAACTTTAGGGGTTTTTTGTTTTAACACCGCACAGCGTTATTAAAATTTGATTTAAATACATAGCACACTTGCAATGGTGTGGATGGTTTGCAATTTTAACTGCACTTTCATTACATTTGTGTTCCATTAAAATCCATTTCACGATAATATACTAGTAATTGGTGGTATCTTTAAATTATGTGCATTATAGCTTTTATTAAATTTTACGTATTTTGTAATTTGTGTTAATAATTTGTGTGTCGGATTGTGTCTAATTAAAATGAGTGCACATACTTAAATCACAGGGTGGGCACAATTTTTGTAGTTTATGAGTTTAATTTAACTGACAAGTGAAATGTTTATAATTTCAAGAACCGTTATAAAAAACCGGATCAGAGCTTTAGGTTGCTCTGTACGGTTTCAAACCGGTTCGTTACGTTTTACTCGTTATTTCAATGAAATTTGATTTAAAATAAAACAAATTCAATGAATTTGTAATTAAATTATGATAAACATAGTTTAAAAAGAATTTATTAACACTGCCCATCCCTTAAACTTACACAAATAAATAATTTGCACCTACATTCAATTGAAATAGAAAGAAAATAAAAACAACATTTGCAACGATAACAGTACAAGGTAGAAAACACATACGCATGTTTATTTTCACTGCATTTTTGTAAACAGTACAACACGCGGTGCATGTGTCGCAAATGCAAGCAAAAAAAAAAAAAACTGTGTGTAAAAAAATGCCGTCCTCTTTTGCTGTAATGTGTCACACAGATTTGCTGTGCACCCTGCAGCCGACATTATACAACCGTGTGGAAAGCAAAGCGCACACCATATTTTAGGGGTGGGGGGTTGGAGTGTTGTGTGGGTGGATTTTTCACAGTACATTGCAGCCCAGCGTTAACATTTATAATAAAATAAAATAACGAAAACGAGAACCGAATGAACGAAACAAAAACATCCCAAAAACGGTGTGATGGTACAGCAGTCGATGGTTTATTGTACCCTAGAGTCTGTGGAGGGTTGGAATACGTACCTTGGATGTTTCCTGTTGTACACACAATATCGACGAAAAATATAAACCTCACTCAAGATGTGTGCAATGAAAGCAAGTTTAATATAATAAATTTGTGTAGATATATTATAGAAAATAAGGGCACAAAACCGAAAATGAAATCCAATTATCCAGAAAATGTGTGTATAAATGTGTGTTGAGGGGGAGAGACAGCTCTTCTAGGTTAGCGATAAGCATCTCTGATATTAAATTAGTTTCGCTATACATGCTAGCAACGCTGCGTGGTTGATATAATAAGGGTGAAGATGCGCAACCCCTCAAACATTTGGTCGGCATATTTTTCCTCTCGATATCGTAATGTGTATTGCCAAAAAAAAATGGAAAAAAAAGCGAGGCAAATGACATATTGAATATTCCGTTAATGTCGCGTGCATGGTGCGTCGCGACGTCTTATGACAGATGAGTGTATAATCAATTTGTGACAATGTGAGGGCGGCTTGGGGTGATTGTGATGGGATGCCGCCTTTGATTCGTGTTTTTCCAACTGATTTGAGATTAAGACATTTTTGCATAATATATTTTTTGTGTGAGTGAATCTTGAGCAGAGGGTAATCAAGCAATTTATGGGACTTTTTGTGCGGTTATATTTTTTTTTTGTTATTGAATTGAAGGCAATTTTTGTGTTTTATTATTTATTTAGTTTATTCCTTTAAAAATATGTACTTAAAAAACATTTTTAATTTATACCATTACTTAATTAAACGACCACCAGTAACTACTTATTTAAGTCTCTCCAAGTTTAAGTCGTTTTGGCTTGTGAATTGTGACGCATTTTTAGTAATATTATATAATAAATCAGTTTAAGTTTCGGGAACGTAATATTTTTAAACAAATCTCAAGGTCACTTGACTCAGTCTTAATATAAAGTTTGTATTAAATAATTACAAATCAGTAACGTTTTTATTGTGTCCCCAAATTCAATGTCGCAGTAATAATTTTTGATAAACTTATATGATTCAAAATTCACAATATTTATCACGTAGTGCAGTTTATTTAATTTTGAATGTTCATTAATTTTTAAATGGAAATTTATTTACATTATAAAATGATAATGAAATGAAATTTCAATGAACAATTTTTAATTTTTAATTTTTTTGTAATGAACCAAATTTGTGATAACGCAAAACAATTCACGCGAATATTAAAATTCAATTCCCTCCCACACATTGTCCATTCATTAAACGATTCCCTTTGCACATACAAGTCATGCATTCATATTAAGCAAACATTAATGTTTCATTCAACTTCCCCCATCCAACCAAATTCATTCATTCAATGCACAGTCACGTGCGATTATTTACGTTATACTGTTTCAAATTTAGAAGGCAACGACTTCCGCCGTCTCCATCCCCCCCCCCCCACCCCAACACCACGAACGAAACGGCACGCATTTGTCAGCAAAAAAAAAAGAAGATCTGTTTAATCTATTGAAATCAGTTTGGGTATCACTCAGTGATTTGCCACATATGTAGTATGTACTTCCGAATACTACACTCCACTCCACATTTGCGAATTCTTTACATTATTGTGTACTACATTTTCAGTCGCTGCTGCTGGTTCATCGTCGCAAATATGCGCGCTTGCCTTTTCATATATTTTTTTTGTTTATGGCTATGCAGCGAATTGTAAACATATTCGATTAGGTACACACAGATTGTATGCTCTGAATAAAATCTCCGCAGCATGCGGATCGTACGTGCATGCTCGCGACGCTTTAAATACAACGGACTATCAATCACACAATTTCGGCCATCCATAGTGTGTGTGTGTGTGTGTAAATAAACAGGCAACAAATATGTTAAACCTTGACGCAAATCGACAAATCAATATTATTTTTCGTTGAATTATTTTTCCTCCAAAAATATATCATCCATCATCCATTGTATACAAAATAATATGTAGCCGTTTTTAGTTAAAAGAATAAGCAGCTGGGTGGTGGGTGGTGTGGGGGTGGGGGTAGCGTTGTGTAAATTCAAATAGGCGTCTTCCTAAAATATGCGTGTCGGTACTTCAAGTGCGATTATTATTGTTTCGAAGACGGTAAACAATGTTGTTAGCCAAATTTTGTTATAAGCTGTTTTGAAGAATTATCCCTTTAAGGCAACCCACTCATTAAAATATATGGCGCAACAAAATAACAAAACAAAATTAATTTGCAGGTTTCAAGACCAAAATCATTGTTTTTTTAAATTATATATCTTAGTAACGCTTTATTATTTTGAAAAGCAGTTAACTACAAAATAGCACGTCTTGATAAAACGAATAATATTTAAGATCATTAAAAAATTTTAACGTCAAAATCATGTTTTTATAAAAATAAATAATATATTTTAATTTAAAAAAAAAATGTTCTAGAAAATTACATAAAGTTTATTATTGGAAAAACTTTATGTAATTTTCTAGAACATTTTTTTTTTAAATTAAAATATATTATTTATTTAAAATCCAAAAAAAAAAAAGAACGACAAGATATGTTACTAATTTTATGTTTTTCTTATTATCTTTCAGCACCAATAGCATCAAATAATAACGGCAATCCCACAACTCCATCAAATCGCATTAATACAAGTTGATGAAACCAGATGATGACAATCCCGTCCACAGCAGCACAGCACCACAACGATCTTCTTCATCATTATATTAAATTGCACTCTCAATAAATCAAAACAAACGGAGTAAAACAACAAAATACCAACACCAAAAGTTGTATCAACACCGTACCATCGTCATCAACTCACGAAGCAATACAAAAACTCAAAACAAAAAAAAAACAGCATCACCATCAAAATCACGACTAAATAATATCGCAGTCTCATCATTATCATCAAAAGTCAAAGCGACAACGTGCACCATCGTCATCAGCAGCAGAACAAAAGTCATATTATTACAAAAGCACTAAGTTGGTTGGTGTCCCTCGTTCCCATCCCTTTGGCAATGGTCTTGTGAGCTAAGCCGCTCTTCCATACTCAATAATCACTTCGTGTCGTCTGATCACGTCAAAGTTTGTGTGTCGGTCGCATTTTGTGCCACCGTAAACACACCAACCCCGTCCCCTGGTCCAACCCAACTCACCCACCCTACCCCCAAACACATTGGACAAGAAGATTTAATATTATATTGTAATACACAACAACACAAGACCCAGAGAGAGAGGCAGGGTGTTAACACCCTACAAGAAAAATAATAAGAATCATCTGTTTGTGTTTACGCGGCGCACAACTCGCCACATTATTAATCCAACAAATAGACGAAATTATACGCCGGGAGTTGGGAGTTGGGGACTAACACAAATGAGAACATACGTTGTTGGAACGCGAGCCCCACACATCAATGTAATAATATTCTCGCAGCAGCAGCAGCAGCAGCAGCAGCAGCAGCAGCAGGCAGAGCGGCCAGACAACTTTAAACACAACTCTGACTGCAACACACAATATTGAGTGGCAGTGCCAACTTTTGAACACACGACTTATTCAGTACGTTCTCAACCAGCAGCGTGTGCAGGTTGATGGCAACTGATTTTATTCTGCTTCTTCAACAAATAATAAATTGAAATAATAACGTTGTGCTTTGAAATTAAAAATTTAAATTAAAGAAAAAAAAAGGAAGGCTTTTTTTTAAATTGTGCTGGGGTGGAAGAATTTAAAAGGATGAAAACAATGTCGTGTTGTTTATTTAATGTATAATTTATTATTGTTATTATTGTATTTATTCTAACTGCAACAATTGGAGCAACATCTACAAGGACATCCCTTAAAAAAAAAAAAAAATTAAAATTGATAACATCTCAACTCAACTTTAACAACAAAGTGCGCTAATTTCCGGATTAACAATAATTCAGCAGAATTTATAATTATTATTGTGTGCATTAAAGTGAGAGTGTATGAAATTTTGTTGAAATTAAATTAAAAGCATAAAGCAGCCAGTGGACCGCATCATCCACATTTCCGTTTCAATTGCTATGAGTGCTGATATGCTTCGTTCCATAATTTAAAAGTAATTATATGTTGAGTGATTGATGTGACAGCGGGTCAATAGTTTAAATATAATTTACCGACAACCACAACTCTTACAATAACATTAATAATAATATTAATTAAAATTATAATGAACCAATAAATATTTGTTATTGTTCGTTAAAATACGATAAACGAGCTAATCTAAGATTAAGTTAACTTGATGCAGCATCACATTGAAAAGTCTGAACACAGTTGTGCTATAATATTATGAAGATGACAAATGTGATGAAGATAACAGCTATTATCACATTATAAGATAACAATTGACAAAATATTGAATCAGCATCAGACACTGAGTTGCCCAGCACACTTATTAAATATAATCAAAATTATATTTGTCTGTTTGTGCTAACAGTTTTCATCAAGACTTGGCTTTACCTACAACAGCATCTTGATGACTTTACTAAGCTGCTACCAAACATTCAGTTGATTAACAACATCACGTTATAGGGACGCGTTGTCAAGTGGAGTGTGTCACCCTTAATCTTCTTATTCTTCTTATTCTTCTTGATAATATTTTGTTTATTTCTTGAAACAAAACAACAATTAATAACGACAACACTTTAATTTAATCAGTTCCCGGCTGCTTTGTTGCAAATATTAAATGCATCATTTATGAGTGAAGCAATTAAGGAGCAATTAAACGTCCACGTCCTATCTACGCCATTACTTTTACACACATATGCACATACGTGTCACACAGCACCGACGACAAAGCACTGCAATATCATCCCGACACAAACAACAATATCAAAACAGCAACAACCACCACACAAAATATGATGAATGTCGATCAACAGCTGAACGATGTGGTGCGATGGCCATGTGTGTCAAAACGTGCCGCCATCAACAAAGTGCCAATAATTGCAAAATATGCTATCGCTGCTACTGTCACATTAATAAACGATTATAATGATAATTCGGATGATGATGATGCACAAATGCAGTTGGCAGCTACCACTACAAGAACCACCACCCCAACATCGTTATCATCATCATCATCTAGATTACGGGGAGAGCCACAACAACAACAACAGCAACAACTAAAATATGATGACGAGGATGATGCATCCAACCACAATCAAAATCATCCTGCCGTTAATGCTGCATCATCCTGCATTGACATCACCACCAACAACACTTCTGCAACAGCAATTACTAACAACAACAACAACAAAACCCACAACAGTTATACCAACCGTAATCATTATTCCAGCAACAGTAGTCAATTACTGCAACATTCATTGCAGCTGATCAGTTCCACTATGTTTAACTTAGCACTATCCTTTCGCATCATATTTTTACTGGCCGTGATAAATAGTAGTTTAGTGGTGGCTGTGAGTGGTGTGGCAGCGGTTGACGCTTCCCATCCACACAATGTACTTGATGATGATGCCGTGGTGTATGGTCACTTTACACCCACGTGGGCGGTGCATATACCAGAGGGACGTGCAACGGCGGAACGGGTTGCACATGATCATGGTTTCACCATACTGGGAGATGTAAGTTTAATTTTTTTCATTTTTTTTATTTATTGCGACTCAAAGTAGGTTTGGTTTTTTTTTTATTTCTCATTAAAAGGACTTTTAAAATGTGTGACAAAAAATACTTTTAAGAAGTCTTGGTAAAAAATGGGGTAGTGGGGAATTTAAAAAAAAGTCCTTTTATTTTTATTTTTTGAAATTAATTTTAAATATAAATTGAGAATCTAAATACATTAAATATATTTAAACGTAATTCAGGATGTTCTTTCCTTGGTCCTTTGATTTAATTTATAAAAATTAATACAAAAAAAAGCATTTTACATTTCCTACTAGTAATGTTTATAAATTAAACCAATGAACCTGCTGAATTGCATTCAAATACGTCATGTTGAATTGAAATAAAAATGATCGCATCCCTTTTGAAACGTCAATCTTTATAATTCGTGTCCGGCCCAAAATATTTGACTTAAGTTACTAATTATTTTCCATATTAGTAAAGGACTCGCCCCCTCCCCTCATTTACATTAAAATGTTGATGTGTCATTTCATCCATAAAACAAAAATTAAAATAAATATACCCTTTGTTTGAATTGAACAATAATTTTTATTATAAACTGTTCATCAGTACGTGATTGTCATTAACAATTCTAAATGAGTATTTATTTTTCATTTTAATTGTATTTTGTCTATTTCCACTGCTCATACCTCCCAATTAGATGATTATTTATTCGATACATTACCTCGTCAAATTATTGTCAATTGGGCTGGAAGTAATTTGTGACCCTCCAATTGTAAATGGAATGGCTCATTACCGCCAAAGATACTCACACACATTTTTATTTTTCATTTCATTTTAATGGGATTTATTGTTTTGCTGTTTCAAAGTAATTACATTTTAAATTGTCTTTCTTGAGTTGTTTAAATGTCAATTTAAAATGACATGATTGTAGTTAATTATGACTAGGGTCTTCAGTTGTTTAATTTATTGAAATTTCTTATTTTTAAGTGGTCATATTTATTAGTCCTTTTTGTAGCTTTTGTTTTTTGTTTAATGTTTAATTTAAAGCGCTTTTGATTGTTAGACGTCCTCTTTTTTTGTGTTAAAGCCCTTTTAAAACATTTAAAAACTGAATTATTATATAATACTTCCAAATCAATCCACCACAACAATAAAATGATTCAATTCCTGTTTGAAACTGCTACGCCTTTAGCACAATGCGTTTATTTCATTTGCATTTAACAATTGTATTGAAAGCGCATCCTTTTCATACATTATCCTTTATAAATCCAGTTCATTACCATTGTAACTGTAAATTGAAAGTCAATATGATAGAGTGTGATTGAAAAGTTGGTTACCTGCGGTATTTTGTGATAAATTGCATTGACAACTATTCCGTCATTATTCCTTATTAGTTCCGTTTTCTTTATGTTATAAAGTTTTTGAATAGTTTTTTTTTTTGATCCTTAACATTATCTCACTCAAATTGGGTTGATCATTTGAATCAGGCAAAATGATGAAATTTGATTTATTAATTAATTTTAGTTTGTGATTTAATTAAAGTTTAAATCATCTAATTTCTTGAATTGGTGAGGAACAATTAGCGCTTAAGCGCCGTTTTGGTTTTACTACCTTAGCTTATTGCATTGTTTTTAAAATTTGTCTTTGTAGCGGTAAAGAATTGTGTCAGATTCGTCGAGCGCTCAGAAATTTCATCATTCAGGATGTGACTACTGATGAGTGTAATCTGTCGAAAACTAGCTAGAGCTTGGCAAATTCACTCAGTTTAATGGATTTTAATTTTGAAGCACTTTGTTTAAGTTAATTCCTTAATCCCCAGTGGGCATCCCCATTAAGGAAGGAGGGTGAATTATTGTGCTGCTTAAAACATTATACAACCGCTTTTGAAATCACTTTTATTATTTCTGTTAAATATAAAAAATAATGCGACGGATTTATATTTTTTAAAAACGTGCCATAATTCATTCACATTATAGCAAACTCAATTTAATTTGTGCAATGTGCATATGCCATTAATGTGAGGAGTAGGTATTTGATTAAATTTCGCAATTTATGCTGAAGCACGCGTGCAATCGTGACACATCATGTTAAATGGCGTACGAAATGCACGTTGCATTTTTTACATCGTTTTTTGTTGTTGCTGTTGTTGTTGTTACGTTTCTCTTTCGACTGCAGTGTGGTGACTGGTGTTCTACCGCCACACTCCACACTCCACACTTCATACAAATACTTTAACTTTATTGATGATCAAATGTGTATGATACTGTTGACACAAAGGATGTGCGGTGAAATTCCCGGTGATTGAATAATATACCGTGTGTACATATTTGCAAAAAATATTTAAAAGGCAATTAATGCAAATAACTATATTATAATATGCGTTCAACAAGCACGCACAACTTTTTTTGTTTTATGTGTGCACACCATAAGCAGGAAATGATAAAATATCACTCCACATTTTGTGTGTAGTATAATTCCTCCTTTAATGCCAATGCAAATAATTTGGGAAATTCATTCAATTTCTGCACACGAAGGAAGTATGTTTGCGTAGGTAATGCTCGTAAAATACATGAGATGGTTTCATTTTGAAAACTTTTTATTAAATAACATTATATTATGTTCATTGCTCAACCAAAAACTGTGTATTATGCGGAATGGGGTGGTTACCTTCGTGCAATAACAAACAACAAATTTAAAGTACACCAAAACTCCTTGAAGGACTGTCAAGAACATGACAAAACTTTGAAATGCTTCGTACGATGTACATATATTCCGCCAACGCGGAATTGAAATACGCTTTCGTGTAGTATTTTGGGGGGTACAGTAGTTGAAATGCAATTTGGTTCAGTTTAGTTTCGGCTGATATTAGTTATTGTTTAAATTTAAAATAAAGAAAAAATGCAGTTAAATAAATAAAACCACAATTAAAGTAATTTTTTTGTACTTCTTTTGTTGTAATTGCAGTTTGAAATATTTTATTTTTTAAACCTGATTAAAAATCTACTTGTTGGTGGCACTGCAACCGATTACCGATCCTAACCTCTATTTGAAGTTCTTGCCACCTGTCTCGGTCTTTGTTTTACATCGCCCCAATTGGGCACGCTGTATTTCGCTGCGTCCTGGTCAGCGCCGTATTTTTATCGGCGAAATATTTTGTGGTCGTTTTATCTGCATTATTACGCGATAATTGAATTAAACAAAGCCTGATCCAGTAAAAATGAAAATCTTTAAAGAAATTGAATTCTCTTTATACAATTGAATTCAGAATTAATTAATATTCTCAACATTTGAAACTCAACATCCGAACCCATTTGCATATTCACGACTGTACATTGTGTGCAGGATATTATGTTTGTACACCCAAAACAGGCGGAGGAGGAAATGCAAATCTCCATAAGACTGTAAATTATTATTGTAATTAATGGTATTCGTATATATTAACTACATCTTGTACTTGCGTATGTAATTTGAATCTGAAAAGACATTATTTGTGTGGGATCTATTTTGAAATTACATTAGTTTAATCACATTTATGTTGATTGCATTATTCATCTCTTCTTTTTCTTTTTTGGTATAATATTTTTCGTTTATAGTAAATATTAAGGGACATCGCACATTGCAATGTTTTTGAATTTATTTACAAAAGGGCCAGTTCCATTATCTGCAATCAAAAATCTATCTATGGTGGAGCAACAACTGTTATCAAAGTACTCGCTATTTCGCTTTTGAATATTGTTACAGCTATCAACGAGTGCAATGTACATATTATTGAAGTCATACATTGGCATTTGTGCGGTTGTTATTTGTCCCTATATTTTTTTAATTCGTTTACACAAAGTAGTTTGTACCCACTGAGCTATTTTTAAGTCACATGTGGACAGTGGAAGTGAAGAATGTTTGGATTTTTGTTGTTGTTGAAATAATCTCTTCTTTTGATGATATTTACTTTTCGTTTTTTTATGTTACCGTGAAAATGGGAAATTTAAAAGGATGTATTGCAAGTTTATTCCGTTAATAACATAGCAATGTTCGTTTTTTAAATCATGGTCTTAAGTCAAGGCCATATAATGACAATTACTCGGTAATCCTAATTTTATTTTCGGAATGACTATTAATTATTTTAAGTCTTTAAAAGAAAAAGGTTGGCTCAATATTTTAAGATCAGAGCTTAAAATGTATCTAAGTTTACTTATGCATGTCACAAATCCACTTAGGATTTTAGTTAGCTTCAAAAATCTGTCAATTTTCTTCCATTAAAATAATTATCAAAAAAAATTGTTATTTTATGTTATTTATTATCTTAATCATTATGTTGTAATATTTAAAAAATATGAAAACAGTTATTAAAATGATTTTAAACCTGTCAATTTGTTAACAACTAAAATGCAATAAGTTCAAAGTGACCATCCCTGTCCCACAACCCATTGCGCAAATACACTCCCAACACATTGCGGTTACATTTTGTTCACAAGCAGCGACATTTGCCTACAAACATGTGCGTACATCGGGGCAGCATATTTTGTTTACACATTCGTGGCTTGTCCACATTATTCAATACATTTCGTTATAAATGTTTGATGTTTGTTTGTTGTGTTTTTTTTTTTTTCACCACATTTATTTATTTATTTATTTATTATTTGTTATTGATTCAATCGCGATCGTTGCTTATCGATTGTTATTCAATTCATGTACACACACGAGCCGTAGTATTAAAATCGCGCCATCACAGCTACTGTTGAACAAACGGCTCCCTCTTTAATATATTAAACCTCAAATATGACAATGGAATTATTCATTGCGCCGCACCGCCTTGGCCCTTATAGTAAATGCAAGGAGTCGGTTTGTGGTCAATATTGTAAGAAGTTGAGTTGTATTTCATTTGAATGCGATTGTACTTACAAATTACATTTACCTCACCAATTTGCAACCACAATTCTAATTTCCTTTTTACATAGCAATGTCTGCAGGATTTTAAACAAATTGGGTTGCATATAACATTAACACCACACATGCACTGAATGCAATTCACCATTTGTGCAGCAATGTGCATTATTGCAAAGCAGTGTGCGACAATTTTGTAAAAGAATTTAAATGAATTTTGTGTGTGCTCGCGTTTAAATACTCGCGGTCATTCCTGCACCTCGTTTTGTTATGCACCAGCTGATCATTTATGTATGCCGGCTACACAAACTTATAAAGTTGCATCGCCGCCATGTGGTACAGTGGTGGTGGTGGTGGCATATATTCACTCGAATTCGTATGTTTGCTTTATATATTTGGATATATGGACGCCGAACCACATCGTTAGTTGTTACGATATATGCCTACTGGCTACTGAGAGAAACAGAGGTGCTTTTGCGGTTTTTTTAGTCACGGTATATCAGGACGATAGGCGACGGTGTACGGGAGTATATTAAATTCACACAGCTGGTAACTGGTTGGCAAATATTTACATGCATTTTTATTGCATCCTTAAGTCAATTAAATGAGTGTTATTTTACATGGTACCACAAGATTTAATGCGCTTTTGTAAAGTTACTTTAAAAGCATTGATAAAAATCTGGCTTTAAATCAATCAAACCGTTGTTGAGATATTCATCAATAAAGCTGATTTTTTTATTGGAGTTTTAAATTGTGATTGTAACACTTTCTGCATACTTAGATTTCAAAAAAATAAAAGGACTTTGGCTTTGAAATTATTTTGTATAATCAATTTCTAGAGTAGTTATGACTTCAAAAGTCACACAAGCCTTTGAAACCTCACCATTTCCAAAATAGGATCTCAAATGATCTCAATTTTTGAGGGTGTAAGAAGAATCACCAAAAGATACTTTCTGCATCATTATTTTTATTCTTTAAAATTTTCCTAGGCTTTGAGAATTTAAACTTTTGATATTTCAAAATGTTCTATAAATTGTTTTTGTGAATTACAATATTGAGTTTTACCATGAATATAGATATTTTTTTCCAACTTTATATGGAAATTTTTGCAAGAATACCTTAGAATCATTTTTTTTACAGTCCTGCATCAAAAGTTTTTAAGAAAAACGAAAGTTGAATTTTTGGTCCCAAAATTGAAAAAGTAACCCTTTGATGTTTTTCGGCTAAAAACCTATTTTCTACAATTTTGTATGAATTTATTTTAAAAATGTGGCTTAAAAAACTGTTCAATTATAAATTAAATAATATTGTCTTTAAGACGCATAATCTCCAATATAAAACCCACCAAATTATGGTGCGCTTTTGGATTCAGTTTAATTATTAAAAACGAACATTATACCGCCAAAACTAAAATGAAATAAAACATGATCGATTTAATGGGTTGCCATGTTCACGTTTTTCATTTATTTATTTTTTTGGTCAATGTTCCATGCACCACCGCAGAATAAAAGCAGCATCATCACACAGTCCATAATAATTTTAAAAAGCCTCTCTGTCTTCCACCACATCCCATCGTTCTAATGGCCATTTGTTAATTTTTGTGCGCTCCACTCGCCACATTAAACGTTAATTACTGGTACCCATGTTTTTTTTTTGTTTTTTTTTTTTGTACTTTGTTTTGTTATTCGTGTCGAATTTGGCAATGAGGCAGTTTTGTTTTGTTTTTTTTGCTGTTTAATGGGGCAATTTGGGATGAGTTGGAAATGGAGGGACCCACTTGTGTATTTTGAATGAATAGAAATAATAATAGCCGACGAGACGCTGCGGGAATCATGCTCTTCTTCATATTCTTCTCGTGTTCTTTTTTTTTCTTGTTCGTTTTTTTTTTTTTATGGAATGATGTGGTTTTTGGGAATGCGCTGTTGCTAGTTAGATGATGAAAAAATAAACAATTAGTGGAGTATGCGGACTCATCGTTGGGTTCATCAAAACAAATAAAATTTTCAAACGACAATTTTATTATGACTCAATGATGAATCTTTAAAAATCAAAATTAATTTCGTACTGTAAATACCATTGAATTGATTAAAAACATTATCACATTGCTTCTAACTTAATAGAACAATATAAAGCTGTTAATGTGAAGAGGCCACATCCGTGGTGCGCGTGACTTCTTGGGACGTGTTACACATTCGTTAATTACCACATATATCACTGATTCGCTAACAAGCTACAAATCACACATCATGATGTGCTCCGTTTTTTTTTTGCGTTCCTTTTTTCACGTATTTTGTGTGGCTTTAACAATAAACACAATAAAGTCATACAGTCATTAAACGCAGCATAATGCATCGCTTGTTGTCATTTTTTTTGTGCGGCTGCTGCTGCTGCTGCGTTTTTTGTTTTGCCAAATTTAACTCCCCGTACATTGAGTGATGGGCAATTGACGAGCATTTTACAAAATTAATGGGCACATTTTTGGACATCCGTCATTTTTATTGCCACTTCAATAGCTGTGTGGATAAATATTCCCACTTTTTATGTATCGGTGATATGCGATGTCAAAATTTATAATTTATATCTGCATGTCCTTTTTTTTATTGGGTGTGATTTTTTTTTCTGTTTCTTTTTTTTTGTAAATAGAGTGAAGCGTGTGCTACAGTTTAAAGTTTAATCATTTTTATATCCTTTGACATTTTTCTTGAAATTTTTTTGTTACCGTTATGTTGATGCTTTGCAATTAATTAATTTTCATTCAAGCCCACCCCCTGCCCCATTTCAAGTGCATCTCATTACTTGCATCAATAAAAATAGATAATAATTAATTGAATTAAGGTTTCCCGGAAGGCAACATAATGAAAAATGGCCGGAAATTATTTTACACAGAATCAGGACGTGCATCCTTTTCCACTCTTTGCTGTTTAACAATTTTAATTAACTTTGTTCAAGTAGAACTGCGTTATTCATTTGAGAACACCACTCTTGTATATTCATATAATATAATATGTTCATTGCAGCAAGGACATTAATTGAGTACCTCATAAATACGTGTCTAATCCAGCTGTGCTCGGAGTTCATTCAATTTCAAATAACCTGACAATTAAAAATTAATTTATTTGATCAAAGTTTAGTTGCTAATTACAACTTAATGACTGTATGCTTGTCAGTCTTGCCCCTGCAAGAGAAGTTCGGAGTTTGCCTAGGGACATCCTTGATTGATATTAATCGAAATTGTTGCTAAATTAGATAATTGATATTGGACAATGTATGAAAATTTGTTCTTTCAAATCAAGTTTTTACAATTTTCGTCCTTTTTACATGAATTTTTGATTCACTTTTTTATCTGTTTTTTAAGAAGAGTACCGTTACTACTTAATTATAAAATGTTGGGACAATTTTTAACATCATCTGGAGAGAATTACAAATTTTCTACTCAGTTAACTTCAAAAGTTTTTAAAATAAATAAATTTTCTAATTTTAAAGTCAATTACCTTTAAGTTTTTAAATTTAGTCCTTTAATTATGAATTTAAAATGAACAATGTTACAACCTTAATTTGTTTTTCCTTGCAGATATTCGATGATCATTATCACTTCCATCACAGTGCCGTCTCAAAACGAAGCACCGACGCATCGGACCACCATCAACTGCGACTGGACGATGATGACAGAGTGCATTGGTCCAAACAGCAGCGCATCAAATCGCGCAGTAAACGAGACTTCCTTCGAATGCGTACCGCACGTATAACACCATGGGCCTCGTCACTAAGTTTTAATGACGAAAAGTGGGAGCAGATGTGGTACTTGGTAAGTCCAATTATTATGATTAATGCAATTGTGTTGCAAATTAGATTGTGTTGCAAATTAAATTAACTTTATTTTTACAGAGACGGGGCAAAAATTTGGACATGAACGTGTTGCCAGCGTGGAAGGAGGGCATCACCGGCCGCGGCGTCGTTGTGACTATTTTGGACGATGGCCTGGAAGTGGATCACCCGGATTTATTGCAAAATTATGTTAGTAATTTTATTTTAGCTCACTTTGTTGTCGCTTTTTATTGAATCACAAGCCACCATCGTGCACGTCCCACACACATATTCCGTGTATATTTAAAATGTATGTAATCTCCAAGGCCGATTAGATCAATACTCTTCCTAATTGATTTTCGCACAATTGTGTCAATTGGCACCCCTCTTTTGTATTATATGCATGAGCTGGCATTGTACTTGTTCGTATATGCAAATTGCACAGAAATAAATTGCATTAAAATGTGACGCCTTGTGTGCTACATTTCTTAAATTGATTTTACGTTTTTTTTTTGTGTTAAGTAGAGTACATTTATTGGGACATTGAATTAACCAAATGTGTCTTATATTTAGGACCCAAAAGCATCACATGACGTCAACAGCAACGATGAAGATCCAATGCCACACTACGACTTAACCGACTCAAATCGTCACGGCACACGTTGTGCGGGCGAAGTGGCGGCCACAGCCAACAACAGCATTTGTGCTGTGGGAATTGCGTACAATGCCCGCGTTGGTGGTGTTCGCATGTTAGATGGTGAGGTCACCGATGCGGTTGAGGCACGCTCCCTCAGCTTCAGTCCGCAACATATTGACATATACAGTGCGTCATGGGGTCCCGATGATGACGGCAAAACTGTTGATGGCCCCGGCGAGATGGCTACCAAAGCGTTCATCGAGGGTGTTACTAAAGGACGTAACGGCAAGGGCAGCATATTTGTGTGGGCCTCCGGTAATGGGGGTCGTGAACATGACAATTGCAACTGTGATGGTTACACCAACTCCATTTGGACATTGTCCATTTCGAGTGCTACGGAGAGGGGCAATGTGCCGTGGTACTCAGAGAAGTGTAGCTCTACGTTGGCGACGACGTACAGTAGTGGAGGTACGTTTGAGAAGCAGGTGATTACGACAGATTTGCATCATTCGTGTACTGGGTCGCATACGGGGACGTCAGCATCGGCACCACTTGCTGCTGGTATTGTGGCGCTTGTGTTGGAAGCCAATCGAAATTTGACGTGGAGAGATTTGCAACATATTGGTTTGTTAAATTAATTTTTTTTTCAATTCATTTTTAATCATATTTTTTTATTTTTGCAGTTGTTAGAACAGCCAAGCCAATGAACTTAAATGACACAACGTGGATACGCAATGGAGTTGGACGTCTTGTTAGCCATTCATTTGGTTACGGACTCATGGATGCTTATAATATGGTGAAGCTTGCACGTACCTGGAAGACTGTTCCTGCGCAACAGCGCTGCGAAATTAATGCTCCTCATTTAGACAAGTGAGCATATTTTTGTTTGCTTAAGATTATTTTTAATTAAATTTGGCTTATTTTCTATTAAAGGTCAATTTCCTCCAAATCCTATTTGACACTACAACTCGATGTGGAGCATTGTCGAAATGTGAATTATTTAGAGCATGTTCAGGCTAAAATAACATTGACGTCTCAGCGCCGCGGTGATATTCAAATTTATTTGAAATCTCCAGCTGGAACCAGAGTAAATTTATTAACATCCAGGTGAGCTTAAAATATTTATTGATCTCTAAGAACCATAACTAGTTGGCACAAATTTCCCCAGATCTCATGACGTTTCACGTTCTGGATTCAATCAATGGCCGTTTATGTCGGTTCACACATGGGGCGAATCCCCACATGGCAATTGGCAGCTAGAAATTCACAACGAGGGAATGTTCATGGGTAAGATACATATTTAAAGCAATTATATTACAATTATTGTCAAAATTGTAGCACTGTCCTATGTTTAACAATTTATTTTCACAAACCTGCTAACACACCACACAAATCAAATGTGTCCAATTTCCCAATGAAGGTCATGCCTCGCTCAAAGGCTGGTCCCTTATCTTTTATGGCACTACATCATCAATTGACATCAACGATCCCATTTCAACGCGTCTCAATCCCTCAAAAAATCATCACACACCCACTAACATTGGTTCCTCCAATGTGGGCACAAAAACCAATCGAAAGCAACAACCCCAACAACAACAACAACAGCATCAAATGCAGAGTGCATCTCAAAAAGGTGGTGAAGCATTTGTGTCCTCAGCGACACCACGAAAAAATAATAACAAAAATTCCAAAAATAACAACAAAAACAAGTCATATCGCACAACGACCATGTCACCAAATGGTGCTGGTGGTGGTCGAAAACATTCCTCATCCACCAATAGACTGAAAGTAATCCAACAGCAGGCAGGCAACAATGTTGAGCATCGCAACGGCAAATATCAATCCTCAATGTCCAACATTCATGAGAAAACAATGAAAGCGCCGAAACAGGTGAAGGAGCAGCATCCGTTTACAATGGCACCAAAATCTGTGACAGACCTCTTTGGTGTGGTGGCCTCCACACAAAATCCCAAAATTCCAAAATTCTTTCAACAATACGATAAAGTTCAGGAGGTGTATCCTGAATTTCATCCGTACACGGGATCGAGGGAGCCGATGCTGAAGCGGCCGTCATCAGCGCATACATCTAATGCAAAACCGTCGCGAGAGAATTCTAAGGTCATGTTTCACACGTATGTAACGGGTGCACCACCCAGCAGTAGTGTGGCGAGACGTCCAGTGACAATGAGCACGCCTGTCATGACAACGGCGATGTTGGCCATTCAGGTGTTGGCACAGCAGCGAAATGATAAGGGTTAGATCTTCTTCTGAATGGTTTTCATACATTTTGATAAAGTTTATGCTTTCATCGTTGGTTATTCTATCATTTTGTTATAAATTATGATGCTTTTCGTTGATATTTTCTGTCTTACTTTTTTTGGAAATTTCAATTTAATTTTAAGTTCATGTTTTAATATTTTTAAATTTTTTCTTTTATACTTTTTAGGGTGTTTTTATATTTATTCATATTATTTTATTGTTTTTCGTTAATTATATTTTGGTATTATTTTCCCATTTTGTTCTTGGTATTTGTTTTGTTCCACATTTGGACTAGCCCAAATAACACATTGGGATTTGATTTGTTATGGAACAGAAACTCCATCACAACCAGGCGATCAGCCATTCTATAATGAGGGTAAAACTGCTGGGCTGGACAATCTAAATAACCTCGAGCACAACTCCCTTGAAATGGAGGCGGATAATGGAAAGTGGCATGTACTGCATCAGGTGAGCGTCGAATGCATTTATTTGTAATTAATTGGAATTGAAATTATTATAAATTCAAAAGTCGTATGTCCTTTTTTGTTCTTAAACGACATTTAATGTATTATTCATAATAAGGACATTTTAAATTTTGATTTTATTTTTTAATCACATTATTTTATGAGTTTTACAAATATTTTTTAAGTAAATAAAACTCATACAAAATATTGTTTCTTCCCATTTTATTGTTCTTATATGCACCTGCCATCATGACACCAAAGCAGGTTGGTGAGAATCACGTTGATGTGCAGCGCACCACCCTCAACGACCAAACGGGAACGGCATGCCTTAAGTTTGCACCCAATCAGACATGCATAGGTTTGTGTCTATTGTTTTTACTTGCAAGATTGCTTTCACAAAACTCTTACAACAATTACCACTCGCATAGTTGTACACCAAAAATATATCGTAAATCAAATAGTGCAACAAATACGTTAAAACATACGAAAAATTCGTTAATAGATAGTCGATTAGTGGTCGAAAACAGTGCAGTGACGACACTGTTGCGATTGCGTTCATGCGCAATGGGAATGGGTGGGGATGGGACGAGTTTAGTGTGCCCGTCCACCCAAACGTTACTAACGTAATTAGTTGGATACATTTTAATGTTAAATAGGATCAATGCGAGTAGCTTAAAAACTAAACCTTTAACTTAAATACACACACACACACACACACATCAATCGTTGAATGCGTGTGCGCTTTTTAAAGCAGTGGCATGGCAGTCAGTGTTGCCTCTGTTCAGATTGAAATAAATACCATGGAAACGTCAAGTTTCGATGTGTATAATTACTTCTTTCATTGATATCAGAAACTCATATTCGTTTCAACCCATTGTTATATGATTTTATTTTAATTAATTAACATATTTTATTTTTAAAACCTATTAATATTGTAAGCAATTAAAATTTAAGTAGTTCTTAAGTTTTATTAGTTGATACACCCGCTCGTTCACTTGTTAACCACTTTTATTTTATTACTACATAAAGATATTTATTACTGTTTTATGTTTATTATTATTTCTATTTACTAAGTTTTAATTTTGTAAATGTTAGTTGCGTTCAAAACGGGGAGTGCACATGCTCCCTAAAACACAAACACAATACCACTGTCTCCATAAACTTTTGAAAAAAAATTTAACATTTTCATTGATTTGCAGAAACAGTGAAATAAATAATTTTATGAAACCATTAAATATTAAATAATGACGGCACATTAGGCGATTTATTTGAAAAAAAAAATATTTAATTAGAAGTAACTGCAATACGTGTAGTGTAAATGAAACGAATTTAGAATTAATTTATTATTTAAAAATTTGCTGAAAATTTCAAGGTCAATTTTATAATTTTTACACAACCCGTATTTACAACAATTGTGAGCCCTGATATTATGTACGACATTGCTTAGTATTTCAAGATATTAATAATTTTCTTTCATGGTCAAAAAATTCAAATTGAAGGCCTAACACAAAAAAAAATCATTTTGGGTTTAAGTCTTGGATAATCATAATATTACGTGATTTACAAGGAAAATCCACGAATTTACACAGCTGGGTTCCTAACATTAAATTTTCTTTATCTCAAAATTATTATATAGGGAATCTTATGTCTTGTAAATTTAGTTTAACAAACACGTTTTGAGTTATCTTACAAGAAATTAAGGGTCAATTTCTGCTTCAAAACTTGCTTCCTTTAAGCGCAGACGCATTCGAGAATGTGCCCGTTTAAGTCGGTATACATCATCGGTAAGATGTTGAAACAAATTAAAAATTGTCGTCATGACAATCATAAATGCTGCCCGTTTATAAATGGTGCGGATATACAAGCACGACACCAAGGCATTGCTTCAACCATCGACGTAACTACTATAACATAAATATCAGTTTTTAAAGTTTTAATTGCTTATGATTTTCTTACAATCAAATTTTGTTGAAATTTACACACTACATCACTTGCAAAATCGCACGAGGCCACATACTCGATGGGGATTGCTCAATTAGTTAAACTTTGTGAACAATTTTCGTTAATAATTTATTACAGTCAGGTTGTTGTAATTTACAAGTGCTCAGGCTACCACAATGAAACCCAATTCTTCAACGTTGTAAGTGGCCCTTAATATATATTATTAGTAAATACTTGTTCATATCATTTGATTAAATTTCAATCTATATTAATTATTATATACATACTTAAGTAGTCATTCCTTTTGTTACTCAATTCACAATATCATATCCTCTTGTTACATAATATTATGTATTTTATTGAACTAAATAATTGTAAAATAACGTACTTTTACGGATTGATTGTTCTGTACAAGTCAGTTTCAATTTTTTCTGAGTTGTAAATCAAATATATTGGGTTAAACAACGCTTACATCACTCATATTATACACATTATAATTGAATTAACTTATATAATTTTTATTAAATCATGTATTAAATTGTACCTATCGTCGTACGAACAAAGTAGTTAAATATACACAAATCAATGGAGGGTGTGCACAGTCATCGGATGTAGTTAGTCACAAAACGGAAGACATCCCACAAAATTGCCAAATTACAATGACAAATAACGTTATATTAAAAACTAAACAAAATGAATAAAACAAAAATACTCTCGAAACCATAATCCTTAGATATTATTACCATATTTATAATAAATCGTATCGTAAATTACTTAAAATATGTATTCGAATAGAAGAGACAAAGCATTCGGGTTTATCTGCTAATAGGCCGCATTTAATTAATATATAATTATATAAAGAATTACTTTTGTATGTACATTACAAATGTGGGCTCTAAGGGGAGGGGAAAAAAAAATGGTGGTTGCAATTCAATGCGCAGCACAATGCATTGTTTAACGTCACAAAATAAATTTGTCATAATTAAATTTTGGGTTTTAATGTTAACAGTATTGATTTGTTATTTATTTCGGCTGAATACAATTTAAGCTACATTGAAGCGTTTTAATTAAACGTGTCAATTTGCACAAAAGCACAATGTGAGAATTGTGCTTACATGTACTTAGTTTTGTTATATTATTTTGTTGTTTTATATTTTTTTGGCTTAAGCCATTTAATCAATTTACCGCTAGTTTTAAATTACTTTAACTTTCAATATATTTTAAAGACCTTAAAAACAATTTAATTAAACATATTTTTTATACATAATCTATGTTTGCAATAATTTAAATCAATGCAATCCGATTATATAATACTTATTCGATTCAATTTAAACTGAATAAAAAATTTGTATTAAATACTATTAAATTAAAGTAATAACTGTAAACTCTTAAACGGCGTATTACTTTACATAATCAACGTTAAGTCGAATCACATTTTTAAAATAAATCGTCATGACGTTCGTGACAACAAATAAGTGCAATTATATTTTCTGGAGTTGCCAAATTACAATTTTTATATAAATAAATAAAATCCTCAAATAAATCCAATAATAAAAAAAAACGAAAGAAATTTAATCAAAGAAAGATGTTTAGTAAAAATTTAAAAACCAATTTAGTTTGAGGCATTTTAATTGTATGAAAAAGAAATTCCTGCAACAGCTTAAGTCATTATTATTCCCAATTTAGGTTCAAGGTACCGTTTTTTATTTAATTTGTATTTTTGCGTGCTTTTTTTAATGTAAAACTATAGTTTAATTTGTTTTTGTTTAATTGTTCATAATTCCTCTTTTGTTGCTTTTTCATTTTGTCGCAGCTGTTAGCATGACGTGATTTGCCATTGTTTTTAAGAGATTGCTTTTGATTGTTTAGCAATTGTTTTTTAATGCGATGGCAGTTTGTTTGTTTTTTAATTAAAATTTTAAATTTAATTTCATAATATTCATAAAATTATTTGCTGAATATACGTTTTAAGTAAATCCTTTACCAGGATTTCGTATTTTCAATTAACATTTTCTTTCAATTTTGTTTTATCTTTACGTAGTTGGAGTTTTAAAGGAACCCCTTTAATTATATTCGTACAATTAAGAATGACTGGCTAAAAAAAAAAGAATATTTTCTAAATATATTTGACATACAAACCAAAATTAAATAAAATAAATTGAGAAACAATTAAAATGCAGCGACAAAAGGCTAAACGCTACAGCTAATTGCCCACCACATTAACTAGAGGCTAATTAGTACATAAATAATAGTAGAATTTAAACAAACAAAAAATCCTTAAGAAAGTGTATACAAAAACAAAATTGCCGCATAAAATATTTATGGTTTATCGAAATAAGTGTGTGTGTGAACAATGAAATTAAAAAAAAAACTGAGTTATGTATTACGGTTGTTAAGATAAACATTAATCTGCAAATAAAAATAATCATTAAATTAAACAATAAAAAATACTTAAAACAAATATACCTTAATAAATATAAAAAAGAAAGCAATTGTACACACATTTAACACACATACACCCCCAAAATGCAACCTTAAAAATTATAATAGATGTTTAGTAATTGAATATGAAAACAAAACCGCCCGAAGTTATATTAAGAAAATTTATAGAAAAGAAAAACGATAAATATTTATGCAATTATGACAAAACAAAACAAAAACAAAAAAATAACAAAACACGCATACATATTATAATAAATATTTATTGTGAAAAGAAATATAAAATTATGGTGTATTATGGTATTTAAAATGAGTTGACGAACTTAAGCCTGATCTATAAAATAAGTTAAGTCGCGTGGAGCTCATACAAAATATTCAACACAACAATTAATTATTAATCGTGCAAAAATATACCTTCAAAACTGACTTGAATAACTATGTGTATTTAATTCAGCTTAATGCATGTGTGTGTGTGTGTGTCGAAATCTGCGTTTAAAAAAAAAATATTTAAATTTTTTTTTGTGTCGTCTGAAATTGCATATAAAGTCACACTCAATTTTAAAGTCTGATGAAATAAATAATAGGGCTAATTCCCCCTGACTTAAATCGAATTTTTTGAAAAGAACAAAAATAAAATACGCACACACACACACACACACACACACAACGGCTTAATTAAGAACAAAAAATAACACGCATAATGAGAGAGATAAAGACACCATGTAGGTGGGTGCCTAAGGGAGAATCGTCAAATTATTATTTTAACGAAATGGTTAATACATAAAAATAACATCAAAAGCTGTTACAATTTTTAAATTAATACAGAGAAATGTGCAACCTATTTTGTGTGCATTATCCAATAAAAGGACACCATTATGCTGTTTATTAATATTAATTATTGAGCAACGCAATTTTTATTACACTTTTTTTGATTATTAAACATTACATCAAAAGCCCATTAAATTAGTGACCTAATTATAGACATCAAAAGAAAACAATGCATGCTGTGTTCATTAAATCTCCGCATTATGCATTTAATTTATATTTAAAAATTAAAACAAAATGCAAGTACATTAATAATAATTACAATTATACTCGACCTATATCCTAAATATTTATTGTGTGGTAGTTAAGTTACATATTTACTTCATTACAACTTATATACGGTTTGTTACAACACATATTATATTATTGTAATTAATTACATGCCAACATACTTTGATTAAGTACTTAATTACATTTTTAATTAATTAATTATTACTTGTAATAGTGTTCAGTGATATTTACAGAGACATAATTTCAACAAGTTTGCAAATGCATAATAATTTTGTTTTCACATAAAATACAATTGGTATATTATGGTCCTTAAAAGTGGCCACAATCCCTCATTAAAAATACGTGTCTTCACGGTTTAAACATTCGGTTTTAAATGGCGCTATTTGTTTTGAATCATTATTGGTAGATTGATCGAGTCTGCGCTTTAATAAAAAAAAACTGTCTTTTATGTGGATGCTTATTACCTAAAAAAGATTAGTATTACTTAAATGCTAATTGTTGCCGACTTTCCACATCTCCGCATTAAAACATTAAGGATCAATTATGCCAAACCAATTTTATATATGACTTAAAAAAATAATAAAATATTGTTTTACTTAATTTTACGCTATAACATTCACACGAAATACAATCTAGTAATTATTTATCTTATTTGTTAATTGTTCTTCAGCCTATATACAATTAAATCAAATATTATACCAAATGACAATAAAAATATTTAAATAAAATATAAAAATGTTAAAATACTTGAGCATAATAATAACAACAGCGATTACATTTGTAATAGAAAAATGTGTTGAGTAATATTATTGACGAATTTGAATCAAACATATCTTGTGTTGAAATGAAATCAAAAAAAATAAAAAATAAAATGATAATTATGATAATGGACGATTAATTATTAATCTTTAAATAATGCGAAAATAAAACATTAAAATGGGCGCATAAATTTACACCAGTTACGTTAAATTGTTTTATTCATCATATCAGTTCTTTGTAAATGCGTATTTTAATGAATTATCAAATTAACCCTTTGTTATGTAAAAATAGTTATATTTTATAAAATTAGTTAATTCACCAGTACAAAAAAATCTACACACAAATGAAATGAATCAAAACGCTCAATTGATCAGACTTATAACGAATATACCTTTTTAGTTGTGAATATTTTAATCTCCTTTATTTCAATGGTTTATGAAATGGTTGTGTATTAATTAAACAAGTATATAAATTTTTTTTTATTAAATACTTTAAATTTTGTTATGTTTTTGTTCTGTTTTTTATTTTTTTTTAATAGAGACTTTAAAAAGACTCTAATTTTATATGCAATATTTTTTATAATTTACGAATTATTAAATGAATTGAAATAGCAAATTAATTGATTAATTTAAAAATACATTTTTGTCTTCCTACTTCTTTTTTAATGTAATGTTATTTTAATTCAATTTTAAAAATAATTAATTTATTGACAAAATGTTAAATAAATGGCGAATGCAATAATTTAAACGGTCACAATACACACTAAATACTACGAAACATCATTTGGTTAACCATTTTTATTACAACAATTTAAAAATAGCAGAATTTTTTTTAGTTTTCTGCTCACAACAATAATGTCTATTTAAATTGTATTGACTGATTTGAGTTTTCCTCAATTAAATAATAACCAACCATAGAAAAATGTTGTAACTTGTTTGAATTCATTAAGTTGAATTAACTTCTCATGTATCGCAAATAAGTCAAATTGTATTATTTACATATTTCTGTAAAAAAAAGGTTGTTGCAATATTCGAAATACCAACATTTTTTTAAACCGTATACGTGAAATAACTTTGTATGACGCGAAAACAGTAAACACGTGTATATTATTACGTTCTTTAATAAAATAGAGAAACTAGGACGATTTATAATTGATATGCTATGAGAAAAACAAAAAAGAATCACAAAATCATAAAGAAATTATATTAGATATTTAAATGTATATGTGAACAAATTTTACCTTAAACAAACAATACAACATTAAAATGAATGCAGTTAAATTGCATTGAAGTTTAATGCTAAGTCAGTGATTGCGGATATGGCAAATAAAATTACATTTGCAGTCAAAGAATTATAATAAATATTATTCTTCATGAGCAAATAAATTAAATGATGAAAAACAAATGAATTTAATAAATAAATAAAATATATTAAAATGAATAAGTGAACGCATAAAATTTAAATACAAAAAAATAATAAAATAAAAAAAACACAAAAACAACCAAAATATTAAACGAAAATGAAATTGTAATAAATTTCCTATATGCAGAAAAAAAAATACAAAGAAATGATTTCCAATTTTAAAAACCGCATCTTTCAATTAATATGATTTAAATTTAATTCTTTTTTTTTTGTTTAAAAGTAAAATAAACCAATTATTTTTATATTAAAAATCCCTAAAACATTAATAGGAACACGCCTCAACTCTTAACCAATCATTTATTTTACAATTAACAAATTTATTTGTCGTGGTCCTCCTGAATCTCTTTTTGTTCGTAACTTTCGTCCTTTTAAAAAAATACAATCAACATTCGCACACGCAGGAATATAATTGTCCATGCTATTTAAAAAACCGAAATAAAAATCGAGAAAACCAATACCGTAATCATCACAGCTTAGGGTTTGATTCCACTCCCCCTTCGTCAAGCATACCACCCACCCTTTTATGTACGCGTATAGCGAAAAAAAGCGCCATACCAAACACGAAAATAAACGATGCAAAAATTTGAATCAATCCGGTGAGTTGTAACTTAAAATTTTCAAACATTTTTTTTAAATATGGTTTTTGTTTTGGTTTATTTTTGCTGCCAGTTTTTTTTTTCTTTATTGTGTTGTAAATGCATCCCCTATTTTTGTTGTTCGTTTTGTAGAAGTTTTTTTATTAATTGTAAAAAATTGCTCGTCCATCCAGGATGTTTTAAATTTTTTGGCTTTGTTTATTTATATTTAATTTAATTTAATTGTTGTCTCTGGTTGGCTTTATTTTAATGTTGGTGGTCTCACTATTTTTTAACTGCATCAGGATATGGCGACTCATTTTTATTTTATTTGAATTTCCTTCTGAAGGGGACTCGTTTTTACTGTTTTTAGTTTGTATGCTTTCAATGGTTTGGTTTTCTTGAAATTTTTGCATGGAATTTGATTTATTTTTAGTTTGGTTTTTATTTTGCAAATTCGAACCAAAATTAATTTGACACTAAAATAATAAAAAACACAAAAGCTATGTAAGCATTTTTATTATAAGATTGTGTTTAAATTAAGCTTGATACATTTAAAAAAAAACATTTTTGCACTAATTTCTTGCATGATCCTAATTTAAGTGTAAATACAATTAGTTTTATGTTTTTTTTTTCGTTGTGAATTATCCCATTTTAAAAGAGACATTACTTTCATTTTTCAGAATGCCTTCGACTTACCTATCTGTTCGAGGGACGCTGCTACACAACATGTCCCGAACGCACATTCATGCAACCCCAACAAACCAGAGATATTGAACTAACCACAACTACTACCACCACGGCCGCTCTCAATACTCAGCGATCGCCGCCACTGAATTATATCAACGACGATCGCCGCCACCACTCATCCGTGTCACTACGCAACGACAACAGTCCCGACCCGATGCCACGTCGTCGTTCCATTGTACCCGACACCCAACCCATGTGCTGCCAACCGTGTCACTTCTCCTGCCTCACATGTCATGGCCCCAACGACTACAATTGCCTGACATGTGCACCCGACGCTGTGTTCACACAAAAGGCCACCGCCAACGAAGCATTCTGCTATCCACTGCAACCACATCCTGCCTTCGATATTCGCTTCCCATTCGACTACAGCAAGGGCGTGATTTTGTATGCCATTGCTGTCGCATCCGGCCTTGTTTTTGTGTGCTACATTGGTGTGGTGATGTGGCGTCGCACCACATCCGTCACCAAAAAGCATGAGTATGCGTACGACTCGGTGTGTGTGGAGGAAGATGTTCAGGTGCGCGGCATCGGTGCTGTTGAGACCATTGTGGTGGACAGTTGCAGTGAGTCGGATGGCGAGCCTGAGGCGTAGAAAATGATGCGTGTAAACGCATTATATCCATGTGGCTGATGAGGTCAAGACTATTTCATTTAGATTCCACACAATATATTTGTGGAAGAAACGATCAAAAACGTTAATTTTTTTCGTATTTTAATATTCTTTATTCTTTTTCTTTAAATTTTTTTTGGGACATTTAAAATAAAATGAATTAGTTTGTATAGAATATAATGTTTAGTTTTTTTTAAAGTGTAGTAAACTTTTTTCCTGTTGTTTTTTTTTTGTCCTGTGGAACAGTAGTAAGAACTTATTCAAGTATTTAACGTTATTTTGTTAATCAATAGAGTAAGTATTGAATTTTTCCCAACAAATAATCTTCTTCGGAAAGATTTAGGAATTATAATTTATTTAATGCAAAAAGTTTTCTTCTTCATTGGTGGCACAAACATCTATGAGTGTACTGAAATAGTACACTATTCTGTGCTTCATGATGCTCTTAATTAGCTCGGGATGTTAACATTAATGTTATCTCTCTTAACATAATACTAGGTAAGGTCATACAAATTCATGACAGCAAATTTCTTATCAAGTCAAGTTTTATAAAAATGCAATATTAAAAATTACAAAAAAAAAAAGTTAAGTATGCCACTAGCCATCGACATTCGACAGTCAACTGCCGACCCGCACGACTTACATATACCATATACAAGGTGTATATAGGGTGTCACTATCCGGAAGAATGATAAATAACAATTAATTTGTGGACTACAATTATTAAAAAATTCCTTCGACTTATCACCTCGATAATGTACCGTAATAAATTATAATGTGTATTGTAGTTAGTGGGTTCTTTCTCGTTTTACTATGCAATCCTTATCGGTGTCAATTATTTTTGCACTGATAAGACGGTGTGAGCATTAATTTTATCAACTTTTTGTGATTAATTATTTTGTAGTCTTAATAATAGAACAATTATTATAATCACATAAATTGGAGTCTTAAATTATTCGCTTTTATTTGACAATGAATTTTCCTTAAGAACGGCATTTGCATTAAATTTAAAATAATTAAATGTGAAATTATGAGTTTTTTTTTTGCCTTTAAACCATTTAATGCTTTCTTCCAATCATCAAATCTAATGTCTTTCCCAAAAATGTAGGGTTCACCACCGCCCAAGGAATGTAAAAAGCAGGAAACTAAAAAATCCAGCACACCCGCGGCGAGTATAAAAAAAAACTCATCTTTAGAGTTGTCATCTGACACGGACAGCTCCCCCAAGAAGACACCAAAATCCGCTGAGCCCAAGAAGGCATCAGCTGTGACTAAAAAAGCCTCACCGAAGCTCTTAACATCCATTTTTCATGAAAATACATATTCTCTATTTCATCCTTTAAATGTTTTTTTTTTTAATGTTTTTGATTGAAAAGTGTTTATCAAAAGTTCTCGTCTAATTTGTGCGAAGAATAAAAGGTGAAGGCTTTTGCTCAGAAAAAAATTTGAACTGTCAAAGCAATTTATAACTGGAGTACAAGAATCTTACCTTTACCTACTGGATGAATACTAAAAAGGATTGAAGAGGAGTCTTAAGTGTTAATAATATTTAAATTTGAACATTTATTCCAATAATTATTTATTTCAATTATACAAAAATAGTTCAGCGAGTGACAGCGAATTCAATTTAGGCTATGTCGCCTTATCCTCTTTTTATCCACACAACATTACCTTTCTTTCAAACATGTGCAATGTTTAAAGAAATCATTGTTCGTTTATTTTTTTTTTAAATATTATTTTTTCTTCACAGAATGTTTGTTAGAATAAAATCTTGAAAGTGCTGATTTATAAACACATTCCTTAAATGCAATTATATTCGTCTTTAAGAGAGCACCCAGTTTTTATCATTAAACTTTTTATATAAAAAATATATTTTATTTCGTTGACTTAACAATAAATTTTTTTTTTCATATAAAATTGATAACAATTTGTCGTCTGAACAACTGAGATTAAAAAATATCGTTAAATTATTTTAGTTGAAAAGTTTAACAAAAGGATTGTCATTTTTTATATAAAAGATTATTTAGCTTTATCACAAGCAACGGAATGTAGTTATGGCTTTGATGTGATAATTAAGTTGTTCCTCCTTCCAGCAATACAAAGCAAATACTTTAATCGTCATTTTCAAGTTGTGTAAAATTAATTATTTAAAAAAGGCATTCCACATCCTAAAAAGTCAACCCAAAAAAAAATTAATGTTTAAAAATCAATAGTTGAAGCTTCAAAAAATGGAAACAAAAAGAAATGTATGTATTTTGAAATCAAATCATATTTATTACAATGTACCCTAAAAATAAAAATAATAAAAACAGGAAAATAAAATTTATTACTTCGTGTAACAAAAGCACAAAATTCCCCCATCAAAATGTTTTGAAGCCAAATTTATAAACAACTAATATAATCAAAAACATATTATCCTTTTATAACTCTTATACTTTTCTTCTTCGTTCTATTCGCCTACATAATAACAATGTCTTTGTAATTCTGGTATTCTAGTTTATAACAAACAAAATGAGTGCAAACTTGGATTGTTTTTTGTGTTTAAGTTTATACATTAATTTGTTAACAACCAAAACAAAAAAATTTAAATTATTATTTTAATATGAATCGATACATGCACTAAAATTAAGGTGAAAAAAAATTAAGAGTGTGTAACATTAATGCTTTTTCATTCAAAATAAACATGTATATTTTTTAAACTAAAATGATTTAACAATTTTAAGCCGTATTAGTTTTAATCTACAACACTTTTAAACAACCATTCAAAATTAATTTAATGCAAGTTGCAACAAAAGACATTTAACTAATTCATTTAAAAAGCAATTAAAAGAACAATTAGCATTGTATAAAAAAAAAAAAACACAACAATAACATTTTAATTGCTGTACATACAACTAAATTACTAAAATATGATCCCCATTTGTAGCTATAGCTATATGTTAATTCGTAAATAATTGTCTAATATGTTTAAATGATAATAATAATTACTATAATAATTAATTAACCATATTGATATAAATCAGACAAGTCTTACAACAGTACACAATCATCAATGCAATCTTTCGTTCGTCTAATTTTAATTTGCTTTTACATTAACTAAATTAATTTTAATTATCAAATGTAAGTGAATCCATATCAAGTGATATAAATGCAATGTAAAATTCTATGGAAATACAGAAATTAAATTGAAATTTCACAATATTGAAGGACATTTTTCTCACACGAACAGATAGTGATATTGCCTTATAGAAATAACAGGAAATTTGCTATTAATCAAATAGCTAGCGGCGTAGTTGTCATTTCATTTGGATAAACACTTACTTATTTAAATAAAAAGGATATTTTTCAATTATTAAGAGCTACACTTAATTTGTCTGCATATAACATAATAATAATAATTCATTAATAACATGTAATGATGTGTTTGTAAATTAAACAAAACAAAAACTATAAAAAAAGAAAGATTTAAAGTGGATTTTGTTTTATATATTGAGCATTATATTCAAGTGTATGTGTCGTCAGTTTAAACGTTAAATTAAAATCAAATTACACATTAAAGATATAACTATTGTTTAAATCAAAATATGAAAAGCAAAACCAAAAAGAAGCAACGATTATTTGAAAATAATTATTTTTAAATCTACAACACCAAAGCCGGTCAGTTCAATATTAAATAACATGTTATTAAAAGAGAATAACCTTTAGAGACATATTGCATTATACAGTATTGTTTAACTGTAAATTCAACTATAAAATAAATTGTATGTGTATATTTATTATATTGGTTAGTCCGTCCTTAATTTATGGTATTTTTATAAAAATCCCGTTTAACGCCGCAATTCATTCTTACACATTAATATACATATTGTTTGTTTTTTTTTCAAATTTAGTACAAAAACTATTAATCTTTTATACAATTTTTATAGTTATGATTTTTTTAAATTTCCTGATGTTCAGTTAGTTGTAAATTTGTATGATTGTATTCTAATTTAAAAAATTTCATTCAATTTAACAGTTTTTTTTTTAAATATTCTTCGCCATATTTTGAACGCAAAATATTGCAAAAAAAATATTTTCATAAAAATATATTTCATGTAGATTTATATATGTTTTCGTTTTCTTTTTATGCATGCACTTGTTTTTTTATATGTGATTTCCTTCAATTATTTTTGTCCCACAAAAATATTAATTATTTTTTATTAATTAAATAAAAATATACACATACCATTATTAAATTTTAATATTACTAGAATGATTCGTGCATCATCATTTAACATAAATTTTCAATTAATCATTATAAAATAACTTGCGATAATTTCGCTCGTCTCTGAATTATATTTCATTTCTAGCTTTGTTTCATTTTATTAACCTTGTTTTATATTTTATTTGTAATATAATTGATCTATATATATATTCAGTTATAAATGTAAATTTTCCTATAAACTATGTACAACGCATGATGGCTATAGATAACGAGTCAACAAATTTTATTTCTTCACATAAATTGAATTTAAATATAAGAATAGTGTCTTAGTTTGTTTTGTTTTTTTCTTGACATTTGTTCTGAGTGCTTTGATAGATTTTCAACACAGTTTAAAACACAACATCAAAAGATAAAAAAAAACATTAAAAGCACAAACGAAAACAAGTTAATTTATCACCAAGATGAAACGTAATATAACTTTAAGCTAAAATAAAAATACAAACAAAAATAAATGTGTTTTTGGAAACAAAAAGGATACAACAAATTTGACATAACAAATGACAGGTATTGAAAGTGTTTTTTTTTTTTTGTATATCGATAACAGGAAATGCATTACTGTTTTTTTTTTAAATAGTACGGTGCACAGTTTAATATTTCAAAAAAATTAACAACATGAATTTTATTAACTCTAATTGTAAATGCCGACTTTTCTAAATGTAATGTCTTTTATTCATTAGGCCATTCAAGGTATAAAAATACATCAAGACATCGCCAGCAAATTTATTTTAGTTTCACAACTGGCAATTTGAGTGAAAATGCAAGAGCCAAGATCAACATAAATGTTAAATGTCTTTTTTGAATTTTTCTTTGCATCATGATTATTTGCTTATTATTGTGATTGTGTTATTGAGATATTAATTGCTCATATTCAATGATAAGTGTGGTCGAATTTGTGTTTGTGTTGTTTGAAAGATTACTTGCTGGACTCTTGTAAGTACAATTATTGTTACAAATAAATTACTTAAAACCTTCAAGTTCATTTTTGTATTCGTCTTTTACATTCTATTTCAAAATTAGTTTGTTTACGATTGTTGTTATATGCAATCAGTTATTTGACAGTAAACATGGGAAAAAGTCACAAAACTTTTATCATTTACAAAAATTATTGACTAATCCGGAAGTAAAATGCGTTCCGTATAAAAAAACTACCAACGAAAATAAATCGTTTTAATGATTTTTTGTTTTAAGGCGATTATCACTCTGGTTTTAAATCCTTTTTTTTTTTTGTAATCTTATTTGCAAATGTATTACGTTTTTTTTCTCCTTTTTTATACATATTTTTATTTAACATTAACAAACCATAAAGTTAAAAATGAACATACAAGTAATATCAATATATATTATATGGATTTGTGTCTTTAATCGTTTTTTCTTGTTGTGATTTAAAATTACATATCAAATAAAACAAAAACAGAAAACAAACGTTTAACATATTATGTAAAAATAAAAAATTAATTAAATAAACATTTTGTCTATGTAATGGAAGAAAAGAAGGATCTCGGTTTTCTTTGAAAGATTATATGTAGTGTAATAGGAAAGACAGCCTTGCCAGTGACAGGCAGTTCCTTATACTATTTAAACCTAATCCAATCTTGATTTGCGCTTGTTCTTCTTGGGAACTTTCGCTTCGGTCCATGTATCTGTGAGAGAAAAAAATTCAAATATATTTTAAAATAAATAAAAAAGAATTTAATTGCAATTAAAAAAAGACAATAAAACACATCGATTAAATATAAAAAAAAAAAAAATTAAAAATATATAACTCACCATTAACTTCATTGAACTCCACGCCACCAGCTGGTGGCGCATTAGCGCCATTATTTTTTGAGACATCATTCACCACCTTGATGCTTGCCTCCTTGGCCACCTTATTGTTGGACTTAATTTTCTCCACATCTTCCACCACAACGGTTGGCTTCTCAGCCTCAACAACTGGTGCAACAGCAGTCGGTGCCTCAGACACCTCAGCATTGCCATTAACAAGTGGCTCCGCCTTGGTAATCTTTTCGGGGCTGGCCTTGGTTGCCCTTTTCTCAGCCTTCTTCCTGTTGGCCGCATTGTTGGCGGTCTTTGCAGACAAAGCAGACGCTAACTTCACCAGCTCACGCATCTCTTCGTTGGCAACGGGCTCATTCTTTTTCTTTTTATCACTGCGCGACAACACTGCGGTCCAACCATCCTCGATGGGCTCTGGCTTCTTTGCGGCCGCCTTTTTGGCATTCAATTGTTCAGCTTTCTTAGGCCCCTTTGTTGTGGGGGTGTTGGAAGCTGATTTTTTGCCGCCAGCGGCTTTTTTTGCATCAACTGGTTTCGGTGAGGCTTTTTTAGTCTCAGCTGATGCCTTCTTGGGCTCAGCGGATTTTGGTGTCTTCTTGGGGGAGCTGTCCGTGTCAGATGACAACTCTAAAGATGAGTTTTTTTTTATACTCGCCGCGGGTGTGCTGGATTTTTTAGTTTCCTGCTTTTTACTTTCCTTGGGCGGTGGTGAACCCTACATTTTTGGGAAAGACATTAGATTTGATGATTGGAAGAAAGCATTAAAAGGTTTAAAGGCAAAAAAAAACTCATAATTTCACATTTAATTATTTTAAATTTAATGCAAATGCCGTTCTTAAGGAAAATTCATTGTCAAATAAAAGCGAATAATTTAAGACTCCAATTTATGTGATTATAATAATTGTTCTATTATTAAGACTGCAAAACAATTAATCATAAAAATTTGATAAAATTAATGCTCACACCGTCTAATCATTGCAAAAATAATTGACACCGATAAGGATTGCATAGTTAAACGAGAAAGAACATACAACAAAGCAAAACAAGAGCTTAAACTTGACCTTGACCCCACAAATTACAATACACTTTATAATTTATAATGGTGTATTATCGTGGTGGAAAGACTGAGGAATTTTTGCAAACAATTGCACACTAATCTTGAACACAATTATAGTTTACCTTCTTTTTTTTAGATTTCTGATTGTCCAGCGTTGTAGCGATCTTCTTGAAGTTGGGCTGTTTTGGTTTTTGGAATGACAAACGATAGAAGACACCGACAGCGCCAACTACCAGTAACACCGCGACAGCGATCAAAATTTCACTTAAATTTTCCATAGTTTATGTTTTGGATTAATTTATAAAAGCGGCGTGCGTTTTTGTTGTTGATGTGTGTTGAAGCAACAAGAAAGTGGAAACAACAAAGAATATTTTCTTCTCAGCCTGATGATTTTTGACGCGATATAAGCAACGTGTCAATACAGCAACACAATCTTTGACGTTTGCTCACACAGCAATTGTGTACGTGGAGTACGTGTTGGCCAGTCCACACCATCAACAAGTGGGGAGAATTGTGTGTAAATTTCTTTCTTTTCTTTTCTTGTCTTTTTTTTTATTTTTTTTGTTCGTCTTCGTCGCTCCTTTTCTTTTGTTTGTCACACTTAAGGAAACGTATGATGAATGCACTCAAATAAAAAGAAGTTACAAATTCACTTTTAATTTATAATAATTGGCGAAATTAAATTGCTCCTGCGTTTAGAGGTCTTAAATCTTTGCGGCGTCTCAACGATATGAGGTTCAACAATATATTGTTGCTTTAGAATTTTACAATTAAATCTAATTCTGTGAGTTTGTTTCCGTCTTCTTACTTTCTTGTTTCACTGCCACCAGAGCAGAACTTAATATAAATTATTTTTAACACGTATCAAATCATAACCTCAAAATGGCTGGCGAGTTGTAATTAAGTTTTGTAGCGACACTGAGACACTAAGATTGAGATGTAGCGATTGAAAATGACTTTGTTGATTGCACAGTACCCGTCACGGATGGAGATACCTCAGTCTTCTGTTAGAAAATTAAAAAAATTGGTCAATTCAAATCGAACGTGTTTTGCATTCTTTAAAATTTCTTTACGAGTAGTAAATTTTTTTTCTTCTGTATATTCAATTTCAATGCCCCCACATATATTAATACACAACATTTTTATGTATTTTTTTTAACATATATACAATGAAAAGTTTATGGATGACACGAAACCAATTTTTACATATTAAATACGCGGGAGAACCCGCACACACGCTCGCACACAATTCACACATATGTATAATATGGTGAAAGGGCGATTGACACTTACAAGTTATTTAATTACTATTATGTCGAATGTAGGCGAAGTAAAGGTATAAAAAAAAACACTACACACAACAACAAAAAAAAAAGAAGGAATTTTAAAAAGTGAAAAAATGTAATAATGCACGTTTGATCCAATATAAAAGTTAAAATTATTAGGGGCCCCCAAAAATTGAATTGTAAATGTTAAAATGCGCCTGAATTTCTACCGCAATTAAATAAGAAAATTAAAAATATTTTAAAACCCCAAAAAATTTGTTAAATCAAAACTAAATCCATCCTGGCCACCACTTAAATTTCACAAACACAAACACACGCATTCACACGTAATAAAAGTGTATTATAAAATCGCGGATAACCGCGCGCTAATTGCATTTGCACGCGTGTCACTTTGGCAATACCGCCGCGTGTATTCCGCAGGGCTCACCGCTTCGCTGTATTATACACGCAATTTAAGTCATCCTTGTTCAGGATTTTCAATTACTCAACTTGATCCATCCCTTACAAACATATCGTTTGTTTTCTTTTTGCACAATTAAATCAATTTGTTTTATTGCCCTAATTAGCTACGTGGACATTTTCCCCAAAAACCCTAAATATAAATGTAATAGTGGTACCTTTAATTTTGATTCCCCTTCTCTTACAAACTGAACTATAAAGATCACAAATTTTCAGGACCTCTTGAATTACTTAATTTAATTAAAGAACGGAAATTAATTGTTACTGACGGAACAAAATAAACGCTGTTAAAAACAACAACAACAACACAAAACAATGTTTAAAAAAAAAACGATACTTGGTCAGTGGTCGAAAATTATTTCTTTTGATTTTTGATAGAGCACAAATGTTTCTGCTCCAATTGGGTGCAAAGAGTGTTGGTGCACTTTTGTAATGAGACAATTTTAATTTTTAATGCCGGAATTAATTGCGGGTTGTTGTTGTTGTTGTTAAATGCACTCGTGTGTTAAGAGTTCAGGAACTCCGGAAAAATGTGCGCTCTTTAACACGGTACAGTTAAATAAAATTATAATAACGGAGATTTTCTATAGTGTGTGTGTGTCCGAACCGTTCTTTTAATCATTCGACACACATGAGCCACAATCACACACTCACTCACACATATGACGGCACAATAATAATTATTTTTAATATATTATATATATTATATTAATTAAAGCTTATTAAATTAAAACCATTTTACGTACTTTTAATTTCTCTGTATGTATAATTATTAAGTATGTCCTCTTCCTTGTTTGTTGTTAACTATAATCCTTCAATAACTTTAATTAGGCTTTTTTTTTTTTGGACGAAACTGTAACAAAATTACAAGCAGCAGCAACAACTATAAATTAATATGTGGTCTAAACTCTAAATAATATAATAAGTCGATGTACTCTTGGATGTGTGTAAATTTGCCCGCATATCACACAAATCGGTATAATAAGAACGTGGAAAATATTGTAAGCAGTGTAAAGAAGAGCAACACAAAACACAAAAGAAAGAACCAAGCATCGAAGAAAAAAAGAAAAGTGAAACAAAAAAAAAAGCAGTTTTGTTGGCAACTCAAAAGTGCCACCTCGCCAAAAAGTACGTGCATATAATCAGTCTTGGATTAGACGCACAAGAAGGGGGAAGGGAGAACCGCTGTCACAATGAACAATACCAATTGCTAACTTGCATGAGTGAGACAGTTACTCTGGCAGCCGTACCGTTGTGGGTTAGTGCAAGTGAGATGGATGATTTTATTTTCCTGGGTTATGACAAGTGGCACCACTGAATCGCATTACGTGGACTTAAAATTTGACGTTTCTCGAATTGATATATATATTCGAATGCTTTTTAATTTTTTTTGATCAATTTCGATTTTCGAAATTTTTTGTTTTTTTTTTGTTTTTATTCGAACGATAAATGAATAAAATATTCTTAATGTTAAATTATATTATTTATATACGTTTTATGGTAGCCGCAGGAGTAGTGCTTAATCCACTCACGCTACCATTTATTGCGTCCATAAATACACTCAGTAATATTTAGAAACCTTACGATTTGTGGCATTGAGTTAGCTGCCAGATGATAGAACACTGATACTCGATCTATCTGGTGAGTGGTGGGTACCTAATTCCTAAGTTCATAGCTTCTGCAAAACTTGGGCATCTAAATTTAAAGTGTATTATTGTCACTTTTTCATTCATAACTATAATAAACTATATATGCATGAATGGTAAGATGACTAGTGAGTTCAGACCAACAGTCCTATTCTGGCGCTGTGACTATTTTACAGTCACAAGCGCTTGTGACTATTTTTCTTGTGACTGAGTTTGTGACTGATTCCGAATTTGGTATTCTGGAACAACAGTATCAATTTGAGTCACAAGAACTCTCCAAAAACTGCGGAGAGTTGATGCGAGTCATATGTCATTTCTATTTCAATGTACATAGGTTATGTTGAATCAAAATAAAAAAAAACACAAACCGTAAAACATTAATCGGTCGGTCAACATCTTAATTGTTTAAATAAAAAAAAAATGGAATATCTGAGTTTTGAACGTTAAATGGTTCTAGCTCGTCAATCAAATTTGTGGCAATTACTTTTGGAAGGCGAAAGTGTTGTCTAAAAATTTCGTCATTTTCTTCAAAGGGATTTGTTGAATCTCTCAGACTTTTAAGTTTTTGTCGTCGCAGTGATCTATAATCAATAGTTTTAGTTATAATTGATGAATATTTGTTAAAAGTACTGACTTGTTTTCTTCTTCATTTAGTAAAAATACTAGTAAATTCAATATTGCGTCCATATATCAACTTTTATATTTTAGTTCGAGTTAATTTTTTTTTATTATTATTCACAACTGATACGCTGCGTGACTGAAAATATTCGTTGTGACCAACTCTATAGCAGGTCACAAGCTGTGACTATTTTCTGTGACTGTCATAGCTTGTGACTGTCACCAGAATACCAATATTTCTCCGCAGTCACAAGCTGTGACTAATTTCTCTTTTGTGACAGTCACAGCAAGTTGTGACTGTGTTCAGAATAGGGCTGCAAGTCTCCTTGCATTACGACATATTGGTGGAGTCCTCCATTTTGCGTTCCTGTGACGCAGTACCCAAAGTAATATGACATCAAATTGCTCTTCTATAAGGACTGAGTATTCCCTAATTAATGTAAATGGATTCGCATGACTGTAGTGCTTGATATACTTCTTGGCTATTTGTCAATATTACGAATTTGTACTTCTAAGAACGGTTGGTCTTTATCATTCTCCATGTTTCCTAAATAGTAAATACATCTGCTTGAAATACGCTAGTCATTAAGAACCAAAATTCCGGATTGTCTCGGAATAGACAACCAGCACCCATGCCGTTGTAAATTTTAAAATGATCGGTGAAGATGATGATATCTATTCTATGGTTAGCATTTTTTCCAGTCATTCTTCGTTTTAATTCATGATGCATAATTTGTCTCAGTGCCCAGTCTTGTGAACTATATAATCACCAAACTATGTTTCAATTTACATGCTTCTCATTTCACTGATGCCACACCGGTAGTAGCCCAAACATTTATCCGTATAGAAATTAAAAATCATTTTCATATTCTTGATTGTTACACTTTTATTTACTAATAATTCCCTCAAGATTCGCATCGACATGTAGTGGCTCCCCTCAACATCCTAGCAACGCAGATGACAAATGGACAAAGGGGGCCACCAACTCATTTCACACACATCACAAAAGGAATATTAAATACGCCTGAACAAACGAATATTCAACTGATTAATCCAATTAAAAATTATTAAACCAACAGCTTATGGGGTGCGATGAAATTGGGAAGAGAAATAACACTTTAAACTTTTTTTTTGTTTCTTTTTAGATCAGAGAATAAACTGCATCGATGGAATAGCGTTGCTTGAGTGTGCAAAAAGAATTAATGCTCGGAAATGGCGCCCTCCTTGGCCTTGTAGCCGATTTGTTCCTCCTTGGTGTGGGGCCAGAATGTTGGTCGGTTGATGGGGTCCAAAGCTTCCTGTAGGGAGTACAATACAAAAATTAGTAACGATTACGTAACATGCGCATATTTAAATATATTAAATTAAACAACAACAATAAAAGCGCAAAGCAATGCTGTATTATTTTACCTCTGGGAAGGCATCACGATAATCCTCCATGGTCATCTGGTCGTATGGCAACAGGGATTGCAAATGCTTAATTTGCGCCTTGTATTCAGCAATGCGTTTCTCGGAGGCATCCTTGAACTGTTGGATATCAGACTTCACCTGTTTCTCTTGGGCATCAATTTGAGCGGTGACGGTATCAGCTGGATATGGCACCTTAAGGGCTTCATACTTGCTCTTGAAGCTATCAACCAAACCAGCGATTGGGACGTGCTTTTGGTAGTATGCCCAATCAATTTTTGGTGCGCTCTCTGGGTTGGCCAAAACGCTGAAATGTTATGTTTTTTTTTACACATTAAATCAAATAAAGAACATTTGTGAAGTAACAAGCCATAGATGCAATTTAAGGGACGGAATTTCCAATTTAATCATAAACTTTTAGGACATTAATTTTCACTGAGGGTTGTTACTTGTGTTCAAGGTGGTTAGTATTAGTCTCTTATAACAGTCTCATGATAGGTTACGTGATCACACTTGAATGTAATGGAGGAACGGGGATGTGGAGGTGGTGCCACAATTGATGATTGATATCAGCATCAGGGCTATTACGGCCTAGCTACTAACCTGCGCAAGTATTTGTCACTGCGAGCTTTGAAGGCAGTGAAGCTGACCTTCTGGTTGGGTGGCACACGCTCGGCCAAAGAGGCCCAGTTTACACTAGATTGAGAAATACGACGAGCCATCTGGATTGATTTCGCACTGAGAGGAGGTTGATCAGAATTCGACAGGAGTCACAGCGGCACAAAATGGCAATCTTTAAACAGCGTATCTGAGACCGTCGACGACACACAGCAAGGTTATGTAATTCTTGAAAATTTTTGACAATTATTGCATTTTGCAGTAATGTCACGGGAATGGACTTGAGTGTCAAATTTTCATTGCGACATTTGGACGGGTGGTGTAAATTGATGTTGTGGTGAGTATGGGGAATTTTTTTTTGTTTCACTAATTTAATATAATTTTCAAAATAAATTAGAATACGATAAAAATTTAGGATATTAAAACAAAAAAGTATTTAAACAAGTTCTAAAATCATTGGATTGTCATCACAATAATTATAATATTTTTTTTAGTTTAACTAAATTCAATCGTTATAATAACGATAGTAAAATATAATAACAGTTGGTTTGACTAAATGTGCAAATGTATTTTATCTAATAATTCAACCAACGATTTTATTTTATGGCAGCACATTGGGCATTGTTTTATTTGCATTTTCATGAAATAGATGGCACAAGTGTGGAAACGCCCACTGCAAGAGATGTCACTGTTACAAGCAATGCATAAGCATCTAAAATTAGGCGTAAATTTCTGGTGTCTGAAATATTGCGAGAATTTTTGAAGTAGCAAGGATTTCACTTAAAGACATCACAGAAATTTTTCAAACCACATTAAGGACATTTAGGGTTGAGTCTTTAATAGAAATGAACAATTGTAGCTAAAGTTTCTGATAATCTTTCTAGGATGTTACTGCAATTAGACCTCGACCGGTTATCTGAGTGGTGTAAAGTAAATAAGCTAAACCTTCTTCTCCACAAATTAAAAACCAAATAACCGTTTTCACTCAATTTAAAACAACTTCGTATTTTGTTAATTCAGTAAAGGACTTATCTTTTCAGTAACAGCATTTTAAATTTAAAGCACTTCCACTATTAAGTAACCAAGGATTTGGTAATTTAATTTTTAATTAAAAATACCTCGAATGATTGAAAATGATCGCTTTAATCATTCAAACCGGCACACGTGACGTAATTTAATTTATCTCACCCCTGCCTCCTGTTTGCGTTCACACTATGAACTTCCGAATCGCAGTGTCGTGGAACGTGATGCACTTGGAATTAATTCAGTTTAACTAGAAACACACATTTCCAGCATTGTAAGTTGACTTAATTTAAATTGAAAAATTAAATCGTGCGCACAAATTAACTTTAAATGAAACAGTATAGTGAAAAAAAGGCCTCCCCCAATCCACATTATTTCGAGTTATGAAGCTACCATCCGACCATAGTGAGTGGGGGAAATGAGTTTGAAATTAATCAATAGGACACGAGATGTTAGGTGGGATGTTAATTGTGCAGCGTCCATTGCAGGCGCTGAAGGGACATTAATTGTCGATGGTTTTAATTTCCTTTGTATAATGACATTATTATTTTACAGGGGATCATTTGATTTAAGGCTTTCATGGGTTGCGTTGAAATGTAACCGGATTACAATTGGTGTGAAAATTTGTTGTAGTGTGGTGAGTTGTGTTGCACTTATATGATGTCAATGTTGCTGGCGGCCGGACGTTGAATGGATAGAAAATGTAAGTGTCCTTCTTCACTTTGAAAAAAGCACTTGAAATTTAATTATTCTTAATTAATTAATTTTTTTATTGAAAAAAAAAAAAAACAGTTTAACAACTTGCAACAGCAAAAAAAAAAGTATTGTAATGTCAAATTTGTTGGACAAAAAACTGCATGAAAAAATGCAAGCAATATAACTGGCTGCTGCTTGCCACACAATGCTGATAATGCAATCAATTTGGCTACATATTTGTGCAACTAATTAAAAGACAATGCGGGTAATTAGCGATCGATTGTTTTAATATAAAAACAACAATTGCGGCAATATAAAGTATTGAGCATTTCGAATTGACGTGCATTCTGGATAGCCAGTCATGAAGTGCGTTTTAAACTTATCGGTCCTGGTTGTGGTGTTGCTGCTGTGTTTTAGTGCGCAATGTTTAGCTCGTGGTAGTTATATAGGGATTCATTTTTGTTTGGATTAAATTCAATAATTGCCAAATTAATAATTTTTGGATTTGTTTTTAATGTTTTTGTTGGACAGCAATGGCACAGGTAGACGAAGGTGTGGGTCAAGAAGGTCGTGGCTTTCAGGAGGTGGTCGCAATGGGTGCTAAGTATGGAGTGATTGGTATGAATTAACTAAATTATAGCATTTTTAACACTTCTTTATTTTATTTCTTTAATTGAGTTTTAATATATTTTTTCAACAGCGGCTTCCACTGTGATGGTGCCAATGGCTTTGGAAGGGATGGGCATGATGCTCTCCAGTTAAACCGAATTGGTATTGATTAAAATAATGCCTAAAAATGATTGACTTATAAGAAAATTGAAATATACTTATCAAAGCCTAAAAAATAGTTTTTAATCAATGTTCTATTTATCAAAAAAAAATTGTTTAGAGAAGTCTAGTGATGTAGAAAGTATCCTTGTGTTAAAGATATCCTAAAAATATTAGAGCAATTTATATACAATTTTAGAAAATGTAAATTTTAAGAGATGCTGTGGGCGTATTGTGGTAATGTTTGTTATGCTCATATCAGGTTTGATAAAACTTTTGTAATCTCATTATATTTGGTACAAAAATATCAATACAACATTTCAAATAATTTTACAGTAGACTGAAAGTAATATTTATTAAAATCAGCTTTCTACTCATATAAAGTACTCAAATTGTTCACAAAATAATCATAAATTTGATTTCCCCTCCCGCATACAAATTGAGTAGTTCTGCAAATATTCTACCATGGCTACCACGACCATAATATTATAGAACTTTGAACAAAGTGCATTGCTTTTTTTATGGAGCTCTAATCGGAGTATTTAAGATAATTTTTGAATTTATGGTAACTTCAGCAGCCAAGATAATATTTAGTAATTTTATTTAAAAACTAGTAGAAAGCTCATTGTAAAATATATTGCAAAAAACTTTAAACAGAAAATAAAGGTCATTAATTAAAGATTACGAAAAGAAGCGGTAAAAATTTTAGCACATAGAGTGAGAGTTTTCGGACAATAAACTTGTAAATTCAATGGGCCACTAAACTTACCAATAATTAAAATTATTCCTTAAATACTCTGAGCTCCGTAAATAAAACAACAAACTATTCAGTTTTTTAATTAATTTATTAGAAAATTCATCATAATTGTAATAAGCTATAAAATATACAATACAAAATAAATAAATAGAAGCACTCGGAATTTTGGGCAGACTTTGGTAAAGACCATAATATATTAAATAATAATATAATATTAATTAATTCCTGCAAAAATTATTTCGATTATAAATAATGTGAAGAATTTATAAATTATTTAAATGATTAGTTGTTAGTAAAGCACAATGGACTGGTATTGGTTTTGGGAGGGGAAAGCAAGTGAATAAATTTGTAATAAAATAATAGAAGTTGTCGGCAAATGAAATAAATAATTGTTAATTAAATGCGTGTTCTATAATGATTCAATCTAGTGCGAAATGTCTTACTCATAAACTTTGCCGTTACCGTTTCAATTTATTTTGTAAAAAGTGGAGAAACGATTAGAAATTTTAAATGCACTCAGAAGTCACCTTGAAAAATCAATCAAAAATTATCATTGACGGAAGTTGGGATGCAATGAATATAAATAAAAATCACAAACAGACTGAGCAAATAGTGAACGCATTATAAGTAGTTACTTCATAATTGAATGTTGCTGCAGTATAATAATCTGAGATTGCATCTTGTAGGTGGTATGAGAAGTTGAGACGAAATGAGAAGGAGAAAAAGGGGAGTGGGCACATCAAAGAAATCATCATGTTATTGTTTTTAATTGAATAAATTAATATTGAAAGCTTTAATAAGACGTCGCATCTTTGGTCACACTGCATGAGGATCAATCAAGGATTTGGCGAGCGTTGTTGAGTCGTCTCAAGTGCGTTTGTGTGTGCACGTCGAGATTGAAAACTGTCCGCTTCATACGTAGTTCATGGGGCATTGTTCAATTAATTTTTATTAATTCCATTTAACCCCTTTTTTCAATGCGAGCTGATTAGTGTAATGGGTGTCTCATCCAAGTGGGTAATTTGCCATCATCGCAAGTGGTGAATGGTGATACATGCATACATGATCGCATTACACACATGTGAGGTGTTTATATTTGCTGTAACAACAATTTGCGGGCGCACATGCTTTCAATTAATAAATTGTCACACGGGTTGGTACAGACTTTGTGTCGCCTCGCCATTTATCACATTGCTTGTGTCATATTTAGTTAGCCGTATCGCTGGGTAATTGCAATTGAGTTTTGTTGTGGCCATTATTATTAAGCGTATCTGTGTCACACATTTACTGCACGAATTGTTCATCTTCATCACAATACTCATGTTCGTATTACCGCATTGAAGGTAGCACAATAGTATTATGCTTAAAGTGTAAAGGGAAGTAGCTTATAAATGTGTAATAAGTTTAGAAGTGCACTTAATTAGTTTAAATTTAGTTTTTAATTTACGTACGATTCGAGGTGGATACAGATTCTTGCATTCCCGATTTTTACGGGGGAAAAATTGTGATGCTGAAACACGTTTTGAGATCCCTCGAATCCAAAAAAAGACGTCCAGACAAAATGGACCTGCGGTCTTCATATTTCAGAAACTACTTGGCCGAGTTTTGCGAAATTTTGATGTTAAAAAAAAATTTCTTAAATGTTTTTTTTTATTATTTCAGGGTCAAGTAATTGTATAATAAATTATTATTAAATATCAAAAATGTGTTTTTACTAAAAACTTATATAGAATTAAGTACACTACTTAAATTAATTAATTCTATTGTATATAAATTGTTACGTTGTCCTCCCCGCCGCGTTAAAAGTTAAATTTGAATTTTATTATTTCAAAATTTCAACTGACTGAGTGGGTATTTCGCTTTAAAATTACTTAGTATTGAATTTAAGTAGACTTAAAAGGTTCCAAAGACGTTTAACAGTTGGTGAGAAGCTGATTAAAACTGAAACAATGTTTTCTACTTCTTGAATACACAAATAAAGGGACGCGATACTTTTAACTGAACGAGTTTTAATTCTACATTAGCGATGACTAGCGAGGCGTTACCACGTCTCAAATTGTTATTCAATCAAAAGAACAGGAAAAGAAGGACGAATATTTATAATAAACGAATTTGTTCACTATAATTGTTCAGGCGCATAAAGGAATCAATTGAATGGATAATTATTTGTTATACCATTTTAACATTAAAACAAAGCAATAAAGGTCAGTATTATTTCAAAACATCCAAAGTGCTTGCATCATTTGCATTTATTGGGCAGTGTTTCAAAGCCGTCTGCATTTGTTTTATTAAAAACTCCAATAAAACAAAATTAACTGCATTTACACACACTGCCACAACAAATGCAAATGATGGACGACTTTTGGATCAACGAGCTTGTTTGGATCACAAAATATGCGTTGAATTAAAATGATGCATCACAGAAGCGGTCAGCTCCATTCGGCCATGGAGAGATTTTCATACTGATAACAGTTAACAATCATGTGTGTCGCATGCATGTGAATTAAACGGAAATTGCACGCCCTTTTGCTTTCTTTCAAATGCAAAATGTAATTCATTATATCAATTTTATTTGTATGTTTGCTTGCTTCATTTATATTGTTTCATTTAAATGGTGATTGTAACACTTTCTGCATACTTAGATTTCAAAAAAAAAAATGGATTTTGGCTTTTAAATTTTTTTTGTATAATAATTTTTTAGAGTAGTTATGACTTCAAAAGTCTTTTGCTTTTGATATCTCATCATTTCCAAAATAGGATCTCAAATGATCTCAATTTGTAAGGGGGTCTGAAGAATCACCAATAGATACTTTCTGCATCATTATATTTATTCTTTGAGAATTCACTAAAGTTTTGAAATTTCAAAATGTTCTATAAATTATTTTCGTGAATTACAATGTTGAGTTTTACCATGAAGATTGATACTTTTCTCCAACTTTATATAGAACTTTTTCCTAGGATACTTTAGAATCAGTTTTTTAACATATCTGCATTAAAGTTTTGATAAAAAACGAAAGTTAAATTTTTGGCCCCAAAATTGAAAATGAAGCAAGGTACCCTTCTTGGATGTTTTTCGGCCAAAAAAAAAAAAATTCTACAATTCTGTATCAATAATGCTGATTTTTTTATTTGAGTTTTAAATGTTGATTGTAACACTTTCTGCATACTTAGATTTTAGAAGCCGAATTTCAGCGAAAAATAAGCGAAAACAAGTGAATTTTTGTTAAATTTAATAGTAATAACTGAGCATCTATTCAAATATTCTACCAGGCTACCAGGAATCAGCAAAATCTAGAAGGACAACCACTTATTTTAATTGAGAAAATTGTTGCCGAATTTAACCCAGAAATTCAATAAAATCAAGCTGAAAAGAAGCCGAATTTCAGCGAAAAATAAGCGAAAACAAGTGAAATTTTGTTAAATTTATTGGAAATAACTGATCATCTTTTCAAATATTCTACCAGGCTACCAGGAATCAGCAGAATATAGAAGGACAACCACTTATTTTAATTGAGAAAATTGTTGCCGAATTTAACCCAAAAATTCAATAAACTCAAACTGAAAAAAAACGAATTTCAGCGAAAAATAAGCGAAAACAAGTGAAATTTTGTTAAATTTATTGGTAATAACTGAGCACTTTTTCAACTATTCTATCAGGCTACCAAAAACCAGCAGATTCTAGAAGGATAACCACTTATTTTAATTGTGAAAATTGTTGCCAAATTTAACCCAAAAATTCGATAAATTCAAGCTAAAAAGATGCCGAATTTCAGCGAAAAATAAGCGAAAACAAGTGAGATTTTGTTAAATTTATTGGTAATAAACTGAGCATCTATTCAAATATTCTACCAGGCTACCAGGAATCAGCAGAATATAGAAGGACAACCACTTATTTTAATTGAGAAAATTGTTGCCGAATTTAACCCAAAAATTCAATAATTTCAAGCTAAAAAAAAGCCGAATTTCAGCGAAAAATAAGTGAAAACAAGTGAAATTTTGTTGAATTTATTGGTAATAACTGGGAACTTTTTCAAATAATCTATCAGGCTACCAGTAATCAGCAGATTCTAGAAGGACAACCACTTATTTTAGTTGTGAAAATTGTTGCCAAATTTAACCCAATAATTCGATAAATTCAAGCTAAAAGAAGCCGAATTTCAGCGAAAAATAAGCGAAAACAAGTGAAATTTTGTTAAATTTATTGGTAATAACTGGGCACTTTTTCAAATATTCTATCAGGCTACCAGTAATCAGCAGATTCTAGAAGGACAACCACTTATTTTAGTTGTGAAAATTGTTGCCAAATTTAACCCAATAATTCGATAAATTCAAGCTAAAAGAAGCCGAATTTCAGCGAAAAATAAGCGAAAACAAGTGAAATTTTGTTAAATTTATTGGTAATAACTGAGCAGGTTTTCAAATATTCTACCAGGCTACCAAGAATCAGCAGATTCTAGAAGGACAACCACTTATTTTAATTGAGAAAATTGTTGCCGAATTTAACCCGAAAATTCGATAAATTCAAGCTAAAAAGATGCCGAATTTCAGCGAAAAATAAGCGAAAACAAGTGAATTTTTGTTAAATTTATTAGTAATAACTGAGCATCTATTAAAATATTCTACCAGGCTATCAGGAATCAGCAGAATATAGAAGGAAAACCACTTATTTTAATTGAGAAAATTGTTGCCGAATTTAACCCGAAAATTCGATAAATTCAAGCTAAAAAGATGCCGAATTTCAGCGAAAAATAAGCGAAAACAAGTGAAGTTTTGTTAAATTTATTAGTAATAACTGAGCATCTATTCAAATATTCTACCAGGCTACCAGGAATCAGCAGAATATACAAGGACAACCACTTATTTTAATTGAGAAAATTGTTGCCGAATTTAACCCAAAAATTCGATAAATTCAAGCTAAAAGAAGCCGAATTTCAGCGAAAAATAAGCGAATACAAGTGAATTTTTGTTAAATTTATTAGTAATAACTGAGCATCTATTCAAATATTCTACTAGGCTACCAGGAATCAGCAGAATATAGAAGGACAACCACTTATTTTAATTGAGAAAATTGTTGCCGAATTTAACCCAAAAATTCGATAAATTCAAGCTAAAAGAAGCCGAATTTCAGCGAAAAATAAGCGAATACAAGTGAATTTTTGTTAAATTTATTAGTAATAACTGAGCATCTATTAAAATATTCTACCAGGCTACCAGGAATGAGCAGAATATAGAAGGACAACCATTTATATTAATTGAGAAAATTGTTGCCGAATTTAACCCAAAAATTCGATAAATTCAAGCTAAAAGAAGCCGAATTTCAGCGAAAAATAAGCGAATACAAGTGAATTTTTGTTAAATTTATTAGTAATAACTGAGCATCTATTCAAATATTCTACCAGGCTACCAGTAATCAGCAGAATATAGAAGAACAACCACTTATTTTAATTGAGAAAATTGTTGCCGAATTTAACCCAAAAATTCGATAAATTCAAGCTAAAAGAAGCCGAATTTCAGCGAAAAATAAGCGAATACAAGTGAATTTTTGTTAAATTTATTAGTAATAACTGAGCATCTATTCAAATATTCTACCAGGCTACCAGGAATCAGCAGAATATAGAAGGACAACCACTTATATTAATTGAGAAAATTGTTGCCGAATTTAACCCAAAAATTCGATAAATTCAAGCTAAAAGAAGCCGAATTTCAGCGAAAAATAAGCGAAAACAAGTGAATTTTTATTAAATTTATTAGTAATAACTGAGCATCTATTCAAATATTCTACCAGGCTACCAGGAATGAGCAGAATATAGAAGGACAACCATTTATATTAATTGAGAAAATTGTTGCCGAATTTAACCCGAAAATTCGATAAATTCAAGCTAAAAGAAGCCGAATTTAAGCGAAAAATAAGCGAATACAAGTGAATTTTTGTTAAATTTATTAGTAATAACTGAGCATATATTCAAATATTCTACCAGGCTACCAGGAATCAGCAGAATATAGAAGGACAACCACTTATTTTAATTGAGAAAATTGTTGCCGAATTTAACCCAAAAATTCGATAAATTCAAGCTAAAAGAAGCCGAATTTCAGCGAAAAATAAGCGAAAACAAGTGAATTTTTGTTAAATTTATTAGTAATAACTGAGCATCTATTCAAATATTCTACCAGGCTACCAGGAATCAGCAGAATATAGAACGACAACCACTTATTTTAATTGAAAAAATTGTTGCCGAATTTAACCCAAAAATTCGATAAATTCAAGCTAAAAGAAGCCGAATTTCAGCGAAAAATAAGCGAAAACAAGTGAATTTTTGTTAAATTTATTAGTAATAACTGAGCATCTATTCAAATATTCTACCAGGCTACCAGGAATCAGCAGAATATAGAACGACAACCACTTATTTTAATTGAGAAAATTGTTGCCGAATTTAACCCAAAAATTCGATAAATTCAAGCTAAAAGAAGCCGAATTTCAGCGAAAAATAAGCGAATACAAGTGAATTTTTGTTAAATTTATTAGTAATAACTGAGCATCTATTCAAATATTCTACCAGGCTACCAGTAATCAGCAGAATATAGAAGGACAACCACTTATTTTAATTGAGAAAATCGTTGCCGAATTTAACCCAAAAAATCGATAAATTCAAGCTAAAAGAAGCCGAATTTCAGCGAAAAATAAGAGAATACAAGTGAACTTTTGTTAAATTTATTAGTAATAACTGAGCATATATTCAAATATTCTACCAGGCTACCAGGAATCAGCAGAATATAGAAGGACAACCACTTATTTTAATTGAGAAAATTGTTGCCGAATTTAACCCAAAAATTCGATAAATTCAAGCTAAAAGAAGCCGAATTTCAGCGAAAAATAAGCGAATACAAGTGAATTTTTGTTAAATTTATAAGTAATAACTGAGCATCTATTCAAATATTCTACCAGGCTACCAGGAATCAGCAGAATATAGAAGGACAACCACTTATTTTAATTGAGAAAATCGTTGCCGAATTTAACCCAAAAATTCGATAAACTCAAGCTAAAAGAAGCCGAATTTAAGCGAAAAATAAGCGAATACAAGTGAATTTTTGTTAAATTTATTAGTAATAACTGAGCATCTATTCAAATATTCTACCAGGCTACCAGGAATCAGCAGAATATAGAAGGACAACCACTTATTTTAATTGAGAAAATCGTTGCCGAATTTAACCCAAAAATTCGATAAATTCAAGCTAAAAGAAGCCGAATTTCAGCGAAAAATAAGCGAATACAAGTGAATTTTTGTTAAATTTATTAGTAATAACTGAGCATCTATTCAAATATTCTACCAGGCTACCAGTAATCAGCAGAATATAGAAGAACAACCACTTATTTTAATTGAGAAAATTGTTGCCGAATTTAACCCAAAAATTCGATAAATTCAAGCTAAAAGAAGCCGAATTTTAGCGAAAAATAAGCGAATACAAGTGAATTTTTGTTAAATTTATTAGTAATAACTGAGCATCTATTCAAATATTCTACCAGGCTATCAGGAATCAGCAGAATATAGAAGGACAACCACTCATTTTAATTGAGAAAATTGTTGCCGAATTTAACCCAAAAATTCGATAAATTCAAGCTGAAAGAAGCCGAATTTCAGCGAAAAATAAGCGAATACAAGTGAATTTTTGTTAAATTTATTAGTAATAACTGAGCATCTATTCAAATATTCTACCAGGCTACCAGGAATTAGCAGAATATAGAAGGACAACCACTTATTTTAATTGAGAAAATTGTTGCCGAATTTAACCCAAAAATTCGATAAATTCAAGCTAAAAGAATCCGAATTTCAGCGAAAAATAAGCGAAAACAAGTGAATTTTTGTTAAATTTATTAGTAATAACTGACTTGACTCTATTCAAATATTCTACCAGGCTACCAGGAATCAGCAGAATATAGAAGGACAACCACTTATTTTAATTGAGAAAATCGTTGCCGAATTTAACCCAAAAATTCGATAAATTCAAGCTAAAAGAAGCCGAATTTCAGCGAAAAATATGCGAATACAAGTGAATTTTTGTTAAATTTATTAGTAATAACTGAGCATCTATTCAAATATTCTACCAGGCTACCAGGAATCAGCAGAATATAGAAGGACAACCACTTATTTTAATTGAGAAAATTGTTGACGAATTTAACCCAAAAATTCGATAAATTCAAGCTAAAAGAAGCCGAATTTCAGCGAAAGATAAGCGAAAACAAGTGAATTTTTGTTAAATTTATTAGTATTAACTGAGCGGACAACCACTTATTTTAATTGAGAAAATCGTTGCCGAATTTAACCCAAAAATTCGATAAATTCAAGCTAAAAGAAGCCGAATTTCAGCGAAAAATAAGCGAATACAAGTGAATTTTTGTTAAATTTATTAGTAATAACTGAGCATCTATTCAAATATTCTACCAGGCTACCAGGAATCAGCAGAATATACAAGGACAACCACTTATTTTAATTGAGAAAATTGTTGCCGAATTTAACCCAAAAATTCGATAAATTCAAGCTAAAAGAAGCCGAATTTCAGCGAAAAATAAGCGAATACAAGTGAATTTTTGTTAAATTTATTAGTAATAACTGAGCATCTATTCAAATATTCTACCAGGCTACCAGGAATCAGCAGAATATAGAAGGACAACCACTTATTTTAATTGAGAAAATTGTTGCCGAATTTAACCCAAAAATTCGATAAATTCAAGCTAAAAGAAGCCGAATTTCAGCGAAAAATAAGCGAATACAAGTGAATTTTTGTTAAATTTATTAGTAATAACTGAGCATCTATTCAAATATTCTACCAGGCTATCAGGAATCAGCAGAATATAGAAGGAAAACCACTTATTTTAATTGAGAAAATTGTTGCCGAATTTAACCCGAAAATTCGATAAATTCAAGCTAAAAAGATGCCGAATTTCAGCGAAAAATAAGCGAAATCAAGTGAAGTTTTGTTAAATTTATTAGTAATAACTGAGCATCTATTCAAATATTTTACCAGGCTACCAGGAATCAGCAGAATATAGAAGGACAACCACTTATTTTAATTGAGAAAATTGTTGCCGAATTTAACCCAAAAATTCGATAAATTCAAGCTAAAAGAAGCCGAATTTCAGCGAAAAATAAGCGAATACAAGTGAATTTTTGTTAAATTTATTAGTAATAACTGAGCATCTATTCAAATATTCTACCAGGCTACCAGGAGTCAGCAGAATATAGAAGGACAACCATTTATATTAATTGAGAAAATTGTTGCCGAATTTATCCCGAAAATTCGATAAATTCAAGCTAAAAGAAGCCGAATTTAAGCGAAAAATAAGCGAATACAAGTGAATTTTTGTTAAATTTATTAGTAATAACTGAGCATATATTCAAATATTCTACCAGACTACCAGGAATCAGCAGAATATAGAAGGACAACCACTTATTTTAATTGAGAAAATTGTTGCCGTATTTAACCCAAAAATTCGATAAATTCAAGCTAAAAGAAGCCGAATTTCAGCGAAAAATAAGCGAATACAAGTGAATTTTTGTTAAATTTATTAGTAATAACTGAGCATCTATTCAAATATTCTACCAGGCTACCAGGAATCAGCAGAATATAGAAGGACAACCACTTATATTAATTGAGAAAATTGTTGCCGAATTTAACCCAAAAATTCGATAAATTCAAATTGAAAAAATTGTTGCCGAATTTAACCCAAAAATTCGATAAATTCAAGCTAAAAGAAGCCGAATTTCAGCGAAAAATAAGCGAATACAAGTGAATTTTTGTTAAATTTATTAGTAATAACTGAGCATCTATTCAAATATTCTACCAGGCTACCAGGAATCAGCAGAATACAGAAGGACAACCACTTATTTTAATTGAAAAAATTGTTGCCGAATTTAACCCAAAAATTCGATAAATTCAAGCTAAAAGAAGCCGAATTTCAGCGAAAAATAAGCGAATACAAGTGAATTTTTGTTAAATTTATTAGTAATAACTGAGCATCTATTCAAATATTCTACCAGGCTACCAGGAATCAGCAGAATATAGAAGGACAACCACTTATTTTAATTGAGAAAATCGTTGCCGAATTTAACCCAAAAATTCGATAAATTCAAGCTAAAAGAAGCCGAATTTCAGCGAAAAATAAGCGAAAACAAGTGAATTTTTGTTAAATTTATTAGTAATAACTGAGCATCTATTCAAATATTCTACCAGGCTACCAGGAATCAGCAGAATATAGAAGGACAACCACTTATTTTAATTGAAAAAATTGTTGCCGAATTTAACCCAAAAATTCGATAAATTCAAGCTAAAAGAAGCCGAATTTCAGCGAAAAATAAGCGAATACAAGTGAATTTTTGTTAAATTTATTAGTAATAATTGAGCATCTATTCAAATATTCTACCAGGCTACCAGGAATCAGCAGAATATAGAAGGACAACCACTTATATTAATTGAGAAAATTGTTGCCGAATTTAACCCAAAAATTCGATAAATTCAAGCTAAAAGAAGCCGAATTTCAGCGAAAAATAAGCGAATACAAGTGAATTTTTGTTAAATTTATTAGTAATAACTGAGCATCTATTCAAATATTCTACCAGGCTACCAGGAATCAGCAGAATATAGAAGGACAACCACTTATATTAATTGAGAAAATTGTTGCCGAATTTAACCCAAAAATTCGATAAATTCAAGCTAAAAGAAGCCGAATTTCAGCGAAAAATAAGCGAATACAAGTGAATTTTTGTTAAATTTATTAGTAATAACTGAGCATCTATTCAAATATTCTACCAGGCTACCAGGAATCAGCAGAATATAGAAGGACAACCACTTATTTTAATTGAGAAAATCGTTGCCGAATTTAACCCAAAAATTCGATAAATTCAAGCTAAAAGAAGCCGAATTTCAGCGAAAAATAAGCGAAAACAAGTGAATTTTTGTTAAATTTATTAGTAATAACTGAGCATCTATTCAAATATTCTACCAGGCTACCAGGAATCAGCAGAATATAGAAGGACAACCACTTATTTTAATTGAAAAAATTGTTGCCGAATTTAACCCAAAAATTCGATAAATTCAAGCTAAAAGAAGCCGAATTTCAGCGAAAAATAAGCGAATACAAGTGAATTTTTGTTAAATTTATTAGTAATAACTGAGCATCTATTCAAATATTCTACCAGGCTACCAGGAATCAGCAGAATATAGAAGGACAACCACTTATATTAATTGAGAAAATTGTTGCCGAATTTAACCCAAAAATTCGATAAATTCAAGCTAAAAGAAGCCGAATTTCAGCGAAAAATAAGCGAAAACAAGTGAATTTTTGTTAAATTTATTAGTAATAACTGAGCATCTATTCAAATATTCTACCAGGCTACCAGAAATTAGCAGAATATAGAAGGACAACCACTTATATTAATTGAGAAAATTGTTGCCGAATTTAACCCAAAAATTCGATAAATTCAAGCTAAAAGAAGCCGAATTTCAGCGAAAAATAAGCGAATACAAGTGAATTTTTGTTAAATTTATTAGTAATAACTGAGCATCTATTCAAATATTCTACCAGGCTACCAGGAATCAGCAGAATATAGAAGGACAACCACTTATATTAATTGAGAAAATTGTTGCCGAATTTAACCCAAAAATTCGCTAAATTCAAGCTAAAAGAAGCCGAATTTCAGCGAAAAATAAGCGAATACAAGTGAATTTTTGTTAAATTTATTAGTAATAACTGAGCATCTATTCAAATATTCTACCAGGCTACCAGGAATCAGCAGAATATAGAAGGACAACCACTTATATTAATTGAGAAAATTGTTGCCGAATTTAACCCAAAAATTCGATAAATTCAAGCTAAAAGAAGCCGAATTTCAGCGAAAAATAAGCGAATACAAGTGAATTTTTGTTAAATTTATTAGTAATAACTGAGCATCTATTCAAATATTCTACCAGGCTACCAGGAATCAGCAGAATATAGAAGGACAACCACTTATATTAATTGAGAAAATTGTTGCCGAATTTAACCCAAAAATTCGATAAATTCAAGCTAAAAGAAGCCAAATTTCAGCGAAAAATAAGCGAATACAAGTGAATTTTTGTTAAATTTATTAGTAATAACTGAGCATCTATTCAAATATTCTACCAGGCTACCAGGAATCAGCAGAATATAGAAGGACAACCACTTATTTTAATTGAGAAAATTGTTGCCGAATTTAACCCAAAAATTCGATAAATTCAAGCTAAAAGAAGCCGAATTTCAGCTAAAAATAAGCGAAAACAAGTGAATTTTTGTTAAATTTATTGGTAATAACTGAGCACTTTTTCAAATATTCTACCAGGCTACCAGGAATCAGCAGAATCTAGAAGGACAACCACTTATTTTAATTGAGAAAATTGTTGCCGAATTTAACCCAAAAATTCAATAAATTCAAGCTGAAAAGAAGCCGAATTTCAGCGAAAAATAAGCGAAAACAAGTAAATATTTGTTAAATTTATTAGTAATAACTGAGCATCTATTCAAATATTCTACCAGGCTACCAGGAATCAGCAGAATATAGAAGGACAACCACTTATTTTAATTGAGAAAATTGTTGCCGAATTTAACCCAAAAATTCAATAAATTCAAGCTGAAAAGAAGCCGAATTTCAGCGAAAAATAAGCGAAAACAAGTGAATTTTTGTTAAATTTATTAGTAATAACTGAGCATCTATTCAAATATTCTACCAGGCTACCAGGAATCAGCAGAATATAGAAGGACAACCACTTATTTTAATTGAGAAAATTGTTGCCGAATTTAACCCAAAAATTCGATAAATTCAAGCTAAAAGAAGCCGAATTTCAGCTAAAAATAAGCGAAAACAAGTGAATTTTTGTTAAATTTATTGGTAATAACTGAGCACTTTTTCAAATATTCTACCAGGCTACCAGGAATCAGCAGAATCTAGAAGGACAACCACTTATTTTAATTGAGAAAATTGTTGCCGAATTTAACCCAAAAATTCAATAAATTCAAGCTGAAAAGAAGCCGAATTTCAGCGAAAAATAAGCGAAAACAAGTAAATATTTGTTAAATTTATTAGTAATAACTGAGCATCTATTCAAATATTCTACCAGGCTACCAGGAATCAGCAGAATATAGAAGGACAACCACTTATTTTAATTGAGAAAATTGTTGCCGAATTTAACCCAAAAATTCAATAAATTCAAGCTGAAAAGAAGCCGAATTTCAGCGAAAAATAAGCGAAAACAAGTGAATTTTTGTTAAATTTATTAGTAATATCTGAGCATCTATTCAAATATTCTACCAGGCTACCAGGAATCAGCAGAATATAGAAGGACAACCACTTATTTTAATTGAGAAAATTGTTGCCGAATTTAACCCAAAAATTCGATAAATTCAAGCTAAAAGAAGCCGAATTTCAGCGAAAAATAAGCGAAAACAAGTGAATTTTTGTTAAATTTATTGTTAATAACTGAGCACTTTTTCAAATATTCTACCAAACTACCAGGAATCAGCAGAATCTAGAAGGACAACCACTTATTTTAATTGAGAAAATTGTTGGCGAATTTAACCCAAAAATTCGATAAATTCAAGCTAAAAGAAGCCGAATTTCAGCGAAAAATAAGCGAAAACAAGTGAATTTTTGTTAAATTTATTGTTAATAACTGAGCACTTTTTCAAATATTCTACCAGGCTACCAGGAATCAGCAGAATCTAGAAGGACAACCACTTATTCTAATTGAGAAAATTGTTGCCAAATTTAACCTAAAAATTCGATAAATTCAAGCTAAAAAGAAGCCGAATTTTAGCGAAAAATAAGCGAAAACAATTGAATTTTTGTTAAATTTATTGGTAATAACTGAGCACTTTTTCAAATATTCTACCAGGCTACCAGGAATCAGCAGAATCTAGAAGGACAACCACTTATTCTAATTGAGAAAATTGTTGCCAAATTTAACCTAAAAATTCGATAAATTCAAGCTAAAAGAAGCCGAATTTCAGCGAAAAATAAGCGAAAACAAGTAAATATTTGTTAAATTTATTGGTAATAACTGAGCACTTTTTCAAATATTCTACCAAGCTACCAGGAATCAACAGAATCTAGAAGGACAACCACTTATTTTATTTGAGAAAATTGTTGCCAAATTTAACCTAAAAATTCGATAAATTCAAGCTAAAAGAAGCCGAATTTCAGCGAAAAATGAGCGAAAACAAGTAAATATTTGTTAAATTTATTGGTAATAACTGAGCACTCTTTCAAATATTCTACCAGGCTACCAGGAATCAGCAGAATCTAGAAGGACAACCACTTATTCTAATTGAGGAAATTGTTGCCAAATTTAACCTAAAAATTCGATAAATTCAAGCTAAAAGAAGCCGAATTTCAGCGAAAAATGAGCGAAAACAAGTAAATATTTGTTAAATTTATTGGTAATAACTGAGCACTCTTTCAAATATTCTACCAGGCTACCAGGAATCAGCAGAATCTAGAAGGACAACCACTTATTCTAATTGAGGAAATTGTTGCCAAATTTAACCTAAAAATTCGATAAATTCAAGCTAAAAGAAGCCGAATTTCAGCGAAAAATGAGCGAAAACAAGTAAATATTTGTTAAATTTATTGGTAATAACTGAGCACTTTTTCAAATATTCTACCAGGCTACCAGGAATCAACAGAATCTAGAAGGACAACCACTTATTTTATTTGAGAAAATTGTTTCCAAATTTAACCCAAAAATTCGATAAATTCAAGCTAAAAAGAAGCCGAATTTCAGCGAAAAATAAGCGAAAACAATTGAATTTTTGTTAAATTTATTGGTAATAACTGAGCACTTTTTCAAATATTCTACCAGGCTACCAGGAATCAGCAGAATCTAGAAGGACAACCACTTATTTTAATTGAGAAAATTTTTGCCAAATTTAACCCAAAAATTCGATAAATACAAGCTAAAAAGAAGCCGCATTTCAGCGAAAACAAGTGAATTTTTGTTAAATTTATTTGATATAACTGAGCACTTTTTCAAATATTCTACCAGGCTACCAGGAATCAGCAGAATCTAGAAGGACAACCACTTATTTTATTTGAGAAAATTGTTTCCAAATTTAACCCAAAAATTCGATAAATACAAGCTAAAAAGAAGCCGCATTTCAGCGAAAACAAGTGAATTTTTGTTAAATTTATTTGATATAACTGAGCACTTTTTCAAATATTCTACCAGGCTACCAGGAATCAGCAGAATCTAGAAGGACAACCACTTATTTTCTTTGAGAAAATTGTTTCCAAATTTAACCCAAAAATTCGATAAATACAAGCTAAAAAGAAGCCGCATTTCAGCGAAAACAAGTGAATTTTTGTTAAATTTATTGGTAATAACTGAGCACTTTTTCAAATATTCTACCAGGCTACCAGGAATCAACAGAATCTAGAAGGACAACCACTTATTTTATTTGAGAAAATTGTTTCCAAATTTAACCCAAAAATTCGATAAATTCAAGCTAAAAAGAAGCCGAATTTCAGCGAAAAATAAGCGAAAACAATTGAATTTTTGTTAAATTTATTGGTAATAACTGAGCACTTTTTCAAATATTCTACCAGGCTACCAGGAATCAACAGAATCTAGAAGGACAACCACTTATTTTATTTGAGAAAATTGTTTCCAAATTTAACCCAAAAATTCGATAAATACAAGCTAAAAAGAAGCCGCATTTCAGCGAAAACAAGTGAATTTTTGTTAAATTTATTTGATATAACTGAGCACTTTTTCAAATATTCTACCAGGCTACCAGGAATCAGCAGAATCTAGAAGGACAACCACTTATTCTAATTGAGGAAATTGTTGCCAAATTTAACCTAAAAATTCGATAAATTCAAGCTAAAAGAAGCCGAATTTCAGCGAAAAATGAGCGAAAACAAGTAAATATTTGTTAAATTTATTGGTAATAACTGAGCACTTTTTCAAATATTCTACCAGGCTACCAGGAATCAACAGAATCTAGAAGGACAACCACTTATTTTATTTGAGAAAATTGTTTCCAAATTTAACCCAAAAATTCGATAAATTCAAGCTAAAAAGAAGCCGAATTTCAGCGAAAAATAAGCGAAAACAATTGAATTTTTGTTAAATTTATTGGTAATAACTGAGCACTTTTTCAAATATTCTACCAGGCTACCAGGAATCAGCAGAATCTAGAAGGACAACCACTTATTTTAATTGAGAAAATTGTTTCCAAATTTAACCCAAAAATTCGATAAATACAAGCTAAAAAGAAGCCGCATTTCAGCGAAAACAAGTGAATTTTTGTTAAATTTATTTGATATAACTGAGCACTTTTTCAAATATTCTACCAGGCTACCAGGAATCAGCAGAATCTAGAAGGACAACCACTTATTTTATTTGAGAAAATTGTTTCCAAATTTAACCCAAAAATTCGATAAATACAAGCTAAAAAGAAGCCGCATTTCAGCGAAAACAAGTGAATTTTTGTTAAATTTATTTGATATAACTGAGCACTTTTTCAAATATTCTACCAGGCTACCAGGAATCAGCAGAATCTAGAAGGACAACCACTTATTTTATTTGAGAAAATTGTTTCCAAATTTAACCCAAAAATTCGATAAATACAAGCTAAAAAGAAGCCGCATTTCAGCGAAAACAAGTGAATTTTTGTTAAATTTATTGGTAATAACTGAGCACTTTTTCAAATATTCTACCAGGCTACCAGGAATCAACAGAATCTAGAAGGACAACCACTTATTTTATTTGAGAAAATTGTTTCCAAATTTAACCCAAAAATTCGATAAATTCAAGCTAAAAGAAGCCGAATTTCAGCGAAAAATAAGCGAAAACAAGTGAATTTTTGATAAATTTATTGGTAATTACTGAGAATTTTTTCAAATATTCTACCAGGCTACCAGGAATCAGCAGAATCTAGAAGGACAACCACTTATTTTAATTGAGAAAATTTTTGCCAAATTTAACCCAAAAATTCGATAAATACAAGCTAAAAAGAAGCCGCATTTCAGCGAAAACAAGTGAATTTTTGTTAAATTTATTTGATATAACTGAGCACTTTTTCAAATATTCTACCAGGCTACCAGGAATCAGCAGAATCTAGAAGGACAACCACTTATTTTAATTGATTTGTTTTATTATAATTTACATAAGTTACACAGTGTAGTTGTATTACTTTTTTTCAAAAATGGCAAGGGGGTGGGGGAAAAACCTCAAAATTTTTAAAATTTTGTAATTTGAATTTGACGATGAGGATTGATCTTTTTTTCCAACTTTATATGGACAAAATTTCTGAAAAACCTTAGGCTGAGCCCTGAGGTAAGATGATGATGAGCAAGACCCTAGCGCATTTTATGTGTGCGGAAAAAAATTATTTACTACAATTCTTTATCCCGATCAGAGCTCTGATTTTTTGTGACGTTGAAATTTTTGTATTTAGACCTTGAAACATTTTTAACAAAATTGTTCCCTTTAACGAGATCTGTAATTCAATGTGAAATCCTGATGCACCTAAAGTTATAAATTCACTTTGTTAAAAATATCTGAAAAGTATTAAAAATTGATTGAATATAAAAAAATTGAAACTAAATTTATGTTTTAAAAATTTCTTTATTTAAATATTATTTTAAATTTTTTATAGTATTTTTTTCTTCATCAAATTGTTCACATATTTCGCGAGGTTGGGCAAATACCGACAAACCTTACCACCCTTTACACCAGCCAATTGTGTACACCACAAGCATTCCCCTTTTTTGTCAAAAACATTTTTACATCATTTTCACTATGTCACGGAGGTCCTTTTGAAGGGTTAAGCCCTATTATTTATATAGTGTATCAATTATTCGTATGCACTGCAGCTGGGATGCTCTTATTGCACGCTAGAGAAATAATGGCGCGGATTCTTGCAATATAATATATACTTCCGCAATAAATGCCATTAAAAAAGTGCACGTACGCGTGCGTTTTCCCTTCAATATTATGCTCAAAATTACAACTTAAAATGTAAGTATTAAAATACATTTAATTCATATAATAATAGTAATTGTAATAATTAGTAACTTAAGATCATTTCAAAATAATATATTTATATATACAGTAGTAATTATATATATCAGTGTCAGTCCATTTGAGTGCATCTTATTTAAGATTCATTTATATAGTTTGATTTATTTTTCAGTTTCCTTATACATTTTGATTTTAAATCTTGTGCGAGCACCCACTGCAGACATATGCGTCATGTGGAACGGGTCATCCCCATTCTCAATGTGGATCAATCGCGTGCATAATTGTGTCACCCTGCGTTGGATGGTGGGGGTGGGTTTTTAATGGGTAGAAGGGATGATGCTTGTGGGCGGTTAGTACCTGATGTTTGTGGGATCAGTTTGTTCGGCGTTTAGACCCGATTTTGAGTTCATTTAAAATTAATTTAACTTTTTATTAGTGTCCCCTTGTTTTTTTTTTTTGCTTTTGTTGATTTTTTTATGTTTTTTTTTTTAGTTTGGTTTGTTTGTTTGTTTCGTTTTCATATTTGCTTTATTGTTTTCTTTGAGAATACATTTAAAAATCAAAAATATTGTTTGACTTCTTTTAAAATGCGGTTGTTGTATGTGTGTTTGTGTGTTTGTGTGTTTGTGTATTTGTATGTGTGTGTTGGAGTGAGTGAGTTTATTTGAAAGTACATACTTGGTGTGTACTGTTTGTCAGCTTAACGGAATATTAGCGGATGCATTTTGTTTTGTTTTTTTTGAATTGTCTAGTTTTTATTAAAAACAGATTAACTTTTTTTTTGTAAATAAATTTAATTTTAACGAAAATAAGTTTAAATGTTTTAATACTTTTGTATTGAGTTGCTTGCAAATGCGCGCGCTTGTCCTCCGTTAAAGATGCAAACACACATTTTATTGTTGTTCATATCTGCGACTGATTCCCTTAAATGTTTTTTTGTCTATTGTTGTAGTTTTGTAGTTTGATTGGTGCCTATTTTAAGTTGTCTCTTAAAAATTATACATTTTGCATAGCTTTTCTGTAATATCGTTTAATTGCGTCCAACCACAATCGACAGGGTGTTTTAACCGCATTATGTTTGATTTTTATGTTCGTTTTACTCTGTTTTTTTCTTGTATATTTTGTCAAATTATAGCTTTGAGTTGCTATAAGGATATGGATTCGAACAAAATGAATTGCACATAATCCATAGGACACAGCTAAAGCTCATTAATAAAATGTGTCCTTGCGATTTTTAGCAATTTTGCATTTGTGTAATCAAGACTACCGTTTTAAAAAATGGTACTTGTCTTTTTCTGTATGTTTTATTTGTTTGTTTACGATTATTTAGTTATTTCATATATTGTGGGGTAGGAGGGAGTGTGGTTTTGGGGGTAGTTTTTTTCCTCTGTTAATTTTTATGTTAAACTTCAACATCTTTCTTGTAGCCTTATACAAACATATCTTAGTAGCTAGGGGTATTTTTCAGTTAATTTATTAGTATACTAAAAAAATTACATACATCTTGGATTCACTTCATTTTTATTTTTATTTTTTGGTTAACCATTCTCCTCCGTATCCGTTTTTTTTTATTTAGTTCTATTTTTCTTGTTGTTGTGATTGTTGTTAATTTTATTGGGGGTTTTTGTTTGAGTACATTTTGAAACTTTTATTTGCCAGCTGTATTTGTGTGTGTATGTTCTTGGTAAGTAGTTTGTATATAGAAAAATAATTGTGTAAGAAAATGCATTTATTATTCAAATTTATCAAAAATAATATTTTAAAAAAAATTATTATATTTTTGAAAATGTTAAAACGCTGCCAAAAATTCATAATGAAAACTACACAAATTAAAATTTCAAGAAAAACCAGTTCTTTTGGTCCATTTTATTGTGATGGGAAATAAATCGTTTTCATCAAACTGTTACAACGAAACAGTTATGCAAATTTGTGTAGTTAAACGGAACACATTATTTATAACAAATGAAGCTGAAACGATTGGCAGCCAATTAATGTACAAGGTGTTTCATTAAAAATAAATAACAAACTATGAAATTAATGAAACACCCAGTAGTTTGAATGTTTACTCAAAATGTGTGTTTTTTTTTCATATCATATGTTTTATTTTAACTGTTATATTGTGTGTTTTTATGGGTCAGGCTGTAAATACTATTGCTTATTGTTACGGCTGTTATTATTTAAGCATCTTTTACCGGTTTATAAGTCCAACCAATTTTAATATCAGTTAGTTTTTAAGTTGTTTTAATTTTTTTTATTTTTAAACGGAATTCTATTCATTTTTACATCTCAAATTTTTTAAACTTACTTCACTTTTCACTAATTAGGAACAAATTTTTACTTACAGTTAGTTTTTTTTTCGTTTTAGCTTTTATGTGGGCGGTGATGAACAAAATTATACATATACAATATACATATACAGAACTTTACACAATAATAATAGTTAATTAATTAAAATGTGACCTTGACACAAACAAGGTCACTTAACTAATTCTTTGAAACAAATTGAATGGTACTAAAATTATATTTAATGTTATATTTTATGTTAAAAAATTAAAAATTGCACGTAGTTTTGTAATAATAGTAATAATAATAATAATAATAAAATGTTTAAAGTATTTTTTTGGAAGAATTATTATTCTTCACATAATGTGTGTGTGTTGATTCAATGTACCGAATACATTTTGTTATGTTGTTTTTGTTGCAATTGAAAATTAGAACGGATAAAATCATAGTTTTGTATGAATTTATGTGGGTGTGTGTGTGGGTGCCAATCATAAATAATGCAATGCTTGAAGGAGGAATGTTTTTAACAGTTTTTAAATCAATTAATTAATTTTATTTAGTAATACGTTTGTTTGATATGTTATCATTTTAGAAAAATACATAATTCTGATTTTTTCATATTTTTTGTTTTCGTTTTTCTTGTTTAATTTAATTCTTTTCGATTTTTTTTTATAGGGGAACGTGACGGTATTGTGCATCGTTCTCTTTGTTTCAAATCAAACATTTTAATATTTGAGTGAAAACATCAAAATGCACGAAGATTTTTTTGGTTTTAGACAAACGTTATTTTATTGCTCAATCGTTAATAACTTGTTTATTTATTACTGTCTGATGGGAGGTTTTTTTTTTTTTGACTGTTGAATTAATGCGTGTATGTATGTGTCAATTACGTTTGGTTTGCCGAGAGACCATCTCTAAAAAAGCAATTTTTTAAATCGCATTTTATTCAAAATCAAAATTCACATTTTAAAAGAATTGTTTATCTTATTTTTTTTAATTCATGTAAAATTGGTAAAAATCATTATCTCATTTTTATGGAACTTATTTTTCTGTCTCAATTAAACAACGCGCTCACTTAATTTTAATGTTCTTAATACTTTTCTTTCCGTGTTTTGTTAAAGTTAATTTTAAAGTTTTATTCTTCTCACATATTGTTCGTTTATTAGTAAATATAAATATAGGTAAGAAACTGTTGATAAGAATTAGGAACTATGTTTTGCATTAAAGTGGTTGTTTAATATGAAAAAAAATTCAATAGTTTTTTTATATTGAATATTTCTCTCTGCATTTTAAAGTTGTTTTTAACGAAAAATTTAATCTTGAAATAAATATCAGTCAATTAAGAATTAAATATAGTAGATGATTTTGCAACACAATAGCAATTATCCGTTAAAAAAGTTATGAACCGTTGAAAAAACATTTAGACTTTTAAAAAACATTTAACCGTTGGAAAAGCATTAAGCCGTTTAAAAAAACCTTAATTGTTTTAAATGAGTTTAAGCGTTTAATAAAACTAAACGATATTACAGTTGATCAATTTTAAACAAAAGCACAATTTGGTGAAGAAAAAATGAAAAATTATTCGAGAAACAAAGAGAAATTTGCAGAGAGAGAGATAACTCACAATTACACACATTATATAGAATAATTTATGTACAAATATGTAATGAATCTTACCGTCATCGGATTACCAAACTTAATTTCAAGAACATCTTCTTTTTCTTGTGTTTACTTTCGATTTTTCACAAAATGCTAGGAAAATTCGTATATGTTTTCATTTATATGTAATAATGTGTATTTTTGATTTGAAAATAAAATTAAGGCGAAAAGAATTTCCCAATTTTGTTACGAAAATAGAGAAAAGATTATTAAATATTGAAAAATATAAATCATACTGATCTGAGCAATTTTGTCATAATAATATAATATTAATTGTTTCATAATAATTACGTAATAAAAAAATTATTCATAAGGAAGAAGAAAATTATTGCCGCTTAAAGGGGGTAACAAATATAAGGATTATTTAATGCAATAAAATATAACGTTGTAATAGGTTTTCGTTTCAAAAACAACAAGAATTATGCATTGTATGAATGTGTGTGAATGTATGTGTGTGTGAATGTTTGTTAATTATTCGTTTCTAGACATAAGAAATGTACATAAATCCAAAACTGGAAAGAAAAAAAAAATTAAAATTTTGTTAAACTGCTTTTGGTTTGTTTTAGTTCACCCTTTTTTTTCATTATATAATATATATATATATTTATTTATTTTTTATTTTATTTACTCATTATAATTAATTTTTAATGTAATAGGAACATTTTTTGTAATTTTAATTATTATTAGTAATAATATTTATAGTTTTATTCATATCTCTATCTCTATCTCTATTTATATGTATAATCCTTTTTTGTCCATTGCGTTTATTTATTTTTTTAAATTTTATTTTTAGTTAAAGATGTTTTTCAGCTGTTTGTTACTTTAAAAAAAAAAATTGAAAAAAAAAATCAAAAACATGTAACCAATTATTTCATCTTGTCTCATTTAAATATATGGCGCAACCGGATGGATGCTCTCGCGCATGCGATTTTAAGGACACACCATCTATTTCAAGTTTTTCCCGCGTTATTAATTATAATTATTAGCGATGAACGAAATCACCAATTATAATTAGATGATGAGGATCATGGCATTGCGCCGAAAACAAACGGGAGGACGTGCGCGAGTCAATTAATTCATTTTGTTGAGAGAGAAAGAGTGAGAGAGAGAGGGAACTCGCGCGCGGAGCTTTTTTCAGAGTTCGCTTCCATTTTGTCATTGGGTGTAATTAATACATCAATGCGGTGATAAGATCCTTTTTAAACGCTTTTTATGCTGCTGTTTTATTGATTTGAATTGCATGCCGCACAAAAATTTAAAAAAAACAATTATTGGCATTGGAGAGCAGTGGGTGTGGGTTTGCAAAATGTTTGCATTTATTTTTAATTTAAACTTTTGTGTATATTATGTTTTGATTTAATTTGTTATTTTGTTCACTTACCAAGCCACTTCATCCATCCATTTTGTGTTCAATAATACAAACGATCGTTGGGATTATATCGAAAATACGTTCATTATTATAAGTTTATACTTTCATGTCCTTTTTATAAATTCGATATTATGGCGTTGTGTTGTAAAATATATTTTTACGGATCAGTTTTTCACATATCGTGTATGCCATTTGCATCGCAATCACTTGTGCCATTTTATGTGTGACATTTTTTACATGTTAAGTGAGAAAAATGTTGATCTTAAGACGAGCCTGCATGCATTTGAAAGAATTTAAAAACATTACGTCTTCATTCATATTTTCAGCTGTATTTTAAATCACATTATACTATTTATTGTATGTGTGTGGTAAAGGAATATGTTTTTTTTTTTTTTAATCAGTCGGATGGGAATGTCCGTTGAGCATAACAGTTTTGTTTCTCATCAATAATTATTAGGGTTTAATCATTTGATTTCATTGTTGTTCACTTTGACTCACATCCATGTCATTTAATTCATATAATTTAATTTTTTAATGTTTTTTCATTCAACACTTTATTTAAATTATTATTGCACATTTAAGTACGCATGTCACGTGGCGGGTTCAAGGTCATAATTAGTTATTATTTCGTTTCAATTGGGGAATGGTTTCACATTTAAATGTGAATTGTGTTTTCAAAATAACATGAACAAATTCTGGTTCGGAGTATTTTTGTAATTAATTCCATTAACAATTTACATTGTTTCATTTAAATGTGGTCATTCAGAGCGCAGTCAATCGCTGCTGAATTGCATTTTAGGCCATATTATATTCTGTTCATCCACCCCCCCCGTTTTTAAATAACGTCGTTTTGATATATTGCGTGTTGAGACCAAAAAAATATTTTACCGAGTCGCAGTTTGTTTCATTTCCTTTTTTCTTTTTTTCCCCCTTTTTTTTTTGGGCAATATCCAAAATATTAAGGATTCGTCATTCATTTTGAGTATTATTTTAGTTTGAGTACTTTTTCTTCGTTGGGGAAAATACTCAACGTCGTCATCAGTAATTAGTTCGTGGTATTAATATGGTGTGTTGTTATTTTCATCATTCATTTTTTATTAAGTTTTTTTTTTATGGTAGTTTATGACACAATACGCACTAAACATATTTAAGCAATATCAATGAGTTTTCGCAATAGTTTTTTTTTATTTATTTATGTTTAAGATTATTATTTTATTTATGTATAGCAGTAAAATTGAGAAAATAAAAGCAATTAGCGCGCACTATTTATTTTTATTTTTGTTACTTGCTAGTATATAATTTTTAATTCATTTTTTGCTTGTAGTCTTAGTTACTTTAATATATATATATATCTTGTTATATACATACATTCAGTAGATAGTGCCTAGTTGAGTTTAATCGTAGAGTTTTCACACACAATTTTAAGGGGATTTGTTTAATTATCATTCTACCATATTCAAGGATAATATGCAATATACGAAACAACATCAGATTAAGGAAAATAAATATAAAGAAATCTGAAATGGGATCAAATTTCACATTTTGTTGATTCACTATTGTATACTACTTACAATGTCGCCTTACGTTTAATTACCATCTTTTTTTCTTTTGGGATTATTTTTTGATATTTAAGTACACCGTTGCTGCACAGTTTATTTTAATACATTTTTTTTTTTTTTAATTTTATTTGTTTTTAGTAGTAATATATAATATGTATATAGATATATATATATATATGTATATATATAATATATTTATAATATTGATTATACCAATAACTTACTTAATATAGTATTGATTTAATTGCCAGTACATCGCGAGTATTCGTTTCATTCTTAAACTTTATATTGGAACATGGTTGTTGGTTTTAATTTTTTTCAAATTTAAATTTTTTTAAATACGTAGTATAAAGTGTTTGCTTGTTTTATATTAAGTGTTTACTCATTAATTGTTTATTAATTCATAATAGGACTCATTACGCAATTGTATAATATATACCGTTCAAATAATAACAGTTTTTACTTTCTTATGATTTATAAAAGACATAATAATAATAATAATAATAATAATAATAATAATGTAAATTATTAATTAATAATAATAATTAATGATTTATGATCAGAATAAATTTTTTAATAAGTATAAGTTCAATACAAATGTATATTATATGAAAAATTACTGAACTGATATTACTCTCAGTAAATCCACCAAAAATTCGATTTCTTTTTTTTTTAATTTATATTATATTTCAATTTAATTTATTTAATTTTTTTACAACAAAAAACAAACGACTCGATCACAATACTTTCATTGTCACCATAATACAATTAATATATGGGCATAATATAGAGGAAGATGCATGACTTACCGTGTCTAACTAGTATATGTTTTTTTTTTTCAATTATTTTATGTTAAATAGATTTTTTTCTTGCTTTTCAAAAAAGATTTATATTAATTAAACCGTTTATTAAAATTTTCTCTAAATGTGAATTCTTTTTTTCATACAGTTTCTCAAATCAAATCATTTTTTTAAAGAATGGAATTTCATTGCATTTGTTTTGTTTGTTTACGGAAATATCATGGAACTTTTGCCAAATAAAATTAATTCTTTTTAATAAAATTTCCAATTTTTTAAATAAAATAATTTTTATTTACTTTTTTTTTGTAAATTTAATTGTTTAACTGGTTTAAAATTAAAACTGAACTAAATTTCACATTTTATTTACTTAACAATAAAAATAACGCAGGAAAATGTTAACGGTAAATTGTTATATTGGTGAATTCACTCAGTTTTGCAGCTCAATCCAAAATAAACACAAATTTATGCGAAAAACAATAAACAAAAATAAAAAAACACACTTAATGGAGTTTTTGAAAACCCCTAAAAGTATGCAAAGTTATGTTTCGTCAATTTGCAAAATCATGTGTCGTAATGTAAACGAAAAGCATTGAAAAAATTCCGCAATATAAACGCGCAGGAACACAAATTGTCTTGTCACACAATCATAATATTGTAATATTTTTGAATTTTTCACATTTTAATATTATATTAAATTTCGCCGTATTTTAAATCATAATAATTTATAATAATAATAATAATAATAATAATTGTACAGTTAATTTTTTGGTAGTTGTTTTTCCTGTTTCCCTTGCATTGGCAGAAAACAATCATCATATTTTCATTGTTTTTACTTTTTATTTGATTAGTAATAATAATTAATGTATGTGTAATTATTACAATGTAATTTAAAAATAACACGATTCATCATTTATTTATTTTTAGTAGTAGTTTTTTTTTTTTAAATATTTAATAATATTTTTAAATGGCAATTCATTATGTAGCCGCATCATTAAATGTTGAATGTGTTGGTTGTTTTTTTTCTTTTTGTAAAATAGGAACTTTTTTGTATTTTTCATTTATGTATATATAATATCTTCACTTTTTCATTTTTCAATCATTTCATTATTTTTTGTTTTTTTTTTTTTTAATTTTTACTTTAATATATATGTACACAAACATATATATGCAATTCTGTATACACAATATATATATATATTTTTTTTTTTTTAAATATATTATGTTTAATATATGTAATAATAAGTAATAATAATTATTAAAATTAATAGCAAGTGTTGTTTTTTTTAAATAGTTAATAGTAATGTAGTTTTTAAGCAGCAAAACTAATTGTGTTTCCATTTCATTATCCGCATGTTGATGCCTTAATTGCAGTTTTGCTGATTCCCCTCATTAATTCTATTTATCATTAATCAATTATTATTACATTTTATTTACTTAAAATATTAGTAGCAGTTAAACTAGTTAATTTTTTAATGGTTTGTTTTTAGGAATCATCATTGTTATACGCGAGTATATCGTTTTAAAGTAATTAGTAGGATCATTGTATTTATTTATTAATTATTAATTAATGTTTAAAGATGTTTTGCATTAGTTGTCATTTCAATCATTTCATGTAGTTCATATTTATTTTATAATAGGAATATTAATGCACATTTAAATTGCATTCATTAAATGTATATATTATAATAATAATTAAATGTCTAAAAAGTGCGCCAGCAATTATAATTATTATTCGTATAATGTATATTTATAATTAAAAGTATTAGTTGTGTATTATGTATTTTTGTTCAACAAATAAAAAACAAAACAAAAACACATCTACAAAACATTTACAGCAAAACAATAGTTTAAAAATTAATTATACTCCATCAAAAATAAGTATACAATTAGTCATATTTATCAATAGTATTTGAATGTGTAAATGCCTCTTCAAAATAGGCCTCACATTTCGACAATTTAATTTAATATTCATTATTATATTCATAATTATTTTATTTATTTTTGTTTTAGTTACATTCATATAATATATTTGTAATAGGAGCTTTCAGTTGCCATAATAGTTTACATAGTTTTTTTTTGTTGCATTCTAATTGCGTTTATTAAATAAATTAGTTGATTTTAAATTGTGATTAATCCCGTTGCAATAAGATTGAACACAATTTTTTTTAGGTTAGTTTTAATTGAATACTCAATTTTATTGTGACGCCATTTTGAGCGCTGCATCTCAGCGCCATCTGTAAAAATGGCGTGTTTTGGCAGCCATTTTAATTCTTTCGTCGCATTTCTTGTTCATTTTTTTTTTTTGTTGAAATGAGCACACAACACTTTTTGTGCCGTTTTTTTTAATTTGTTCTGTTGCAAAAATTAAAATGCCTTCAAAACTATGTACACTTTTGTTACCTTTCATTATGGTACATTTGTTTTTGTTTGATGTACATCGTAATAATTTAGTTTTGTTTTACAATTAGTCTAAATTTATGCTACTTAATTACTGAAGTCTTTAATTCCAATGTCGCTCGAATATTCAACGCGATTGGCCGCCATATTAAAAGCACTGAATACGTACCTTGTCTCGAAAAGTTGTAAGTCGCATTAATTCTAACAATTCATTTGATGAAAGTGGCGCCCCCTTTATGTGGCATTTGTTTTGTTTATCTGTATTATTTGACTGATGGCCGTCTCAATGTCATCCTGTATGTCGGGTCGTCGCTGCATTAACAATTGCTGCGAATTACTACCGATTACTGATGTCGGGATGGATGGGGTGCATCCATTCTGCAGCAGGGAATGCGTTGCCTTTTGGTAGCTCATTGCAGCGTCGTAACGGTTGTTGTTGTGATTTGTGTTGTCGTTGTTGTTGTTGCTCAACATTAGTGCATTCGCCGCTGAATCAGTGGGTGCACTACTGTTGTTACCAGCTGAATTGGTTACAGCAGCATTGCTCGATTTAAGGTAATCCCCCAAATTGCCATAGCCCCCCATTATCGGGTGCTGATACGTTGGCTGATGATTTTGATGCTGTTGCTGTTGTTGATGATGAAACCCCAATGCATTGTGATGCTGTTGTACAGCGTCCTGTAAATGCAAATGTGGCTGGTAAGCTGCATGCTGTTGCATGCTGTGTGATTGCAGGTGATGCTGCTGATGTTGTTGTGACTGCTGCTGTTGCTGCTGATGCATATTATGATGTGATGATGTGGTTGGTGTGGTATTTGATTGTGATTGCTGTTGCTCCTGCATTCTTGGATTACCATTCGAGTTTCGACTCAATTGCATTCGGTTGCCGGCTGCAGATGATTGAGCAGTACAAACAAATGGGAGGCACGCACGTAAGAATGAAAGAATTAATGAAAATTGTTAAATAAAATCAATACACAGTGGACCAACACTGATCATTTTATTATTGATGTGCGTTTTTGATTTTTTTTAAATTATGCAAACAACAGAAAATTATAAAAAAAGAACACAAACAAACTAAAACAAAAGTGAACTCCACTATAAAGAGTGTGTGTATAACGCTAATCAATCAGAGCTCATCTTGAGACCTCATTACAATGAACCACAGACCACAATGCTATTTGTTCTTAATTTATTTATTTCTTTGTTTAAGGCGCAACCAACACAAATAAAAAAAAGCAAAAAATTATTCAAAATTCAGGCAGGTACACAGAAGCCATATTAACAAGCAAAAAACTAAGACCCATAAATTTATTTGGGCGAGAAGAAGGATGGCAACAACCACAAACCAAAAACTACAAAACAAAATCAAAAATACGCACAGAAAATGGTCGAAAACACTAAAAAAAATACAAAGCCCGCTTTAATATGCAATGAAAATAACGGCTGATCGAGCTGAAGGAGGGGAAAAGCCAAAAAATTGTAGCAAGAAAAACAAACGGGAAAAATGCCATCGAATGAATAAATAAAATCAATCCATCGAAAAATGTCCGCACAAATTTACATTTTTTATAGGCCCCCATCTTGAGAAGCGCGGCTCACAATTCAGCGCATATTTTATACAGATTACAAACCTTAAGCCGGTTATCTAAATTACAGATTCTGATTGATAGGCGCAGTTTAGTATCGACTTGCGATATCGCCGAATGCGGAAAAAGGAAGGACGAAACTAAATGCGTTTTATTTTAATTTTAAATTGAATGATTGTTTATAATTTGAATATTTTGTTTGGAGGTCTCAACTGAAATGTTTGTTCAATCATTTTTACTTAACTTGATTTGTAATGAAATTAATTTGTTTACTGACAAAAATGTTTGTGGGTCCTAAATTTAAAAATAAAAAAACATAGCACTTTGATTATTCATTAAATCTCTCTATTTTGTATGATGGCACAGAATGCTTAAATTGAGGCTTTAATATGTAGCACAAAACGTGCCGCTAAAGTTACAAATTGCGTTGTAAAATAAATTTTGAATTCCAAATTAATTTTATGGCAACAAACAAAATGCTAATCGCCAGGAATAAGAGTTGTGTAATGAAGGATGATATTATGTGTATAAATAATTGGGATCCCAGTGAATCAGCATGTGACTTTGTCATCTGGTTTAATGGCTTTGTGTGTACAGATTTACACAATTGTATGTAAAATAGTTCAAAACACTTTGTCTTATGACCCTTAAAAGATCAGACAATTTGAAAAAAAGTAATTATGATTTGAAAACTATTTAAAAAATGTTTTTACTAGGATTTAAAATTTGAATTAGATCCGAAATTTAAAAAAAGACAACGTAAGCAGTGTTAAAATTCAGTGAAATCTTATGGAAAAGCATCGTTTCCCATAAATGGTGAACTACACAGTTATTCAAACACGCATTCAAAATAAATCTTGGGGTCCAAAACGATTAAAAGTTTCCTGCATTCAAATACATAAACAAAAACAAAAAAAAATCATCCTTATCTTGAAAGTAAAAACAAAAGCACACACTAAGAAATAGTAAAGAACGCGCACTCAGATCAAAATGCAAACCAAAATTAGCAATATAACTGACCTTGTAAATTACTTCCCTCCGATGACTGTCGATTATCAAATAACATTCAAATTTGCAAAAGTGATTGTTTTTTTATTGTTTTTTTTTTGAGTTTTCGACAAAATGAAAAAGAAGAAAAAACATAGAATTAGCCAAATGTTGATTAATTAATTATTCAAAAGGAGCATTCTAAGGACATAAATGGATGCATAAATGATAAAAGTAAATATAACCCAAACTTATTCTATAAATTAAATTATTATTAAAAACAGAATTGTAAATAGGACCCCTAACTTCCGCTACGACTTCTATAAACTCCAACTCCAAAATTAAAGGTTTGACTTTTTTAAAGCTTTTCCAAAAAAAAATTACCACCATGTTAATAAAAACGAATCTCGCACATAAGAAAAAATAAAAGTAAAAAATTGGATTTCACGGTTCAGAAATTTTTCGGCATCAAACTTTTGTAAAATTCACACAAAATTATTGATCTTTAAGATAATATTATGTATTGGGAGTAGGGTTATAGTTACAATGAGTAGTGGGAACCCGTAGAAGGCGTTATTTAATGTACTTTTGGAAACATTAAACTTAAAATTGTTCAATGTAAATAAAAGAAAATCAAGGTTTTCCACGTTTCTAGTATAAAGAAAATCAAAATAGCTCTAATTTAATATTAAATCACAATTGAACCGTTACCATTTTAAAAAATCTTAGTAAAACGATTAAAGGTGAAAATACCAATCTTTAAGTGACTTAAGTTACATAATTTTCCGACTTATTTTCCCAATAGAAAATGTTCATTGAAAGTGCACAAAATTTTAATGTTTTTACATTTTACATGTGGAATGATTAATTGTCAATAATTTTAATTACATCGACGCAAATCCTCGCAAAATTTGCAACAAAATGTGAGAGAATTTTTTTCAAAAAAGTTTGTTGTAAAAACTTGTCCTTGTTTAGTACACGCTAAAATGAAGGAGGGAAAAAAATTATGTCGCTAGAATTCGAGAACGTGGTTACGCTGAGGATAACGCTACACGCTCTGTGATAGTTACTATATTCGTTCATTTCTTCCCTTAATTCGTATATTTCATAGGTTTTTCCAACTGTTTGTATGCCTACATATTTAATTATGTATTTACATTAAAATTAAGGATTTAGCTTAAGTATGCTGTCTAGAAAATTAAAAAATATAAATAAATTTAAAATTACTCACCAAAAATTAAAATTAAACTCAATATTTAAAAAATAAGTCTGTTGTGTAAAATTAAATATAAATAATATCTGTAAAAAAAGCAATTCCTTAAAAATGAAAATAAAATAAGACAAAAAAAAATTTTAAAAACTGAAAATAAAAAAACGGAAATTTTGAAAACGAAAAAATATCATTGAAAAACTGAAAATATTAAAAAAAATCCTTGAATAACTGAAAATAAAAAAAAAGAAAAAAACTGCAAGTAATAAATAAAAAATACCAAAACAAACAATATTAAATGAATACATAAGTTAATGTTTATTCAAATTTAAAGTAGTACTAAGCGAAGCAATAAATCGCTAAATTATTGGTCACTTCAAAGTCTATTTCATAAAAATTAGATACGTTTTATTTCTTTTATATTTAATATTTATGATTCATTTCAATTTTCGGATGCGAGGCTTTTCATTTGAAAAAGGAAAATAAATGATAATAATAATAATAGTAATAATAATTAATCAAATTAAAATAATAATATAATAATATTCAAAAATATTGAACAAATACATTTAATAATAATAATATAATTAGTGTAATAATAATAATAATAATAATTATGTATTATGTGAATGTTTTTCCGTGAGATAACACGATTATTGCTAAACAAAAAAAAAAGGGAAATATTTTAAATAAAACATTAAATTTAAATCATCATTTTTTTCATGTTTTAGCATCGAAATAATACAACTAATAATGTATACTTTTAAATAAATCTAGCGCATAAATCTAGGTATGTATAATGTTTGTTCAATTTCACTACACTTTATGTTACCTATCATTTTTTATTTCAACTGTTTTTAGTGCAACAATTTAAATTTGTTTTAAATATTTTTGATTATATTTTTGAATCCGAAGACAGCATTTTGTTCTAATAATAATTACAGCTAGCATATTTTTTATGATATTAGTGATTATTACTGAATTACTAAAGTTGTGTACAGAGATTACATGTTTAATAGGAATACGATCACTTAATGCATCTATTTACTTACTTAATAATACCGTTAAATCATATGCAGTTTATTTTTAATATTTATTTTTACAGCTACGCGATATTATAAAATAAAAGATATTTAAATGTTATCAGATGAGACTTTATGCACTTTTGTTTAATTAATTAAAACGACTATCACTAAACACTGATGTATGTTTATTAATTTTTAATGTTTTCATTTTTCAACTCCAAAACTTGATTTTTCTGTGTGTCTATTTATAATTTCAAAAAGGCATTTTTTTTTTTCTTTAAACACACAAAACGGACTCAAACAAATTGTTTTTGCCACCACTTTCATAATTCCGTTTTAAAACATTATACTTTCTAACCAAAACAAATAAATAAATTATATAATTTACATTTTAAAAAAATCCATAGTTGGTGTGCAAAATTGTTGCACAAATATTTATCATCAATTAAAAAAAAAAGGATTCCACCCCCCAAAATTAAATTACATTGTGAGGTGCTCGTGTGTATTTGTGTTTCATATCATCATGCCTCAATTAAATGCTTTTATTCTCTCAATAAAGTTTAAACTCTCCATTCTTTTTAGCTTTATAAAATAGTGGCTCATTTTCGCATATTATTTTAAAAACTAACATAAAAGTCTATCAATTATTAATTTTTCCTTGTACTGAAAACTGTACAATTGAAGTGTGAAGCATGTTGCATATTTGACATGCTGTGGAAAATTAACTTTTCACATAAAGTCGCTACAGGGCTCATTAAAAACCGCAAACAAGTCGCTCAATGCTTTGAATTAACCTAAATCTTTTATACACATTTATATTCTAAGCTAATTGATCACATTCTGAAGGATAACAAAGTGGTACCCCCAAATTGAGTGTGTACAAATTTAATTATTTTAATTGTAATAAATATCAACTGGATTAATATACTGGAACTTGTCAATTTTTTTAAAGAACCCCTTTTTTTTCTTGTCCCTAAGATTCATTTTGTCATAAATTAATTTCTCATTCAATTTTATTTTGTGCTGTTTGTTAATTTGTACCGCATTTTAATAAAACGTTTATTTGTCATGCATTTAGGTTCATTGTGTTTACCGTTATTAATTCTTAAATACCGAGATTCATTTATCATATTTATAATGTGGAAGTCCTTTTTAAAGTTTAGAAAATTTAGTAAATGAGATTTTTGAAGCGCGTTTACCTGTTGAGGGGTCTCAACCGCAAAATTTTAATTTAAACAGTAAAGAAACATTAAATATATTTTCACAAAATCAAAATTACGGTTACATAAAGGACTAAAAACAAATAATTTAAAATAAAATTTCAAATCAAAGTGGGGAGGAATGTGAACAATGAAGAAAAACACAAAAAACAAATGGTTGCAAAAATGTGAACGAATGAAAATAAACGAAACAAAGTGATCCTTTTTTTAAAAAAAAAGGACAAAACAGTTTAACAGCGATACAAACAACTGAGCAAATTTAAAACGAATATAGTCACAACATAATAGACAAACACAATTAAGCAATTATTGAACGTAATTACACACTGAATACATTGAAATATTGAGTTAATGATTTATACTGCATGTTGTTTTCGTTTTAAAATTATATAAATGAACGGATAATTTAACGGCTATATGTACATTAAAAACGTAAAAGAACAAAACAGGAAAAAAATTACACAAATTACTATTTAGTTCACTAACTTACCACTCATCTGACTATAATTATAGAGTTGCTGCAGTATTTCACTGTTGCCAGTCGGTGTGTTGTCAGCATTTATTTGCAGCAACAAATTATTCTCCATGAGCAGCGGTTGCTGTTGTTGTTGCTGTTGCTCAACACCACCACCACCAATTTGTTGTTGACCATTGCCACCGCCAACACCACCCCCACCCACACTCGACAACAGCGACTGATTGACAAGGTGTTGCTGCAAATTGCTGAGCGTCATCATAGCCGCGGCATCGGATTGTTGTTGTATTTGGCTGCTGGTCATCATGGAGTCGTGACGCGGTGAGGCCGCACTTGAGCCACCACCAGTGGAGCCGCCGCCACCATTACCACCGAGACTATTGCCACTGCCCGGCAAACCCATTTGACCGAACATATGATTTTGCAGTAGGAACTGATTGTACAGACCCATGGGGTCTGGGGTGGATGCTTGCGGTATGGAACTCACCGATGACACCGAGGACACCGGTGTTGGCGGTTGTTGTGGATGCTGCGATTGTTGCTGATGGTGTTGATGATGGTGCGGTGATTTGCCCGTCGATGCGTGCGAGTGACCCACATCGCTGATGTCACCGTCGCTGCTCATTGCGCACAGCTCGCCACTCTCGAGCATTGCTTTCACTTGGGCGATGTGCGAGGCGGAGAACACGTGCTCTTGGATGTTCACCTTGTGGACGCCGCATATTTTGCAATCGTCGAGGAGGGGTGAAGATGTGGGCCCGCCTGATGAGGAGGTGTTGTTGGTGGCGTTGGGAAGCACATCCGAGCTGTTCGCATTGATGCCGGCACAATTTTCGTCATCGGTGAAACGGTTGTTTCGACTTTTCTTGTCTTTTGCGCGCGCATTCTGAAACCAAACCTGGAATGGATAAGATTCCCTATAATTTTGTCGAATGACTTTTTTTTTTTTAAATAAACATAATTCCGTAATTTTTTGGAAGCGGATTTTGTGTGTTGTTTTTTTTGTAAATAATTTAAAATGTGTGTAAAAGATTTTGTGTTTTAAAAATGTGGCAACAAATAAATGACAGGGTATTCCTGCTAAAATTTACAGAATTTTCTTTTCATTTAAATTTTCAGAAAATTAAACTTTTTGGCTTTTACATCAATATTAAATCATATTAAATCAAGAAATTGCGAAAAAATTTGAATGTTGCTGAGTAGAAGTTGTTGCACCCTTGCCCCTCTTTTAAACCGAACACGAAATTAATAGGAAACGCTTGTTTCATCATTTTCTATACCCTAATCGCGTTACAATCCAATCGATAGCTGTTTTTTTGGTTTTCTTTTAATTTCATTGTCTGTGAAAATGTTTTGCTTATTGGCCCTTCTTTCAATTTTGTCGTTTTATTTTTGTTGTTGTTATTTGTCTGATGGTCATAAAAGGAACCGAAATCAGCAAAAGAAATAAAATTTAAAATAATTACATAATACAATATCAACGAGCGAGGATAACAAAAACGAATAAAAAAAACCCAAAAACCAAAACCAAAAATAATTGAAAAACCCCCGAAAAAAAAAACAAAACGGTAGTAGTACAAGAAAAATGAATGAACAAGGAGAAGTGAACTGAGACCTACCTGTACAACTCTTTTAGGTAGTCCAATTTCGCGTCCGATATTCTCGCAATCAGTCATACTTGGTGTCTTGAAGTCATTGAACAAGATTTTGAGTATTTTAATTTGAAGATTTGACATTTGTGTACGATAGCGTTTCTTCTGGATGCTCTGTGTACTGGATGCTGGACTGACTGGCGAGAAATTCTCATTGTCGCCCAACGAGCCGGAGCCAAACAACGACATTGCATGATTATGATTATCGGTAAGCTTATCATGATCGCTATTATTAAAAAATGACAAGGATGCGACGGCGGACTCATCGCGCGTATGGTGATTACTATGTTCGTGCACATTACTATTGCTACCACCCACACCACTCACAATACCGGCTGTGAACAGCCCACCAATACCGCCGTCGCCCACACCAACACCAACACCACCACCACCGCCAGCACTACCACCATTTGTTGTGGCTTGTTTGGTTGGCACAAAGAAGTCATTGGACTGTTCACCGTCGGGCTCGTTATTGGAATCAGAGTAGCTAACCTCACTATCGCTAGCCTCATCGTTTATATGATTGTACATTAATGCGGTGGCGTTGTGATGATGGGTTTTACTTAAATCAAGTGGTAGGCCACCTTTGCCAGTCAATTGGCCGATGCTATGCATGAGACTGGACGCATCCATAAGAGAGGTTAAATCGTTTGCGAGTTTGTTGCTATCGGAGTCAGAGCCCGATCCGAACGGCAACGGTATGCTGTTCACATCACCACCACCGTTACCGCCACCACATGACTTAACATCTGGTATTTGATCGATATTGAGTTGTTGCTTGTCCGGATGTTTGGTTTGCAAATGAGATTCGAGGGCGGATTTGACTTTGAATATGGCACCGCAGTAGGGACATTTTTTGTTAATTATTTGTAGGTTCTGACGGAACTGACCTTTGCGTTCGCGCGCACGGGAATTTTGGTACCACACCTGTAGTAGAGAGGGGAATAGAGAACAGAGCAGTCGTGCGACACATTCATTTAATATAAAACAATTTCTGTGTTGTTTACTAAATACTTTTAATTTTTTTTTTAATCATTGAATTAAAATGCAATTTAGCTGTATATTTAGCTTAAGGGTTGGAAAATGGCATAACTGTTTAAATATACAAAACAAAAACGAAACTGAGTTTGTGGATTGGATTCCATTGGAAACCAAATAAATAATATTTCAACAACCAAAAAGGAGGGGTAGCCAGAAAATAATCATATACAGCCGATACAATAAACAAATGTAACAAAATCAACGAAAATAATCAAATACTATTCAATAGCTAATGTAGTTTTAACCGGCTAGGGAGAATTAATTCATACAATTGTTGCATACATTCAGGGATTTAATTTTTACGCATAGTTTTGGGCGACTTTTGAAAGATCACAACACCTTTCAAGTTCATTGAATGCATTTAAAATGTGGTACATTGGGTCTCGTCTTCCCCAGCCGTTTAATGCTTTTTTTATTGTTCAACTCTAAACAAACTCAAACTATAAAAATTGTCACCTCCAAAAAATATATAAGTCTATCTAAATTAAAGCGCCCCACAATTGAATGCGCGACTACATTTCAGATTTAGCAGTTTTTCAAAAACTAATTTTGTTCACATTCGGATCAGTTTTCTCAAGAGTTCAATTACTTTTTTGTGTGCGATAAGTGTGGGATGGTTTTTTTTTTTGATATGAAAAAACTTAAAATTTGATTGTGGTTTATGAATGAAACTCAGAATGAGATATTAAACTAAACAACAACAAACAAAAAAAACAATCTCGTTTCATTTCATTCTGCGCAGGTCCCTCGATACAACTTGATTGGTGGGGGTTAATGTTTTTATTTATTCGCAATTGGGAGCAACAACTTCTACGCAACAATAAAAATAAAATGGGAAAAATGGTAGCCAATGCAATTAAAACATCAACTTGGAGGGAAATAAAGCCAATTTCGGTCACAATAATTAAAACACTCGGCAACAAAAATACTTAAAATAAACAAAAGATTTTGATTCCCCAAAATGAAAGCAAACATAAACAAACCAAAATTAAACTGAAACAGTCTTAATTCTGAATGGTTTCCAAAGGCGCATCTATTCCCAGAAAATGGGAATGAAAGAAGACAACACAATAGCAACCAAATCAATTAGGTGTGTTCTCATTTGTTCGCCAAACAAACAAACAACAAAACAAACAAACCGAATTTGAATAAATAAATTAAACAACAACGAAAAACCGAAAAAATAAAACAACAATGTGGCAGCAAAATGTTCTAACAAAATTAATGAAATTGTAAGCAAAATCAAAAATGTTGTACAAATAATACAAAATAATTTAAAAACCAATAAAAACAAAAAACAAAAATTTTTTTGTTGGAATGAAACAAAAACACAAAACAAGGAATATAAAATAAAAACAAAAAAAAACACACAAAACGGAACAAATTTAAATTGATTGTACAGTGGATGTGTTTACCTGGACAACGCGTTTCTTAAGGTTGACTTTTTTCGATATTTCTTCGAGCATTTTGCGGCTCGGATTTGACTCGTTCTGATAGCATTCATATAAAAAATTCAACTGCTCTGGCAATATGGTCGTACGCAATCTCTTATTGTTTTGCTTCTCACTGCCAGCTAACGGATTGTCTTGTTGATCACAGATGCCTGCACCCGCACTGCCCACACTGCCGCCGCCATTTCCGCCGCCACCACCACCACCACCACCGCCCATGGACAAAGCGGACGCATTCTGACCATGCGGTGGTGTCACATTCGAGGAGACGGCTGCAGCAGCAGCGGCCGCTGCCGCCACTGCTGCCACTGCCGCAGCAGTTGCTGCTACCGCTGAGCTACCACCAACACCGGTTGATGCTGCGGTTGCATTTTGTTGTCCGGATGATGCCGCCGCCGCCGCTGCAGCGGCTGCCAACAACGCTGCTGATGGACTGTTAGCAAGTGCACCACCACCATGTTGTTGTTGTTGTTGCACGGCCTGTAATTGTTGTTGCAGACTCAACTCAGATGTGTTGAGTTGTTGGTGTTGTTGCATAAGATTGGTAACAGCTGCCGTGGGTGATGGCAATTGTTGGGTGATCTTCGGTGTGGACGTGAAATTCATAAGGTCACGCGGAAAATCAGTTTTCTGGGGCGAGGCATCTAACTGAAAAAACTTCTTCGACTCGGATAGTTGATAGAATTGCAGCAGGAAGTCAAAGCCGGGCTTATCGTTCAGCTCCTGTGGCTTCTCATTTTGAATGTAGTATTGGTATAAAAAATCAAAGTTGCCCTTTTTCTTCAATTCACTGGCTTGGTAGTAGTTGTACAAAAACTCAAAATCGACATTCTGCTTCTTCATCTCATCGCTGGACTCCGTTTGCATAAAGTAGTTGTATAAAAAATCAAACTGTTCATTTTTCAGCTTCTTGTTGAGTGACTCAAAGTCATTGCCGCCACCAGTACCACCACCACCAACGCCCAGTCCATCATCATTGGACTCGCTGTACTTGCGCTTATTAGTTTGACGCTGTGACAAATCAATTGTTTGGTCACTGGAAGCGGCTGCGGCCGCTGCAGCCGCAACTGCAGCTGCATTGTTTTGCAAATTTTGCAAAATACCGAATGGAGTGTTTTCACCATACTGCTGACTGAGTCCCTGACTCAAAAATAGATTCGGATTCATGATGTGTATCAACTGATGCTCCTTGTACAACTCAAATCGTGGAAAAATCAAATTACACTTGTCACACTCATACTTTTGTGCATTGGCACCACTTCCCGTTTGGGCGGCCAACCCCGCTGCAGCTGCCTGCCCACTGGAAATGGGTGAGCACTGTTGCTGCGGTGTCAATGAAGGCTGTGGCGTTGTTGTGTTCTGTTTAAACATGCTGTGCGGTGACGTCAACATGCTGAGATTGGGACTCGTGGAGAGGCCCGGCAAATTGGCGAGCGACGCATTCATTGTGGTTGCGCTACTGGATGACATTAAGCTGGCCGGTGAGCCAAGACTGAGATTCTGTGCAATTGGTGCGCCACCACCACCACCACCACCACCAACACCGCCTAGTCCCATCGATTGGGCTGCAAGATTATTTTGCAGTATTGTTGCGCTGTTGATGTCAATGCTGGAGTTGGAATCTTCGCTGCTGAGGCTTTGGGCGATTTGTGCCGCCGCAATTTGAGCTTTTGCCGACTTTTTGTTGTTCTCCTCTTTGAAGCAGTGATTCTTTTGATGTCTGATTAGCTCGTAGTAGCGCTGGAACACGAGATTGCATTTTTTGCATGTATAATTGATATTGGGCTTCTTCTCCTCTGACTCATAGAATGAGTTGTTTGGCTGGTTCTCATAAATCTTTCGTTGCTTTTGGCGAGCGTTCTACATAATAATGGCCACAAGGAATGAAACGAGAAGAGAGAAGAAAAAAAAAACACAAGAAATCATTAATTAAAGCGCTTTTGTGTTGCTGTTAATTGAAAGTAAATGCATTTGATTCGCATATGATATTGTTGTTATATTATGCGAGTCAAATGCCTACAATTGATATGGAGTGGTGAGTTGGGAGGGGGGGGGGGGGTTGAAATTGGGTGGGGAAAAAGAGTTTGTGAGTTGGTAAATATGGAGCTAGATATAATCAACTACAATTCTTCCTCATCGCAATATTTTATTTTATCATATTGTTTGTACTGTTATCGTTATTATTTGAGGTGCGCGCGTGTAGCTGTCAAATGGTATAACGGCCGCGCTTCTATTTGTATATCTGGAACAATGTACTTGACTAATTTGAGTAAATTAGGCTGACATTTTATCCCATTGAGCAAGTTGTCTGGCATTATAATTTTTTTTTTTTAATAATTAATGGGACTGTCTAATATTTTGTTTATCAAAAAATTATTACTTAAAAAACCCTGTCAGTAAATAGGCTTTTGAATGGAACATTCAATAAATCAACCCAAAAGCCTAATTACTCCGACTTACGGTCAAGTATTCTCCAAGTTAAGTTAACCACAACAACGACAATAAAAAGGAGTTGTGATCAATCAAAACGAGTGTCATCATTTTCATGATTAAAAATATTGGATGAGGAAGGAATAAAAATCATAACATAGATCTACAAATCAAATTGGGGGTGTAGGAGAAATGCTACAAATAAAAACTAAAAAACATTTGAAACAAACACCAAAACCAATAAAATTAAATCACAAAAAACCCAAATTGGTGTAATTATAAAAGTGACTAAAAAGAATTGTAATTTACCTGAAACCAGACAACAATGACGCGGGGTGACAATAGCAGCAACTTGCTCAAATACTCTAAATCACTGTCTTTCGGATACGAGTTGTTCTCGAAAAATTCTTGAAGCACCTTGATCTGATAGTCAGTGAATCGAGTCCGATTGGCACGTTTACCACTTGACGTGGAGCTATTCGACGAATTGGAGTTCGACTCGAAGCTCTTGTCGAACATCTTGGACATTTGGAATTTTTTCGGCGGTCCCATGCTGTTCATTCCGCCCATGCTGGCCATATTGTTAATGGGCATATTATCCATTTGGTGCTGACTGATAATGTCGCTGCATATGTTGTTGAATGAGCTGTTGGGCGACTGCGGCCGGGACAGTATCTCGGAGCTGCCGCTCTCCGATTTTGTCTCGAAACTGTTGTAGTACATGTTTTGGTTGTGCGAAGTGACGTCGCGCTCGCTGTCGCCATGCATCATATCGTGCTTGTATGAATCTGTGTCCATACCCTCGTCGCAGGGCTCCGATTTTATTTGGACATCGGCCCGGTCACTAGTAATGCTTGAGGGTTGGGATAAAGGGCGGTTCTCCAGTTGATTTTGCATCAGTTGCTGCAAGTGCTGCTGCTGTTGTTGTTGGTGTTGTTGAGCTTGAGCTTGCGCTTGTGCCTGTTGGTGCTGGACGGCTGCCTGTTGGTGTTGTTGTTGTTGTTGTTGTACAGCTACAGCTGCTGCTGCCGCCTGTTGTTGTGCTACTGCGGCGGCTGCTGCTTGTTGTTGTGCTGCAACTGCAGCGGCTGCTGCAGCTTGTTGCTGTTGCAACTGTTGTTGTTGCAGTTGTTGCTGCTGCTGAAGTTGTTGCTGCAGTTGTAGATGCAGTTGTTGACTGGCTGATGATGAGGAGTCATTGTTTTCGACAAGATTTGTTACTTTTGCTTGACCCGTTCGTTCGTACTCTTCCAGATTGAGGGTGGTTGAAGGAGGATTGTTAAAGTTGTACGGTGAGTCTTTGTTGCGCTGACGCTCCTTGAACAGGGTGTTGCGGAACCAGTGTTTCACCACCTTTGTGTGTAAGTGTGTGTGTGTGTTGTGTAAGTGTCGAGTCATTATTATGTAGTCGTTTTAGATTATGTGTCGTAGTCAAATTTTTTTGTCAATTAGTTTGGTTTTTGTTTTGTTACATTTGGAAATATGCAAAAGAAAAGAAGAAGGAATTCGTTAATTGGATAGGTTTTTGAATTAAATTATAGAAAAAATATTATTTTTGTACAAAAGATAGAGTTCGAAGCGAAGTTGGAGAATTAAAAATTCCCCCCAAAACGCGCACGAACCACAATAATTTATATCAGTAAAATGTTCAAATATAAGTTTCAATTAATATGTCAAGTTGATTAGCAAAAATAAATAAAAAATGAAATATATAATATTATATTTGTGGAAAGAATGGGCTTACCTTCATTGGGAGATTCGCCTTCTTGGACATTTCCATGATGCTCTCCTCGCTGGGTGAGTTGTTAATGTCAAAGTGGGCCCGCAGAATTTTCAATTGCTCATCCGTGATACGTGTGCGTGCACGTTTCTGATTGTTCGAAGCCTGCGTTGGTGAATTTTCAACTTCACATACTGTACTATGTGATGGTTTTAGGTTTAATCTTACCTGTTGGACAGCAGCTGCCTGGGCAGCCTGTTGCTGTAACAGTTGCACTTGTTGCTGCTGTTGTTGGGACTGTTGTTGCGACTGGTGTTGAGCAGATTGTTGTTGCTGTTGTTGTTGTGAACCGGTGACATTGAGCTCTTGTGCCGATGGTGGCACGGGGCCATTGCCAGCAGCGGCGGCAGCAGCAGCAGCAGCAGCACCTGTTGCACCAAATATTAGCGGTGGCGCCAAATTCATGAAATTCAGCGACATCAAATGGTGGAATTGCATCAGATTAAGCATCTCCAATGTGTTCATCGGCATATTGCCCATATTGGGGAGATTCTGTAAGTTTTGTAGATTTTGCAGACTCTGCAGACTCTGCAGATTCTGCAAGTTCTGCGGAAGACTGGCAAAATTGGGCGGTAAATTGGCAAAATTTTGCTCAATCATTTTCTGTGCTAGCAGTGCCTGATCGATGTTCAACTTTTGCGCTAGCTCCATGGGCAATTGTGGTGTTGTCGAGGCTGCCGTTGAAGTGGGTGTTGTGGGCGTCGACGAGGATGTTTGGGTTTGCGTCTGTGACAATGCGTTTAGCGATTGTTGTTGCTGCTGTTGTTGTTGCTGCTGCTGCTGCTGCTGCTGTTGTTGTTGCATGGTTTGTTGTTGCTGCTGCTGCTGCTGCTTCTGCAGAAGGAGACTGTCAGCTGATAATGGCTTTGTGTGGGCCATTACATCTTTGTGCTCCTTCTTGGCGGAGAAGTCAAGTATTTCGTTGTCATTGCCGGTGGAGGATGATGATTGGGCGACACCGCTTTGAGGAATGCTAGCATTTATTGTGCTAGCACCACCACCGGTGCCACCTGCACCACCATCCACATTCTCAAGATAGTAGCTCTTGAATTTCTCCGCGAATTTCTCAAGGAAATCCAGCGGTATTTTCTCGTTATGCATTTCTTCGCAATGTGATTTCAGTACGAATATGCTGGAGAAGATTTTCTTGCAATGACGACAATAGTACTTATCATCATGGCTCAATTCCCGGTTCATCTCGCTCTGGTGCTTATTGATCTCGTTGAACTGCTTCACTAGATCAAATCCGAAATTTTCTAAAAGTTTTTTGTACATTGGGTGGTTAGTTTTTGATGAATTCATTTCATTTATCTCTTGATTACCACTTAAGTTTGATGGTGTTGGACTAATGCTTTGCTGTTGTTGTTGCTGCTGATGAAGTTGTTGCTGCTGTTGCATTTGGCTTTGGTTCAGTTCATGAATGCGTACCAAATTTGGTGAAAGACCTTGCTGCTGTTGTTGTTGCTGGTGCTGCTGCTGCTGCTGATGATGCTGCATCAGCTGTTGTTGCTGCTGCTGCTGAGACTGTTGCTCTTGCAGCCGACACGCACGCGTCTGATGGAACACACTGCGCATATGAATGTCGAGTGTGCTACCTTGGGCGTATGCCACCTTACAGATGTCACACTTGAAACGTTTCTTTGGGCTGTCGTAGTCATTTTCGGGACTCAATTTACGCTTTTGTGCCTCAGCACTGCCATCCATCTCTAAGTCAATACTTTTGCGATCAAAATCGACACTCTTGCGATCCAGTTCGATGCTCTTGCGATCAATCTCACTGCGACGGTCGAAATCAATGCTTTTGCGATCGTACTCTGTATTGGGACTGGTTGATGGGGTGTTATTGTTTTCACTTTGTTTCTTCAGCTTGTGCAAATGGGACACACTGTTGTAGTGCACCAACAGAATGTTCTTCTGTGTAAAACTTTCACGACAGATTTCACACTTAAACGGACGATTGGGATCCAAGTACTTTTCCAATGGATAATTGTTCACTTTCTCATTACGTCGATGCGTATTCGACTTGTAGTGTTGTGCCAAGAATATCTGTTGGGTGTACGCCACCTTGCACTTGTGACACTTGTACTTGCGACACTGGTCATTGTAATTCTCTTCAGCCAACTGGTGGGAGTTCAAATACTCATCCAATTCATTGGTTTCCGGTGTGGGACAACCATCAGCATTTATGGACGACTGATCATCGCGACCCTCGGCCGATTCGGCATCCTCCTGCTTAATACTGGCCGGACTGGTTATGAAGTCATCCATATCGCCACTGCCACATTTCACAGCATCACTGCCTAGCGGTGATGTCATCGGACTGATGCCACCACCAACACCACCACTACCAGACACATTATGTGATTGATCCACATGCTTCTGCAGTGATGTGGTGCTACGGAAATTGCGATTGCAAATATTGCATTTGGTTTTGTCACGCATCGTGTGGTACAATGAGTGCGCATTCAATTTCTCTTGCGTCTTGAATGCTAGGGAGCACTGTCGGCAACGGTACTTGTACACATGACGCTCCGAAATGACGATATTAAGATGATTATCCTTGAAGTGACCAATCATCACTGATATGCTACCAAAAGTCTGTTGGCATGAACGTAAAATGCAACAAAATTGCTCATTCATAGTGTTGTAGTGTTGTGTGTCACTGGTGTGTTGCAACAACTCTTGCATTGACTTGCAGTTGTTACCACACAAGGCGCACTCAATGTCAGCGGCGTCCGTTTTCATACAGTCAGCATTTGCCCCATTTCCATCACTGCAGTTGGGACTCTTTTTGCTGCTGCTGTGAGTGGGCGCATTGGCAGCGGCCGTGCTGCTGTTGCTGTTGCCACCACCACCACTATTCAACCAATTGCTGGAGTCCACCAAATCGAGGAGACGTGTCAGTCCCTCACTGTTAACACTGTGCTTTGTGATGACGTGCATCTCCAGTGATTTCTTGTCGGGGAATCGCTTTTGGCACAATGGACACAATATCAGTGGCATACTAATTTCATCGCTGGTATCAATTGCGTCAATATCATCGGTCTCGTTAAGTTCGCTCTCGCTGTCACAGTCCATCTTCTCATCTGATTTGTTGCCATCATCATCATAAGCAATCACATCGTCTGACGACTGTTGTTGATGTTGTTGCAAATGTGTGGCCGTCAATTGTTTAACACTGAGACTGCCACAATTGTTAAAGGCGGCAGCAGTTGCATGCTGTTGACCGCCAGGGGATTGATTGCGATCATTGTAACTGTTGTTGCTGGTTGAGAGATTGGCAGCCGTTTGATGATGATCATCAGCGGATTGTTGTTGTTGTTGCTGTTGCTGTTGCAATTGTTGATTTTGCATGGCAATGGCAGCAACTGCAGCCGCAGCAACGGTGGGATTCGTTGTGGGTATGGCTAAATAGTCATTTTCGCCGCTATTCGGATGTGACATGTCCAAATGCTGATCAATGTCGACTAGGGAGTCAGCATAGAAGTCACAGTGATTGCATTTGTATATTGTGGTCGGTGTTGATGATTGTTGCAGTGCGGCTGCTGCACTTTGTGTTGTTGTGGGTGTTGTTGCACGTGATGCGGCCAATTGATTGGCAATGCTCGTGGACATTAGACTGCTGGTTGGCGTTTGGGGTGCACTTGTTGGTGTGCTGTTGGGTGGGTGATTCAGGCCAGACTGATGATGGTCGGCGAATAGTTTGTTGTGCAAGCTGTTTGCACCGCTGCTGCCAGCGCCAATTGGTGAATGGGACGGTGATGTCTTTTCGCTTTTCATATCTGTAAGGATGGTAGGAATTTTTTTTTGTTTTCGTTATGATTATGTTTGTCATATTTAAAATATGTTTTTTCAATAACAAAAATGAAGAGTTTTGATGGGGAAAAAAATGACAAATTGATGGATTCAATCAAATTAATGAAATAAATAAGTTTTCCCGTTCCATAAAAAATAAATTAATCCAATGACAAGTATAAATAAATACCCTCATTTTATTAGAAAGAAAATGATATCCAAACATTGAATAAATCAAAGACGATTATACGAATAAACCGCACATAAAACAAACCATTAATGAGTTTGTACCCAATCACGGAAATCCATAAGCCAAGGGACACACAACACAAACAATTCATGTATGTTGCCCACAATATTCCATCGCGTCAACCTAATTTTGGTGTAACGACACACAAACATCAATACATCGATTTAATATTGTAATTAGCTTTCTGCCTTTTTCCAGCATTTTACCATTGGCAAAAAAAAAACGATCCTTTAAATGTATGTTATATCCTTATTGTGGTTTTCACAACATAGCTACAATGTGGGCCGCATTTGAATTGTTATATGCAACATAACAATTTTTTTTTTTTTGATTTCTAATAATTTTTTATTCGGCAATATTTTCCCCCCACTCCCGTGTGTCCTTATTATGATGATGTCGTGCTTTGTATTAAATACCGCCGTGCAATCGATAAACAATATAATTTTATTTGTCAAACGGAGGTGGGTATTTAGAGGGTGGAAAAATGAATCACTTGAAGAGACAAAGAAAAATGTTTATGCGCTGCGGAAATATTCCGTTGCATTAAGGACCTTAAATTCAATTTGTATTTTTAATTAAATTTAAAAATATTTTTTGTAATGCAAAAAGCTTTTTCAAACATTTAGGAGGTCATAGGATTTTACAATTTTATTTCAATGCAGAGACTAATTATCCTTCCACCTAAATGATTTTTTGAATGCACTTGCTATAATTCGTGGCTTAAATCAATTTATTTTGTGATAAGGAAATTACTTAAACCGTAATTGTCAAACTATGTCACTTTCTAAAATTCACCCCCTCCTATTTTAATAATGTCCGACGCAACAAAACAAATAGGGGTGGAATATTGCATGTAAAGGAAGTAGAAACAATATGACTACATGTGTTTAGTTTCACCGAAAAAATCAAAAAAAAAATAAGGCAAAACCAAAACAAATCTAAAGTACATTGTCTCCCACACTGATTGACACACAACATCGTCACTAACTACTTTGGTTCCACTCGCATGTGTGCTGCTACGTACACATTTTAATGACCACAGCCCAAGGAAATCAATCAAAAATAATCAATTTACGTAAAAACCGCCAATTTGAGTGTGCAGCAAAATGAAACAAATATAGCGTTATTGTATATAAGCGGAATTGATTAAAAATAAATTACCCACCCCTAATTTATGTGAGAGTGGCTCAGCTACTTCAAGTATATTTAAAATTAGATCAAAAATTAATTTAAAAAAGGGTGACTTTAAAAACAATAAGTCAGGACGTTACTTTAAATCACATTTCTTACAACCCAACCCCATTGACTTTCAATTGCATTTGATTGAGTTGAACTTATTTGTGGAATAATGTTGCACAACATCCATGACGACGGAAACAACATAAAAAATGAACCACTATTTTAATACTTTGGAAAATCCTGACAATTTTTACTTTCAACGTAATATATTCGGTTGTATTTATAGTTTTTAGCCAAGCTGGAAAACAATTTCCATTCAATTACCAATAAAATCTATAAAAAACGATAAAAAAGTATAAAAAAATTTTCGTAATTAAATTCACCCTCATCGAAATAAATAGGAAATCAAAGTCCTTGAGTTTGTGTTTGTGTGTACAACTCGCGTATGACAGACTGTAACATTAAAACCATTCATTGAAATGTGTGTGGGGGGGGGGGGGGGGTAGAACACGGCAACCTACAAGGCAGCAGCAGGAAAAGAGGGACAAAAAGAAAAAACACATTGGCACGAAAAAGGAATTGATCGAACTTCATTTTCATGTTTTTTAACGAGCAGGATAAGGTTGTCGATGGGGGTGGGTTGGTCTATGCATACAGATAGTTTCAATTTAATGTGTTACAGCGCGTTGTGGTAGGGGGTAGCAACTTCACATCCCTTTTTTAAAGGTTGGGAGTATTTGGGGTGGTAAATTCTTACATTTAACATTAATATTAATACAGATAAAATCACTACCCTTTATAATATTACAATAAATGAAAAATGTGTTGTTTTTTTTGTTTCAACCCCCTTCCCCTATTTCTACCTGTTGTTGTTGTTCTTGTTTGTGAGTATGAATGCAGCAAAAACACGAAATGAAACAGAATGACAAAATGATAACATTGGGGGGGAATGTAGTTGGGGGAAAAAAAAAGCGCGCGCGATACAAAATTGAATGCAGACCGCTCTTTTACCCTTCGACTGTCAAAATATGACAACAACATTGTTGAAATGAAGGGAAATATAAAAATCACAAGAAAACAACACAAAAGTGGGTACTCGTGCACTGGTAAGAAAAATGAAACCAAAAAAAAAAAACCGACTGGGAGGAAAGAGACGAAGGGTAGTTCAATTCATGCAGCACCACCGACCAGCGAAGTGGGAGGGGGTGGGTGTACCGTGTAACTTGTAAGTTGTGTGCCTTGTATGTGTGTGTGTGTGTGTGTGGAGAAATGTGGAAATGGTGAGGAAAATGAGTTAGGGAAAGCATATTGCACAAAACAATGACGAACAAATAATATACAATAAATATCGTGGCAAGTAAAAACTAATAGTAATAGCACAAAAATAATAACACACAAAGCAGCGCAAAACCTAGTAATAATTGAGAGAAAATAAATTAGAAATGTCAATTGTGTGATTGTTGATTTTCACGCCGCCGCGTGCGGATGGAAAATGTGGTGTGTTGTTAAAATATACCCACGATATACCTTGGCTGTTTCTAACAATGGCAGTGGAGTACACCCAACCACCCCATTCACCCTTTTACCCTTTCTTCTTCCCTCATGTGAGTGTGTGTGTGTGTGTGTTTTTGTGATATTTTCCCCCCACCCCAGAAATAATTACTATTTATGGCGGAGTGTTTCAAACGCCACCACTCACACCGTCCCACAAAAAAAAAAAAAAAAAACACGGTTCTCAAGCAATGGGACATGCAGCAATTTTCAATTTAAAATTTAATTTAGCATGTGCTTTCTGTTTAACGGGTTTTCTTTATAAAATAATACATATTATGCTTTATAAGTCATGTGTGTATGTTTTGTAAGTGAGAGAGTGAGAGCGGGGAGCAACTGCACTGCTTTTGGCTGGTGAGGTGAAATAAATAAATAAAATAGAGTATTTCTTTGTGGGAGTGTGTGTAATTGAATGTCTGGGAAAATTGTAGTTGATGGAAATTGGAAAGTTGAGAAGCAATGCAGTGTGTGTAATGATTTTGATTAATTGTTATAAATATTTGATATGGTGTCGTTAGTGTCATTATAACATTAAAACGGAATGGAGATTTCTATGGCTTTTTAGCTGAATGAATTTTGAATTCATTTAAAAATGCTGTCGAGTATAAAAATACTTTAAAGTTGTTAATAATATTAAAGGATTTAATTAAATCTCTATTTTCAATTAACCGTTACTGCATTTAAATTTAAGTCGCATTGAATTGGTTAAGTCACTCAAAATAAAGAAAAAAAAAACGCCAAAAGATATGCAACGAAAATTTTAAACAATTCTTCTAAATTTAGACTACATTTCTGTGGTTATACATAATTAATGATCTTAAAACCCATTTTTACAAAGCAATTTAATGTAAGGACCTCCTCCGTAAGCCACTAATTTTTGAATGGCATTTAAAAAAAACGTGTTTATAAATTTAAAGTAATTCATCTTGTTATTTTAATTTCATATTAAAGCGAAAAGCAACACCATACAATTTTCTGTCCAACATATTTTTTGTGTGCATCACTAAAATATAATTCACATCACACAAATAACAATATTTAATGCATTATTGTGCCGGCAGTGTGAATTATTTTGATGAATTTGCGCCACAATAGATAACAATAATATGTTAGTGGCCCGAGATATAAAATTGCCCCATGATTTGGTGCGCTTGAAATGCAATTTGGACCCAATGTGGTTATTGACGGGCTATGTATAAGATGTGCACCTTATAACTGTATCCAGTATCCCTATATTATGTTGTGCATAATAATAATCACGATGATGTGCATAGGAGATTTCATGATTTTCCATAATTATTATCATCGGTTGCATGAATTATTATTTGTGCCGGTGCGAGAAAAAGCGGCATTTTTGTTTTGTTTCATTTTTTTTAAATACTTAATTTAAGCTTTATAAGTGTGTGAGTCATAATAATGTAATTTCATCATTTAAATACTCGCGTTTTGTGCTGTAATTCAAAACGATTAAAAAATTAATTAACAATTTAAAATATGCATCAACGCAATTGCGAACGCGAGCATAATTGCAATACAAATTCTATTTATTCTTAAAAAAAAAGAGCATCGATATTAACTGCAGCATTTATACACAATTAATTGCATTTGCGAGGCAATTTATAACAACAACCAGACAAAGCAATTAGCTTGAATGCATTTAATGCACAATAAAAATGTGCACTGCAAAGCATCAAGGCCACATGTCAACAGTTCAAATTCATCGATTGAGTGCAATTTATTATTTGAAATTAAATTTGAGTACCTTTTTCTGACCCCCCCCCCCCCCCCCCCTTCCATTGTTGGGTGCGAAAATAATTGCAAAATTCTCATTTTATTATACCACATTGTTGATGGTTTGAATTAACAAAATATACATTTAAATTCAGCACATTCTATTACAAGTAACTTAAATTGCTTTAAATAAACGACATCATTATTTTTTCAAATAAACATCTAAATGTAGTCTTTTGAAAGAAAGCCTTTTATTTAATTTTTTGCATAATTTAAGGCGTTTCATTAAAAACAGATTAAATTCTGAATTAGGTCATAAAAAAAAAAAAAAAAAAAACCTACAATGCAAAAGCCGGTCATTGCAAGCAATTAAATAAACAATCCTTCCTGCCGAATATTGCAACGGTTTTCAAGAAGAATTATTTTCCTAACCACAAATTGCATTCACCACACAAAAAGTCTGTTTGCTTTTTTTTTATTCGACACATCATTCCGCTTGGTCACTTTTTATTAAGCCAATTTAAATCGCCCATATTTGCATTGATCAATAAGTGCATTTACGGTTTAAAAAGTGCATCGCATTTAATTAATAATAAAATGAACAACAACATGAAAATGCATTTCAATAGCCAAAGAATTCAAACACACAATGGTGAACAATACAATAAAAATAAAAACACACCAACAAGTGTGTCGGAAGGTACTTCATTACGAATTTGTGCAACTTTGCACTGTGCAATTACTTTTTGAAATATGGAGCCACTTAAGTACAAAGTTTGTGTGCATTTCATTGCAGGGTGCTGCCACCAGATGGACGGGTTCGCAATTCAAACGGTTTTGTTTGACCGCACTATAATTTATTGACACGCAAACTATTGTTGGAGAAATTCGCCTATAATATTATGTTATTAATCAATAATATATAAATGAATTTAAAATATTAATGCAATATATGCATGCCCGTTAATGATTGTATAATGCATTTTGTAATATCCATATGTATATGCTTAACAAATGATGCAACATTTAAATATAATGTCATGTTTCAATAAATAATATTAAGTTGCATTTAAGTGCAGTTGCTTTTTAATAAGTGTAAATTATTTAATATAAAATCCAATAAATCGCATGCATTTTACAAACAATCTGAATGAAGTAGAAAACCCCTAGAATGTAATTTCATTGCACCCACAAAAACGCGTTTGTGCATGCTTTTTTTAAGGAACTCGACAGAAAAACACAACAGGAATCGCGAAGAGCATTTCTTTTTTTTATTAACAAAAAAAAAGTTTAAAGTTTTTATAATTTTAATAAAATTTTTTTTTTTAAATTTAATAAAAGTAATACTAAAAAGGTTTCTAAACAATGATCCACAATGACTCGTCCGTCGTACAACAACAGCAACAACCACAGAGCCTACGACCATGCCGCGATATTATTATAGAGATGCCAAAAAATATCCTCAGGGGATGCGGGAGTAATAACAGGAAACATTGCATGCACAAGACAAAAAAAAAATACTTCAAGTACCCACGAGATTGCATTTAGTTGCGCGAATATTCGCAAATTATAATCGCGTATTCTCTATTGTACAATAGTAGTTCCCTTGTAATCAGCCTGTGTGTGTGCATATTGTTAGTAGATCGTGAAATATTCCTCGTGCATGCCGGAATAATATCCCGTCACACCACAAGGTATATTGAAAACAAAAAAAAAAAGGGGAAAAAAATTGCGCACAAATTAGACGGACGCGCGAATTGAATGCCCGATGCACAACTTGAGAGACTTGAGAGATGTCTTTAAACGCAGATTTAGAATATTATAAAATGCATTGAGATGAAGGACCCTAAACGAATTGTGTGGGGCTTTGCGGTATAATCGTTCATTTATTATTATTATTTTAATTTTGCAAACAACACAAACTTAACAGGGTGAAGAAGGCTGGGGGGTGAGGGGGTGTTTTTACTGCATATTAAGGAGAAGGGGGAGAAATACAAATTTAAAAACACAACATGAAAAGTAAAAAGAGAGAGAAGTAGACTTAATTACAGAAAGAAATCGAATAATTTGATCTGGAAAAACGTTGTGGCTTTGGGGCATTTTCGTTCTCGTTGTGATCGTTTTTGTGTGTGGTGCGCTTTGGCTAATTTGTTGTTGCATAGTTTTAGATCATGCTGTTGCAGTTTTGCTGCATTTCCCTCTTACCTCCCCCCCCTGTTTTTCTTCTTTTTTTTTAAACACACAGCATCAATAGTTGGGTATAATGCATTTTCTCATTTATTATTAGTTATTTAAAAAAAAAAACAAAAACAAAAGGAATTGGAAAAAAATTGTTGTAAAAGAGGAAACCGCACAAAATTACAACAGCAAACGTAATAAAGCACACACAGCCTGTATGGATGTAACGCATACACATAATTACGACGAGTGCAAGTACTGTACCGGAGCGTTGCAGAAAACAAAATTGCTTAAACGGCTATTCGCGCCTAGGCTTTTATCCCGAGAGATGTATGCAGAGGAGCAGTGTATCATTTTTGTTGTTTCTCTCTTGGGCTGTCTGTTGCTGTTCGTTATACTGAACGTTATTATTATTACATAGAATTATTTTTTCTTTGTTGTTATTAATTTTACTTTGTGTCGATACTGTTGATTATTTTTGAATGTACACGAAGATCAAATTAAATTGTGGTCTGTTTTACATCATTAGAAATTTAGGAACAATTCAATATTTTTTTTAAAGAAAAATTTTGCTTAATTATTAAATTACACTTTATTTAAAATCATAAGATAAGTTAAGTTAATTTAAATAATGTATTAAAAAACGCCTTAATGTAGTTAAAATTTATGGGTAAATTATTTTTTTCCTCAATTCCACATTTAGGCAATTTCCTTTTAAAAATAAATTCCATTAAACTAGTCACAAAAAATGCAATCTATGTATCTTAACACCCAACCCATAATTATTCTCGTCTTCTACTTCTCGTTACTATACCACTTGCAATTGTGTTGTTCTGCAATGCCATTAAAATAGGCACATTGAAAATGCTCACATTTATTACGTACAAAATAAAATATTAAAATGAAAAATATTAATAAAATTAAATCACTGTGGCAATGAAATACAAAACAATTTAATGCAAGACACACATAATACAGCCGCTAAGAACGAGAAAATCACAATTTGCGCTACATAATGTGGCTGATGGCATGCACAAGAGCGCATCTCCCTGCATCCCCCAGAGAAGAATCATCGAACCAAACTAAATTTGTTTATCCGCACAAAATGCATTCGGCGTGTGTGTTTGTGTGTTTGTGTTAAAATTCCTTGTGGAAATGCATTTTTTTATTCTTTGTTTATTTGTGTGTGATTTCGCTGACCAGAGTGGATTAGCACAAGCATGAGACGAGCAAAATAAAATGAGAGAGAGAGAGAGAGCATGTGCAAGAAGTGCCGGGGTCGTATGCAACAACAAAACGTGGCTGTACGGTATGTAAATTGACGGTCATTAAGGAATCACCTGGAGCCATAATACCGCCCTCGCAAATTACATGGCGATGTGCACAAGAGCCTCTCTTTTTGTGCAGAACAAAAATGCACACACACCAATACAATGCAAAAAGTAAAGGCTTTCGTGTTTTGTTGTACACCAAAAAAGGCCCCCTTCCTTCCTTCCTCAATTTTTTCTTTTTCAAATGCGCGTGTCGTTTTCTTTCGCCTTATTATTTTCTGACTTTGTAAGTAACGTAACAACGACGACTTTTTGAAATTGTGGCACTGGATTTTCAGTGCAATGAAATGCAGTGCGTGAGCATGCAATTTTATTGCAATTAAATGCTGCAGTCGAGGACGCTTTGTGCAAAGTGTTCCAAGTGCGATTAAGAGATGATGCCAGTAAATAGAGAATTTGATTTTTGCTTCATTGTAATTATTGCAAATGAAATTAATTGTGTTAAATAATTTTATCGCAACCAAAAATGATGCCCTTTTATGAAAATTAACGTTGATGTCTTTTATTTTTTGTGACATGCAACTGGGTGCGAGGTTGTCTCATAAATTGCGTTATTAAATTAAATATTATGAAAAGAAATGGTTAACAGAAAAAATTTAAAATTAACAACAAAGACTTCCAAGCCAATGTATTGTGCGAATTAAGCACAAAAGAAATCCAGTGACTTATTAAGTTTGCAACAACCACCCTCACCACTGACTGCCCACCTTTTCATTTTGAATTATTTAATTTCAAAAACACGACGACAACTTTGTTGGCTTTTTTTTTTTGTATGCTTGTGTGTGTGTGTGTAAAATACAATTTAATGACACAACAAAGCCGTGCACATCTCTCCCAATTTACAATAAATTAATTTTGATAATAAATTATTGCGTTCAGTATGCACAATGTGCTTTTATTCGTGTGGGGAATCTCATCTGTGCAGCTGTGGTTCGTATGCACAGATAACTTTAGATGATGAAGCGCGCAAGGTTGGGGGTGCAAGAAGTGGGTGCAAGGAAGGGATCAAGCTGAAATATATCGCTGAACGCCCGAACTAAGCATTAAAAATAGCGCGAATATTTATTCGCCAGATGAAATGTGTGCAATTTTTATTACAAAAAAAAACACACACACACAAACATACAGTGATTGCATATTTAATGCAGAAAAATGCAACAAAGCGCATCACACAAGGCAAAATTTGCTCTCTATGGAGTTATTCTTCAACTTAACGTTAACGTTAACGTTAACATTAACATACTGCACATATGTATTGATAAAATGCTTACAACAAGAAGAAGGTGCGCTGTCCAGAAAATCGCGAGACAATTATAGTTGCAAGACGTGAGATTAAAAAAAGAAAAACAACAACAACACCGACTGTACAAGAACACACTTTATCTTCTGAAATTGGGCCTATATGGAATTCCCTGGTCACCACCCCCCCCCCCCATTAAAATATAGTGACCAACAACAAATTTTAGGCATGCCAGCCAGCAGCGGGAGGACAACGCGCAAGAGTAAAACTCGACTTTCCCCTCTCTTTCTTTCTCACCCATTCGAAAACATTGAAGTTTTGTACACTTGCTGGGCACACTACACACTGCCCACTTCCCATAAAGTGCAGAACATTGCAGCAGTTACTGAGACCCCCAATAATAAAGCACATATCCATACAGCTGTCTTATACTACAACCACTTTGTTGTTATAAATGCAGCATGATTGCTTTGGCGAATTATTTGCAGCACAAGCGAGAAGAGAATTACCGCAGTGCCTTCAATCCCGCGCTGCCCCGTAGGCAACAAATCACAGTAGTTTACAATTATAATTCGTAATTTAGAAAATCAATGGACGTTGATTTAGGAATATCATGCTCCATATCGCACACAAGACGCTCAATCACAATTATATGCCTCCTCCCCCTCTTCTCCTTGTTTCATGTTGTTTGGAACATCAAGGGTCCGAGAGATGATTCCAACTCATTATCAATATTCCGATATAGTTGCATTGGGAAACGCATGGAGGGAATTATTATTTTTTAATCCTCCTTCTTGCACGATGGGATTTAAGAGGGAAGTTTAGTTTGATTTTTGAGTGTTGCAACGTCTAGTGGTTACAAGGAAAAACTGTAGTGAAAAACTATTAAAAACATAAAAAATGGTGCAAGTTAAGACACGATTACCACGGTTAAATTTTCGGGAGAGAGGATTTAGAAACAAGATGAGTGTAGAGAATTCTATCTAGAAGCTATATCTAATAGCATAATCCACAGCGCTGCAAACCCATCATGGCAAACACTAGATATAATATGTAAGAAAGCACCGACGCAACGTCTTGAGAATTATTATTATTTTTTGCAAAATTGTCGCTAACGGGCGATTATTGTTTTTTTTTTTTTTTGCATTTCAATTCAAGCGCATCTTCTTGCTTCTCTTCTTCTTCTTCTTCATCTTCTTCATTTTCATCTCCTATTTCTTATTGTTATAATATTCCACTGATCGTACACTTTGTGCTTTTACGATACTTGACTTTGGGTCGCGTATTGTTCTTTAGTTTACGTATGGCGATTATTATTTTCCCCTTTTAATGAATTACATTAATATGCAGCAAAAATATGCAGCGCTTCTTAATCATTCATCGGACAACTCGGGATTATAAGCTTTTGCGTTTTTTTAGTCTGCCTCTTTCTTTGCAGTTTCAGTTTAGGAGAAGAAGATGAAAATAAACCTTGGGGACATTAAAATTAGTGTGGTTCAACGAGTTCATTTTATGCAATAAAAGTGGGCTTGCTGAAGAAGGATGGTGTTAGGAATGTGCTGTTAAGGTTACTTGAATTATTTTGATGAATTTAATTGATTTTTTACGTAAATTAAATTGTGTTTTTGCTATTATAAGTTTAACCACATTCACAATAAAGAGATTCTCATTGAAAATTGAGACAAATTGTAGGCATTAGAATTTGTAAGTCTTTTTCAATGGACCCACCTCCTTAATCTGGGGAAAACTGATAAAAAAAAGCCACTAAAATTGGCTTTAAAACTTAACATTTTTCCCAATAAATTTAAAGATTACCACGTCACAATAGTCTCTGTAATTACATTTAGGTACTCATTATAAACGGCGTTAAATATAAAGCCACAACTTTAATCATTAAAAGCCCGTATACATCCGGATATAATTATAAGTGTCGCAGGATCGGTCGTCGCTTTGACAATATTAAACAATATTTCTCGTCGCCGTCATTCAATCAAGCAAGTAAACCTATTTATTTATTTACCAACCAGTGTGACCACAATATCTACCCAATGCCAAAAGACTGTGATTTCGTGTGATTTGAATAAATAATTATGCTTTTACTGAAATTATTACCCAGCCAAGCACCACCACAAAACGGATCCGTGGCTCATTTTAATGGCGACGCAGTTTTATTTTATTTTTTAATAAAGCACAACGTACAACCCCCGTGCACGTGTGTGTGTGTGTGTGTGTGTGTGTGTGGATCACAAAATAGAATAAAAGGGTTTTAATGGGTTCGGTTTTAATGCACCACAAGTTGACGTTGCGTCGTGCACAATCCAAAAGCTGGCTGGTGTAACACAAGGGGGTGATGATTGTGCTTTTATGAGACTGACCTGCATTCCCGCAGCTAATTTCCAAAGCTTTTAGGCTTATTAAATTTGCGGAAACCGTAAAATGATGTGGCACGTTATAATGCGCAGCTTCCATGCAAGCGCAAATGCATGGTGGGAGGGAAGATGAAATTAAAATATTGAAAGCAATGTGGGCAACAGATTCAATCCAATCAAATAAGTAAATAACAATTATTACGGGGGGGGGGGGGGGTACTTTGAATAAAGCCTTTTTTATTTGATTTGATGTAAATGCACTTTGCCACCCTCCCTTAAGTGATTTAAAATGCATTTAAGTTAAATAAGTAAACATTCATTAAACTAATTCAAATGAAGGAACATATCACGTAAAATCCCCGGGTTTAAAAACGCATTATTTCATTAAAATGCAATTTTATCCAAATGAAAATAACTACTTGAAATGTGTGTTTTTTTTTTTAAATTGAACAAAAAAAAAATTGCACTCACCCGACTCCACCACTTTGAACACATCCGCCAATTCCAGTGTGTCCAAATTTTCAGTACGCCTTTGCAAACAAACAATCTGCTCAATTTGCACGTGTCGCAAACTTTTGACATGCTGCACCATGGCGAGGATGTGTGGCGCCTTGTACGTACACAATTGACACAGCAGCGATTGCTTACCCGGTGACGTTCGATCACTGTGCTGTTGTTGTTGTTGTTGACCACCAGCACCACCATTTGGCGAGGCAGATCGATTGTCACCGCCACCATCACACATCATACTGTCCGATTGGTCAGCATCCAACATGTTATTGCTCTCCGCTTGATTGCCATTATTAGCCGCACCGCCATTGCACTGCAACGCGTACACCAAATGATTGAAGATGATCTTCATATTCTCATGTCGCATATTTTGCGTATGAATGTTCAACTTTTGTATGGAGTTCGTGTAGTAATCACAACAATTGCACTTCAACTGTATCGAATTGTTGCTGTTGTATTTGAGTTTGTACTCATTCTTGCATCCACCCTCCTTAATATGATTGATGTAGTTCAACTTTTGTATGTGCTTATCCGTTTTGCTATGCAACTGAAAGTTCGCCTTCAAATTGGTCTTGTAGTTGCACAACAAACAAATGTAGTTGCTGTTACGCACCACCATAATGTCATTGGCACAACTACGCGATCTATCGATCATCAAATGATTGTTCAGCTCCTCAATGCTGTTGGTGTTGTAGTTGGCACACACCAAACAACTGAACATGCATCCGGGATTGGGCTCCGGCTCGATGGGTGGCTCAAACGAGTCCGGATTCAATCCGTGATCGGGCTCAATGTTGCCCGCACTCACATTCGCTGGCGGTGTGGTGCTGTTTGCCGCCGCTGCTGCAGCTGCCACACCCAATGCGCCCGCTGAGTTTTGATGCAGCAACTGTATCATGAGGGCTTGATTGTAGGCGAGATCGGCGAGTGCCGCCTCCGGCAAGAAGTTTTGCATTGTGGAGAGATTGGCGCCGATGTTGGGTAGACTTTGTCCCAGATTGGGCATATTTTGTCCGATATTTGGTAAATTGGGCAGTTGACCAATATTTTGACTTTGCAAAAAGCTCAACGCCTGCAAGTGCTTGATGTTGTTCTGCAGCACGGCCATATTGTGTGTGTGCTTTTCACTGGTCATGTGTATACGCAAATTGCGTGCGACACTCGTTTCGTAGGAGCACACATCACACCGAAAGCTGGGTTTTGGCTTTTGCGTTTGTTGTTGCAAATTTGGCAAGATTATTTTCGGACTCTCACGTATTTCGGCGGCGGCACTGCTGATGTTTTGTGAGTTGTTCAGCTCCTGCATGTTATTCAAGTGCTTATCACTTTGCATATGAATGGAGAGGTTGCCCTTTGTCGTTGTCGAGTAATTGCAGATCTCACATCTGTACGGTTTGTAGCCGCATGTATAGGACTCGCCACGTGCAAGACGAGGATGTTGT